>CM065746.1:1978997-1986497 GCA_033310375.1 Conus canariensis
CTCTCTCTCTCTCTCTCTCTCTCTCTTCTCTTGACCTTATTGAGAAATGGTTTTGTTCTCTTCACTAGTATAGCTATAGATGAAGCGGACGATGATGATAGATGTGATAGTGCAGGAAGGATTTATAGCAGTGAATATGTCTGCCTGGGTGAGGCAACTGTGTTTATGATCATGTTGTTACTTTAAAAAAAATATTGATTTTGAGTGACGAAAGAGCACGTCAGTATTTTCTTTTCTTCTACATGGCTTCGTGCCTGATCATTAACATTTACATAATCCGTTACAATTTATGTTTCTTTGCATTATATATCTTTATTTTTGGCGCTGCAAATATTGATGCACACCCCCGTGACATAAAGTCTATGTAGGCCATTGTCAATAAAAACGTATCTGAAGTACCTGAAGAATCTCTTCTCTCTCTCTCTCTCTCTCTCTCTCTCTCTCTCTCTCTCTCTCTCTCTCTCTCTCTCATGCATGTCATGGGATGATGGATACAGACTCAATGCATCAGTGGTAGTTGAATGAATAATGTTTTGATTATTAACATAATGTGTAGGCTTGTTCAGACAAAATACATATTGGATTGGCATTTCCTATAATCAAGATATTTGTTGTTTCAAAAACAAATCAGCCCCATACATAAAGCAGTTCCTATGCAACAGTGCTCATCCACCCTGTCAGTAGTCTATCTCTAACAAGGTCTGGTGCTGGTAGAGGAATTTTTTTTCTGAATGTCAAGAACGTTTCTTCCATTTTAACAACAGTTAGGTCCAGACAGTTTCTTCTGTGCAAGAAGAAACATGTTGATTTGAGTGACGTAGAAAATATCAGAGTTGGACGGATCTTCAACTGCAGAGTCACGGATCATCTGACAACGTTCTCTCCGTTTCTACCAGCTATGAATGTACAGGTTACCAGAGCAAAGGAGGGCGCTGTGCCATAGGAAGAGCCAGCAGTCATGGATCGTTGAGAGGAGTGCACACTTTGAACATGGACAGACTGTGTTCTGTTGAGTCCGTTTTGTCTCTTTACCAGTTCTAACATGAATTATCATGCGTTTCAGTACAATAAATAAAAAAGCATGCAATAGATCGGCAAATAAAAACATCCTTAAATATACCAGTTTGACACAAAGGCCACAAGTTGACCTAAAGGGATGCCATTGTCTCTTTCTTTTGAATTCTATGACAGCACATCTAACAACTATTTAGTGAACTAGATGCCAAACATCTCAATCCTTTCCAGAATCCAGTCAATGCCACAAATTCAGCAGATGAGATGTTGACCTCCTGGTCAATGTCACTGCTCTGAACTACATTAAGGAGGTGCTTCATTACTTGCAGATATGCCAATGATCTTCATCATTTTCTCAAATGAGATCTTCTGTCTGTTCAGGATCTGTTCAGTGTGGTCTGTATACTATATTTCATGCACGTATCATCTGTACACTTCATTTTCCTTTGAACATCAACAACATTCTGATATGTGCTGATTCCTAATCAGCCCATGAGGTAATTCATACTTCAAATTCAAAAGTTGGTGTACAGATGACAACAAAACTGTTCATCTTTGATCCGAAGAAAGACATCACAATTACTTGTCGTTGGGTGTCCTATCATTGTGCAGTTTCAGTGAATGTGAGGGTCGACCAGGCTGCAAGAAGAAGATCCTAGAACAGGGGTGGTTCAGTTTCCTGTTATAGACAATGTATGAGATGAAATTTTAAGAGACGTTGTAATAAATTCATGTTTGTTATATTATCACAGATGTGTTAAATTGACAGCTAAAATTGATTTCGAAACCTTGTCAAACATTCACCTTGCTTCCCTGTCTGGACAGATTAAAAAAGGATTATTGAAAGGCTAGTTTACAGAATGCCCTAAAATTCTCATCATACAAATTTCTGCCAGGGAAAATCTGGTGTTAAGTCGTCTGTTAGTTCATCGTCAGAGACCAAGGGAATGTGATCGCAAATCTGGCAATGATAGTTTATCTGGTGGATCCACTCCCGTCATTTCTGTAGTATGTTGAATAACTATTCTTTTCTTTGTTCAGTTTGTGAATGTTTGTTACAAAGTCCCGTGGACATTTATCTTTGGTATTTCATCTGTTAAAGTTAGTTTTTTTTCTAATTGCTGGCCATTATTGACAAGCTTTTCTCCCCTAATACGTATAGCATGCTTTGAAGTGAACTCAAAAACTTCTAAGTTTCTGTACATGCAGATACACATGCACGCACGCACGCACGCACACGCACACAACACACACACACACACACACACACACACACACACACACACACACACACACACACACACACACACACACACACACACACACACAGCACACACGCACGCACGCACGCACGCACCACGCACTCACGCACGCACGACGCACGCACGCACGCACACACAAACACACACACACACAACACACACACACCACACACACACACACACACACACACACACACCACACACCATTGGTCTCTGTCAAACAGAGAATAGGGTAGAAACCTTCTTGTCTTCTATATGGTTTTAAACGTTAAGCTCGGTGTCCCTGTGTGCTTTTGAACATTTCCATTACAGCGAAATAACTTCATTATTCTGTTGATGATAGGATTTCTCACACCCCAAATTCAGTAGAGAGATACATAGTGGAAAAAAAAAACGTTTCAGTTCTGCTGTAGGTGTACACACGTGGACCTTTTTACATATCCATATCCGTAACAGTCCATAAACATCATCTCTTAAGACAGAAACTTTTTTTTTAAACTCTTCAAGCTGTCTTTTGCTTTACGCAATCCATTCTTTATTTCTGTCTTCTCCCAAACTTGCTTACGTCTCTCGTGCTTCAGGTGAATGTGGGGTCATACAGTAAGCAACATCTGCACATTGTATGAATTGGTGACTGCGTGCATGTGAAGGGTAAGGGCGACAGAAGGGAAGGTGAGGGAGAAGGTAGAGGTTTGGGGTGAAAAGGGACATGCACGCAAGTGGTGTGTGTTATCAATGAGGAGATAAGTCAGGTCGCGATCGACTGATCTTTTAAAGTGCTTTGATCTGTCGGAAAGCACACTAATGTATTGCTGTTGTTGTTGTTGTCGTTGATGTTGTTGTCGTTGATGTTGTTGCAATTATTATCAAGGAGAAACTATGGGAGAAGCTGATAGTGGAAAGTATTCTCTGCTTTGATTTGTTTGAAAGCACACTAACGTATTGTTTGTTGCTGTTGTTGTTGTTGTTGTTTGTTGTTGTTGTTGTTGTCGCAATCATTATTAAGGAAGAAACTACGGGAGAAGCTGCAAGCAGAAATTAATCAGAAAAGACCCTGTGCCCCCCCCCCCCCCCCCCTCTATCCCCCACCCCCACCCCTCACAAATCTTCCAGTCCTTATCGCCTTACAGTCTGAAGGGACCGGGCTGCACCCAGGCCCTGTTTCTTGTTCACCAGTTTCTCCTTTGTGCTTCTGTAATTTGAACCCCCAGCTTCTGGATGGTCAGGTACCTCAAGACCAAGTCACCTTCAGACAGATACCAGACTTATGTTGCTATTTTACTCCTGTTGTAAGCGAAGGAACTTTTAAGGCTTATGAAGTACACTTATCCTCTTCCTCGAACAGATCCAGATCAAACTCTATTCAGTTGTTTCCGTCATTCCCTTTAGGACTTGGGCTCTTCTTACCCAAAAAACAGAGAAGAGTTTGTGACATCATAGACAGATGCACCCCTCTCTCCAACCTCTATGACCAGGGCACTGGCTTTGAAGTCAGATTCCCTCAGGTTGCTGCTTAGCCTGACATACTTCTCAGTCTCGTATACCTCACTTATTACTTTTTCATTGGGAATGGATTTAAAACTGAATCATTCGTTTACATGTACCTGAGTGGAGTGCAATATACAGTCTCATACCGCTCTCTCTGATGATTTGCGACTGTTTCCTTTTGTTTTCATTGTGGAAAGTCTGTCAGTCATCTGCTCTATCCAGTAGGCCCTATGTGCCGTTTTCTGGATCTGTATGTCACAACTGTTCCAGACAAGACTTGCTCTCTCCTGTCGAGTAGAACGTTGTTGGTGGAGTTTGTTGCGGCGGGGTTTCGTCTGGCTGTACGATATTGGTAAGCGCGTGGTTGTGTCTCCATGTGAACCTTTCTTGGTACAGTGCTGCTTTGCAGAAGGTCAGGACTGCCTCACTGATTGCTTGCTCTGGAAGAGTGGAGTTGCAGGATCATCTGCTTTCCCCCATCTTGCCATGTGTGTGTGTGTGTGTGTGTGTGTGTGTGGTGTGTGTGTGTGTGTGTGTGTGTGTGTGTGTGTGAAGGTAGGGGTCTGAGGATGAAGCTGATCGTAAAAGAGGTCCTACGCCACATCTTCCAGCTGGGTCGTCTCAGGAGTAGCATTCCCCATGCAGTCCTTCTTCATTCTTTAGGCACCCTTCGCTCTGAACACCTGTCATTTTGCATTATGTCGTTTCACCTTCCCCTGTATCGTGACGGCGTCAACATCCCATGCCGATTAAATCTTATCTGTTGTCGTTCCACCTTCCCCTATATCGTGACGGCGTCAACATCCCATGCCGATTAAATCTTATCTGTTGTCGTTCCGCCTTCAGAATGGGATTTGTTTGCCTGTTTCAAAACCTCGACCAATGAAGTCAATGGTCATTAAATGTTTTTTGTGTCCGATACACACACACACACACACACACACACACACACACACACACACACACACACACACACACCACACTTATTTCTTCTTCGTCGTCGTCGTCGTCGTCATCGTCGTCGACTTCCCTTGTGTTTTAGCAAGCTGATCACACGAACACTACCCTCATGCCCAGTGGTCGGTTGTTATATCTGTTTCACAGTACAAAGCTTCTGCTCTTCGGGCAATGGTCAGGCGAAGTGACCCTCGGCGAAACGAAAGTAGGCGAAATGACTATAGGCAAAGGAAGTGCCCCCTTCTTTCCACCATGCGACAGTTCGCTCTCCCTTTGTCCTTAGACAGTCACTTCATTTGTGTCGTCTGTTGTTTTGCCGGTTTCCTATCGGTACCGTCACTTTGAGGCCTGTCATTGCCACCTTTACTGCCTTTCAAACTTTCTGTCTGTCAGCCTTCAGCCTGAGCTGGAATGTTCCCACAACTTCGTCTCCCAAGTCTTCATGCGTGCTAAATACTTTTGCCTTTCCTACTTCGTACTGCACGATGATGTATTCCAGCTGTAGCCCCGGCCTTTGTTTTCGACAGTAAACAGCAGTGAGACCAAGTGGGATACCTAGAACGTTCTTACACAAATCTTAACTTCGGCTTTCAGTGATGTAAGGTGGTCTGAGGTATTAAAAAACGCCAACTCGTGCTAAATGTTGTGTAAGTAATGGTAGTATTACAATCGGGGACATATTGAGCCTCTAATCTGGTTCCTCATTGTAATCAGTACCATACTCACAAACACTCACTGGAATCCATAACAGAGTTATAAATTAAAAAAAAAAAAACTCTGTGTGCACTGAACTGTAACTGACCCAAAGCAAACCCAGTGAGAGAAGTAAATGCCTTTTCAAATCTAGCGGAAAAAAATTGGCCTTGATCTGGTTTCCACTAATCAGTTGGGTATATTTCATTGCCACTGCATACAGCCTCATGAAACAGCTCTCAGTTGCAGGGAAGGAAAAAACCAGAGCCCTGAAAGCAATGGCAGAAGCGGCAGAGAGGTGTTCAAGTGGATCTGTCAAGGAGGAACAAAAGTGAACTTCATAAGGCTTAATTTCCCTACAAATATCAGGTGTCCCTGTGGCTCAGTGGTTAAAGCGCGAGTCATTAAGTGGAAAATGAGCATGTCCAGAGGGTCATGGGTTCGAATCCCAGCCATGGCTCGTCCCAAGATGGGAAAAAAAGGGGCAGCAGAGGGACATCCGGAGTCATGAACCGGTGTGGCCCAACCCTCCTAGAGTGTCAGGAGATAAGGGCCGAAACACTTGCTTGAAGGGGGCTTCTCTTCTGAGGACTCTCTGCTGCCACGCTCTCCACGAGTTTCTTTCTACTTGTGTATATTTCATTGTCAAAAGATCTGTTTCTTTTGATACCAGACTGTCCCTCACCAATGAAGAATGGAAGAGCCATGTCAGATGTTTCCAAAACAAACAAAAAGCGTTTAATAAACATCATTCAAGATAGGAATAGGTTTTTGGTTAAGTGGAAGTTTTGATGCAGCCGATATCTCCGTGAAGCAAACTTTTCATTCTTCCCCCTTGTGATGTTGGAAACATTTCTTGTGTTTTCAAACTGTCGTGCAATAGAATGTCTACAAAAGATCTCAATCAGTCAAATAACAAAAATGAAACAAGGAATAAAGCGAAAACTTCGGCCAAATCGCAATAATCAAATATATAATTGATAATTTATATAAATATATATTATATATATATATATATATATATATATATATATAAGAGAAGAGAGAGAGAGGAGAGAGAGAGAGAGAGAGAGTATATTTACATGTTTTACTTGTTTTCGTGTTCATTTATTATAGTCTATAACCTTTGATATGCCTCATGCAGGTAAATCCTTTTCTTCTGGCATTCAGGTAAATCTTTTTCTTGTTGTGGCAACATATCCAAGCCTTTCTCCAGGTTGGTGTTTCGGCAGTCTTCCACGTTGTGTGGTGTGTGTGTGTGTGTGTGTGTGTGTGTGTGTGTGTGTGTGTGTGTGTGTGTGTGTATGTACAACTGTTCACAGATCCTTCTAAGTGTTGTGTAGTCCCTTCCCATGATCTGTCTCAACAAATGAACGTCGAGGAATCAATCCCGAGTCCGAAGAGTTAACAGGATTTGACGGATCAGGAAGCCCGACACATACAACAATATTATAAAGAAAGAGAGAGTGAAGAAAGGCAATGACGAAGTGTAAATGATCCAGAGTCTACTTCAGCTTCTTTCCGCCATTGTTATGGATGGTGTGCGGTGCGTGTTTTGCTGTCTGACTCTCACCTGAAGAAGTTTGGATGCGTGTACGTCTTTTTACCTACACACACCCACACCACACGAATATAGATAACCAGGCAACAAGTTAAGTTTCTACCTTTTTTAGCTGCCTGAAACATCAAAATCACAACAAATACATGTTACATGTTAAGCATAAGTAGACACGTCAATTAGTTTACGCCACGACCAAAGGGCGCGCAACAATACTAGATACTATTATGTCATATCCAACATATAGTTTCCTTCTTGCACAGGCTACGCTGACACCCTACAGTAGTGTCACCACAAACAGTTCCTGCACTTGGCCGCGTCTGGCCCAAGTCACACTGTCTTCACACAGGTCAGAAGCCACTCACGGAAGTAGTTCGTGGAGTCCTTCAAGGGACTCCCACACAACAGGAGAAGTTCTCTCACCATCGTCCTGACGTAGAACGAAGTCGCTCACGGAAGCAGTTTGTGGAGTCCTTCCAGGGACTCCCACACAACAGAAGAAACACACGTCGTTTACTGACCACCCAG
>CM065746.1:1996497-2046497 GCA_033310375.1 Conus canariensis
ACATGGGACTTGTCTATAGCCTACAGAGTCAACGACATGCAGTCTGACTGCATGGGACTTGTCTATAGCCTACAGCGTCACCTACATGGGACTTGTCTATAGCCTACAGAGTCAACACATGGGACTTGTCTATAGCCTACAGAGTCAACGACATGGGACTTGTCTATAGCCTACAGCGTCAACGACATGGGACTTGTCTATAGCCTACAGAGTCAACGACATGGGACTTGTCTATAGCCTACAGAATCAACGACATGGGACTCAAATACCTTTCTAAAGTCGATAAAAGCTACGTACAACTTACCCTGCCTCGCTACCCTAACCCTAACCCTACCCTGCCCTGACTTGCATCGCCCTGCCCTGCCTCGCCCTGCCTTGCCTCGCCCTGCCCTGCCTTGCCCTGCCTCGCCCTGCCTTGCCTCGCCCTGCCCTGCCTCGCCTCGCCCTGCCCTGCCCTGCCCTGCCCTGCCTCGCCCTGCCTTCCCTCGCCCTGCCCTGCTTCGCCCTGCCTTGACGCCCTGCCCTGCCTCGCCCTGCCTTGCGTCGCCCTGCCCTGCCTCGCCCTGCCCATCCTGCCACGCCCTGCCTTGCCTCGCCCTGCCCTGCTTCGCCCTACCCTGCCCTGCCCTGCCCTGCCTCGCCCTGCCTCGCCCTGTCCCTGCTTCCCCCTGCCTTGCCTCGCCCTGCCCTGCCTCGCCCTGCCCTGCCCCCTCCCCCTGCCCTGCCCTGCCCTGCCCTGCTTCGCTCTGCCCTGCCTGCCCTGCCCTGCCTCCCCCTGCCTTGCCTCGCCCTGCCATGCCTCGCCCTGCCCTGCCTCCCCCTGCCCTGCCTCGCCCTGCCCTGCCTCGCCCTGCCTGCCTCGCCCTGCCTTGCCTCGCCCTACCCTGCTTCCCCCTGCCTTGCCTCATCCAGCATTGCCTCGCCCTGCCCTGCCTCCCCCTGCCCTGCCTCCCCCTGCCCTGCCTCGCCCTGCCCTGCCTCGCCTGCCCTGCCTCCCCCTGCCTGCCTCGCCCTGCCCTGCTCCCCCTGCCTGCCTCTCCCGCCCTGCCTCGCCCTGCCCTGCCTCCCCCTGCCCTGCCTCCCCCTGCCCTGCCTCCCCTGCCCTGCCCTGCTCGCTCTGCCCTGCCTCTGCCCTGCCCCTGCCTCCCCTGCCCTGCCTCGCCCTGCCGCCCCCCTGCCCTGCCCTCCTCCGCCTCGCCCTGCCCGCCTCCCCTGCCCCCTGCTTGCCTCCCCTGCCTGCCTCGCCCTGCCCTGCCTCGCCCTCTGCCCGCCCTGCCCTGCCTCGCCCTGCCCTGCCTCGCCCTGCCCTGCCCGCCCTGCTTCGCTCTGCCCTGCCCTGCTTCGCTCTGCCCTGCCTCGCCTCGCCCTGCCTTGCCTTGCCCTGCCCTGCCCTGCTTCGCTCTGCCCTGCCCTGCCTCGCCCTGCCTTGCCTCGCCCTGCCTTGCCTTGCCTCGCCCTGCCTTGCCTTGCCTGCCCTGCCTGCCCTGCTTCGCTCTGCCCTGCCCTGCCCTGCTTCGCTCTGCCCTGCCCTGCCCTGCCCTGCCCGCCTGCTTCGCTCTGCCCTGCCCTGCTTCGCTCTGCCCTGCCTCGCCTCCGCCCTGCCTTGCCTTGCCCTGCCCTGCCCTGCTTCGCTCTGCCCTGCCCTGCCTCGCCCTGCCTTGCCTCGCCCTGCTGCCTTGCCTCGCCCTGCCTTGCCTTGCCCTGCCCTGCTTCGCTCTGCCCTGCCCTGCCCTGCCCTGCCCTGCTTCGCTCTGCCCTGCCTCGCCCTGCCTTGCCTCGCCCTGCCTTGCCTTGCCCTGCCCCGCCCTCGCTTCGCTCTGCCCTGCCCTGCCTCGTCCTGCCTTGCCTCGCCCTGCCTTGCCTCGCCCTGCCCTGCCCTGCTTCGCTCTGCCCTGCCCTGCTTCGCTCTGCCCTGCCTCTCCCTGCCCTGCCCTGCTTCGCTCTGCCCTGCCCTGCTTCGCTCTGCCCTGCCTTGCCTCCCGCTGCCTGCTGCCCTGCCCTGCCTCCCCTGCCTTGCCTCGCCCTGCCCTGCCTCGCTCTGCCTCCCCTACCTTGCCTCGACCTGCCCTGCCTCCCCCTGCCTTGCCTCGCCCTGCCCTGCCTCGCTCTGCCTCCCCCTACCTTGCCTCGCCCTGCCCTGCCTCCCCTGCCTTGCCTCGCCTGCCCTGCCTCCCCTGCCTCTCCCCTGCCTGCCTCGCCCTGCCTCCCCTGCCTTGCCTCGCCCTGCCCTGCCTCCCCCTGCCTTGCCTCGCCCTGCCTGCCTCCCCTGCCTGCCTCGCCCTGCCTCCCCCTGCCTGCCTGCCCTGCCCTGCCTCGTCCTGACTCCCCTTGCCTTGCCTTGCCCTGCCCTGCTTGCTCTGCCCTTTGCCCTGCCTCGCCCTGCCCTGCCTCCCCCTGCCCTGCCTCGCCCTGCCCTGCCTCCCCTGCCCTGCCTCGCCCTGCCCTGCCTCGCCCTGCCCTGCCTCGCCCTGCCTTGCCTCGCCCTGCCCTGCCCTGCCCTGCTTCGCCCTGCCTTGCCTCGCCCTGCCCTGCGTCGACCTGCCTTGCCGCGCCCTGTCCTACCTCGCCCTGTCCTGCCCTGCCTTGCGTCGCCCTGCCCTGCCCTGCCTCGCCTTGCCTGGCTCTGTCCCGCCCTGCCTCGCCCTGCCCTGCCCTGCATCGCCCTGCTTCGCCCTACCCTGCCTCACCCTGCCTTGCCCTGCCCTGTCCTGCCCTGCCCTGCCCTGCCCTGCCCTGCCCTGCCCTGCCCTGCCTCGTCCTGCCCTGGCCTGCCTGCTCTGCCCTGCCCTGCCTCGCCCTGTCCTGCCTCGCCCTGCCCTGTCCTGCCCTGCCCAGCCCTGCCCTGCCCTGCCCTACTCTGCCCTGCCCTGCCCCTACCCTGCCTCGCCCTGCCTTGCCTCGCCCTGCCCTGCCCTGCCTCGCCCTACCTTGTCTATAACCTACAGAGTCAACGGCATGGGACTTGTCTATAGCCTACAGAGTCACCGACATGGGACTTGTCTATAGCCTACAGCGTCAACCACATGGGACTTGTCTATAGCCTACAGAGTAAACAACATGGGACCTGTCTATAGCCTACAGAGTCAACCACATGGGACTTGTCTATAGCCTACAGATTCAACGACATGGGACTTGTCTATAGCCTACAGAGTCAACGACATGGACGTGTCTATAGCCTACAAAGTCAACGACATGGGACCTGTCTATAGCCTACAGCGTCAACGACATGCAATCTGACTGCATGGGACTTGTCTATAGCCTACAGAGTCAACTACATGGGACTTGTCTATAGCCTACAGCGTCAACTACATGGGACGTGTCTGTAACCTACAGAGTCAATGACATGGGCCTTGTCTATAGCCTACATAGTCAACAACATGGGACTTATCTGTAGCCTACAGAGTCAACGACATGGGGCCTGTCTATAACCTACAGCGTCAACGACATGGAACCTGTCTATAGCCTACAGCGTCAACTACATGGGACTTGTCTATAGCCTACAGAGTCAATGACATGGGAGTTGTCTATAGCCTACAGCGTCGACTACATGCAGTGTGACTACATGGGACTTGTCTATAGCCTACAGTGTCAACGACATGGGACTTGTCTATATCCTACAGAGTCAACGACATGACACCTGTCTATAGCCTACAGCGTCAACTACATGGGACTTGTCTATAGCCTACAGAGTCAACGACATGGGACCTGTCTATAGCCTACAGCGTCAACTACATGGGACTTGTCTATAGCCTACAGCGTCAACAACATGGGACTTGTCTATAGCCTACAGAGTCAACCACATGGGATTTGTCCATACATGGACTTGTCTATAGCCTACAGAGTCAACGACATGGGACCTGTCTATAGTCTACAGAGTCAACGACATGGGACTTGTCTATAGCTCTACGAGTCAACGACATGGGACTTGTCTATACCTACTGAACCAACGACATGGGACTTGTCTATCCTACAAACGCATTGGCATGGGAATTGTCTATAGCCTACAGCGTCAACTGCATGGGACTTGTCTATAGCCTACAGCGTCAACGACATGGGATTGTCCTGTAACCTACAGATCAACTGACATGGGACTTGTCTGTAGACTACAGCGATTAACGACATGCTCTGACTGCATGGGACTTGTCTTTAGCCTACAGCGTCAACTACATGGGAACTGTCTATAGCCTACAGAGTCAACACATGGGACTTGTCTATAACCTACAGGTCAACGACATGCAGTCGACTGCATGGGACTTGTCTATAGCCTACAAGTTAACGACATGGGACTGTCTATAGCCTACAGCGTCAACACATGGGACTTGTCTATGCCTACAGCGTCAACGACATGGGACTTGTCTTAGCTCTACACTACATGACGTCCAACGACATGGACTTGTCTATAGCCTACAGAGTCAACGACATGGGACCTGTCTATAGCCTACAGCGTCAACGACATGGGACTCTTGTCTATAGCCTACAGCGTCAACGACATGGACTTGTCTATAGCTACAGTCATGGCAGGACTTGTCTATAGCCTACAGCGTCAACTCATGGACTTGTCTATCCTACAGCGCAACGACATTGGTCTTGTCTAGACCTACAGAGTCAACGAATGGGCTGTCTAACCACTAGCGTCTGACTGCATGGGACTTGTCTTTAGCCTACAGCGTCAACTACATGGGACGTGTCTATAGCCACAGAGTCAACGACATGGGACTTGTCTATAACCTACAGCGTCAACGACATGCAGTCTGACTGCTGGGACTTGTCTATAGCCTACAACGTTAATGACATGGGACGTGTCTATAGCCTACAGCGTCAACCTACATGGGACTTGTCTATGGCCTACAGCGTCAACTACATGGGACTTGTCTGTAGCCTACAGAGTCAATGACATGGGACTTGTCTATAGCCTACAGAGTCAACGACATGGACTTATCTGTAGCCTACAGAGTCAACGACATGGGGCCTGTCTATAGCCTACAGCGTCAACGACATTGGACCTGTCTATAGCCTACAGCGTCAACTACATGGGACTTGTCTATAGCCTACAGAGTCAATGGCATGGGCTTGTCTATAGCCTACAGCGTCTACGACATGGGACTTGTCTATGCCCTACAGCGTCAACGAACATGGGACTTGTCTATGCCTACAGAGTCAACGACATGGGTTCTGTCTATAGCCTACAGCGTCAACTACATGGGACTTGTCTATAGCCTACAGAGTCAACCACATGGGACTTGTCTATAGCCTACAGAGTCAACGACATGCAGTCTGACTGCATGGGACTTGTCTATAGCCTACAGCGTCACCTACATGGGACTTGTCTATAGCCTACAGAGTCAACGACATGGGACTTGTCTATAGCCTACAGAGTCGATGACATGGGACCTGTCTATAGCCTACAGAATCAACGACATGGGACCTGTCTATAGTCTACAGCGTCAATGACATGGGACCTGTCTATAGCCTACAGAGTCAATGACATGGGATTTTATACCCTACAGAGTCAATGACATGGGACTTGTCTTTAGCCTACAGAGTCAATGACATGGGACCTGTCTATAGCCTACACTGTCAAAGCCATGGGACTTGTCTATAGTCTACAGAGTCAACGACATGGGACTTGTCTATAGCCTACAGAGTCAATGACATGGGACTTGTCTATAGCCTACAGAGTCAACGACATGGGACTTGTCTATAGCCTACAGAGTCAACGACATGCAACCAACCCCACTGAGAATAGAAAGGCAGTGGCAAATATTGTTAAGGATACAAACGTCACTGTAAGATAGTGTGTGCGTACGTGTGTGCGTGCGTGAATGTGTGTGTGTGTATGTGTGTGTGTGTGTGTGTGTGTGTGTGTGTGTGTGTGTGTGTGTATGTGTGTGTGTGTGTGTGTGTGTGTGTGTGTGGTGCGTGTGTGTGTGTGGTGTGGTGTGTGTGTGTGTGTGTGGAGAGAGAGAGAGAGAGAGAGAGAAAGAGGAAGAGAGAGAGAGAGAGAAGAGAGAGAGACAGGGAGAGAGAGAGAGATAGAGACAGACGACAGGAACAGACAAAAGAGGGGTCTGAATCAACGGCAATTAAGTCTTAACTGACACAGCTCGTACAGTTCGTCGTCTCCTGACAACAGCAGTTGCCCTTCCCAGAGAGAGAAGAGAGAGAGAGAGAGAGAGAGAGAGAGAGAGAGAGAGAGAGAGAGAGAGAGAGAGAATTGACAATTGACAGTTTTATTGACAATAGCCTAACTGGCCTTCATGCCAAGGGGGGCAATTAACAGTTTTCTTGCTAAGGGCACACACACACACACACACACACACACACACACACACACACACACACACACACACACCACACAAACAAAACACACACAAAAAATATAGCACACACATACATACATCCGAAAGAAAGAAAGGGGTCAAAACGGAAATTGCACTACAGCATTCTACCTGCAGTCACAATGATCTAACTTAATGCATTACAGACGAGACATACGTCAGAACCAAATCAAAGTAAAAGGTCATCTAGGACCATCCGACGGTAATCACAAAATCGTCAGATATATTGAAATTATAACAATTTGTAAAGCTTAGAATTGTTCACAGGTTCTTATTCGTAATATAGAAACTGATTCAAGAGGAAAGAATTTTCTTACTTCGTTCATATGCTTCAGCGATAAACTTCACAAGCGATTTGATAGTATCTCCATCTCCTGATATTCGAACTAAGTTATGTCTTTTCATATATACTGCTGAAAAACGATTGATGTTAAACATAAAGCTTCATATTCCCTACAGTGGAACAAGAAATGGCCTTCGTCTTCTGCACCGTTTGAACATAACGGATACATGACGGAAAGATTTGTATCAAACCATCTCCTGTTCGCGTAAAATCCTAGAGTTCTAGTTCTAAACCTTGCCAGATTATCCCGGTGTTATTTCGTTGAGGTATTTCTCCGGTTGGAATATGTCTTTAAAAGAGCTGTACCAAGCACATTTCTCTGTTCCTGTTATATGAGCATGCCAATTCTGTTGAACACAATCAATAAGCCGTTGTCGGAATTCCGACAGAAACACTTTTTCATTACCTACCATCTGGGTGAGCCAAGCTATTCCAAATCCATTTTTTATCAGAACACTCTTTATGTCAGACACCTAGTTACAATATCCAGTTTCATCTTGTCTGAAGAGCATTTCATATGCCTGTCTACATAAACGTTTTTCAGAAAGTCGAATTAGTTTTAACCAGTACCTAATACATTTAACGTAGCTTGTAATAAACAAAGGGAACCTGCCCAATTCTCCGTAGCACATTTTATTCGAAGAGTGAAGAGGTACATTTAGAAATCTCTTGATTGCAAAAGTATGTACATTTCCATTTGTTTTCACAGAGTCCCCAGACTTCAGCAGCATATGTCAAAATGGGCGCTATCCGAGTATCAAATAGTTTCCAAAATATCGAAGGATCAATATAGCTTAATCTTTTCATAGTACGAAGAATTAGTTTTCGATTACTCCCTTTCTAGCCTTTCTCGCAACTTCTGACCAGCCTGTCGTTAAGCTCAGTTTTGTAGTAAAAATCGTACCTAGATATGTGTATGTGTTTGTTACCTTCACCTTTTCTTTCCACACCACCAGATGTCGTTTGCTGCAAGGTAATCCTCCTTTACGGAAAACCACAATGTTGGTTTTATCCAAATCTATTGTTAAGTTTAGTTTGTCTACTTCAGTTTTTAATACATTAAGTTGATTTTGTAATCCGATCGAAATATCTGATAATAAAATAATGTCATCAGCAAACAGTAACATAAATACTTCTACGGCTTGTGGAGCTAACTGGATGCCATGTTTGGACAACTCTGCAGCAAGTTCATTGATACAGAATGAAAAGAGTAGTGGGCTTAGCACACAGCCTTGCTTAACTCCTCTTGGGCAATCAAAATACTTGGAATATAGGCATTTATCACGTACATAAGCCAAGATAGTGCTATAGATTCCTCTCAGTGCTTGATATAACTTCCCATCAATGCCTGCTTTCCTCAAGAGAGAGAGAGAGAGAGAGAGAGAGAGAGAGAGAGAGGGTGGAGCGGGGTGGGAGTAGGAGAGAGAGTGTAGATAGGGGTGAAGTATTGAATGGAATGAGTCTTCAGACGGTGTATTGAAATGACAGCAACCTTAAGAGTTTACGATTTTTGATTAAAGAACCACAATTATCGAGACGTGAGAGTTCAGGTAGGTGTTTGTTGAAATGTTCTGATGCCTTCGTGTTTTGTGCACTAGTTGGCAGTGGTTTCCAGATGTAGCCTTTGGTACAGAGCGAACTGCGCTGTTTTGTATTGATCACCGCTTGGACACGGCTGCTGGTTAGTCTTGTAAAAAGGGCGATAATTCAACACGGTATGGCGTTTGTCAAAATTTTAAACATAAACGATTTACGTGAGATCAAATTGTTGATTAAGTGGCAGAATGTTAAGTGCTTTTAGTTCCTCGTCTATTGGTAGAGGTACAGCTAGAGGGATTAGGTTTGCTGCCAGTCGACAAGGAGAATCCAGTCTCTTCTAGCGGACCTCACCACCCCTATCCCATACTGAATAGTTACTGACACACGACACTGTATGTGTGCAGAAGAACAGCTTAAGTGCATTGATGTTGACATAGCACTTAAGTTAAGATGAATTTCGTGACTGACCAACACAGAACAAAGAATCCCAACACTGACAGAACAGAGAATCCTGTGACTGACTAACACAGAACAAAGAATCCTGTGACTGACCAACACAGAACAAAGAATCCTGTGACTGACCAACACAGAACAAAGAATCCTAACACTGACAGAACAGAGAATCCTGTGACTGACCAACACAGAACAGAGAATGCCAACGCTGACAGAATAAAGAATCCTGTGACTGACCAACACAGAACAGAGAATCCCAACACTGATAGAACAAAGAATCCTGTGACTGACCAACACAGAACAGAAAAACCCAACACTGACAGAACAAAGAATCATGTGACTGACCAACACAGAACAGAGAATCCCAACACTGACAGAATAAAGGATCCTGTGACTGACCAACACAGAACAGAGAATCCCAACACTGACAGAACAGAGAATCCTGTGACTGACCAACACAGAACAGAGAATCCCAAGACTGACAGAATAAAGGATCCTGTGACTGACCAACACAGAACAAAGGATCCCAACACTGACAGAACAAAGAATCCTGTTGCTGACCAACACAGACAGAACAGAAACACTGACAACACAACAGACAAAATCCTGTCACTGACAAACACAGACAGAACAAAGAATCCTGTCACTGACAAACACAGACAGAACAAAGAACCCTGTCACTGACCAACACAGACAGAACAAAGACAGTAGCCTCCAGTAGCGCCATTCTGTCTTATCAGGGGCAGGCTATCGCTACCTGCTTCTGTGCGATTCCTTCTCCGGGGACTGCTGAAGGCTGTCTGCTTCTGTGCGATTCCTTCTCCGGGGACTGCTGAAGGCTGTCTGCTTCTGTGCGATTCCTTCTCCGGGGACTGTTGAAGGCTGTCTGCTTCTATGCGATTCCTTCTGCGGGGACTGTTGAAGGCTGCTTCTGTGCGATTCCTTCTCCGCTACTTCTGTGCGATTCCTTCTCCGGGGACTGTTGAAGGCTGTCTGCTTCTGTGCGATTCCTTCTCCGCTACTTCTGTGCGATTCCTTCTCCGGGGACTGTTGAAGGCTGTCTGCTTCTGTGCGGTTCCTTCTGCGGGGACTGTTGAAGGCTGTCTGCTTCTGTGCGATTCCTTCTCCGGGGACTGGTGAAGGCTGTCTGTTTCTGTGCGATTCCTTCTCCGGGGACTGTTGAAGGCTGTCTGCTTCTGTGCGATTCCTTCTGCGGGGACTGTTGAAGGCTGTCTGCTTCTGTGCGATTCCTTCTCCGGGAACTGTTGAAGGCTGTCTACTTCTGTGCGATTCCTTCTGCGGGGACTGTTGAAGGCTGTCTGCTTCTGTGCGATTCCTTCTCCGGGGACTGTTGAAGGCTGTCTACTTCTGTGCGATTCCTTCTCCGGGGACTGTTGAAGGCTGCGTCTGGAAGTGGGACGCAACTCTGCGCGCTGCATGGCCTGTCCTGCACACATGGAGACAGGGTACAGCCCCGAACTGGTTTCCTCTGCCATTGGGTCACTCTGCTGTTTACCTCCAGGTATGATCTTGTTGACAGAAATTTACTATGGGAAATACTGAGAAAAAACGGAGTTAATGGGAAAATGTTTAAGGCATTAAAAAGTATGTATTCCGTGGTTAAAGCAAGAGTACGCTGTAAAAATGACCTTACAGACACCCTTTTCTGTCCACAAGGTTTAAAACAAGGAGATATATGCAGCCCCATTTTATTTTATTTATTAATGAACTGACAAAGGAAATAATTTCTTAGGGCAAACATGGCATTCCGTTATCACCTGACTTAATAGAAATCCTAATAATGTTATTCGCTGATGATATCATTCTGTTGGCGTATACAATTACTGGACTCCAACAACAGCTCAATATTTTAAAGAACACAGCAGGTAAACTTAGGCTTACTGTCAATCTAGAGAAATCTAAAATAGTAGTGTTCAGGAAGGGGGGATATCTTGCAGTCCGTGAAAAATGGTTTTATGGCTATGATAAAATAGAAGTTGTTAACCAGTATAAATACTTAGGTATTATTTTTTTCAACTGGGTTAACGTTTTCTTACGCGCTTGATGACATGGCAATTCAGTTTCAGTAGTTTTATTTAATTTCTTTTCATCGCAAGATGATCTTAGACCTTTCAACTGCAATATACATTCCATTGTACTACCAGCACCTTCCCCCCCCCCTACCCCCCCCCCCCAAAAAAAAAACAAAAAAAAAAAAAAACAAAAACTATTAGCACACATATCTCAAATGGCTTTTTTCACAATAGTTTTGCAACTGGGGACTAAGCAATAACCAAAGCAATATCAAAAAAGCAAGGGTTATTTACCACACTATCAACATGGTCAGAATTATTTATAAAAATATTCTTCTCCTTATAAGCTGGGGTTAGTATAGGGCATTCAAATAAAAGATGACCAATTGAGATATTCTCCTGACATACACACGCTATACCTCGTGAATATTTTGTATTCCATGTATTTAACCGTAATTTATGAATTAATCTGGCTGATACCTTGGACATGATGGCAGAACGAATAAGTTCTCATTAAGATGTTTCTTCCGCATATTCTTTTCCAATCGCTGGATCAATTCATGCGGAGAAAAATTTAAGACTTTGTTGAAGGGGGTTTCAAAAATTGTACAAGCTCCCTGTTTTGCCAATTTGTCTGCTAATTCATTCCCTTTTAAGCCACAATGTGAAGGAATCCAGCAAAAAATCAACTGCTATACCTCGGGAAAGTAAATGTAATAGATGCTTAATTTAAAAAAGAATATCAGTTCTAATTTTAGAGTTCCAGTGCTTTAATGATTGTAAAACTGATTTTGAATCAACACAAAATAGCACACTATAAAAAGATACTGGCGTGTCATATAAGATATAATTCAGAGCTTTCAAATTGCATATAGCTCTGATGTATAAATTGAAAATTCTCTGCCTAGATAGAAAGACTTTTGCACATTTAAGGATGGTATAATGAATCCAGCACCACTGTCAGACGTTTCCATTATTGAACCATCTGTAAATATTTTTAAATGATTTGGATAAGTCTTTTCGAGATGTTCTCGAACTTCATTTACTAGAATATTTACATTGTCATCTTTCTTCAAAGTAGTATATTCATCATCAATTTTTGCGTTGAGATGCTCCCATGGGGGCATTTGAGGAAAAATGGGAACCTCCGAAATTGCATCAATATCAATACTACATTCTGACATAAGCTCACAAGTGAAATTTCTAATTGGCTCTATGTATGATATATTTTTAGACCTTTTGGCGTATTCCTTGTTGGAATCCATAAGAATTTCATCAGTAGCAGAGTTTTTTTTTACAGATAGGCCTCTTACAACGTATTTGGACACATCCAACGTTCGTTGTTCATTAAGAGGTAAAATGTTTGTCTCCTTATAGCATTTCATTGTGTTGTGTGCACTGGAACACCCAAAGCTAATTTTAAAGCTGTACTATCTAAGCTTCGCAGTTTCTTTAAAAGGTAGTTAGATGCAGAGAAGTATACTTCCTGTCCATATATTAATTTTGATCAGACTAACGATGTATATAAATGCAAAAGTGCAGTACAGTCTTGACCCCATGGTTGACAACATATAATTTTGAGCAAATTTAATCTTTTCCTAGCTTTATCTATCAAATTTCCAATATGCTTTTTCCAGTTCAGCTTCGGTGTTAAAAACACCCCTAAGAATTTGACTGCTTATATTGTAGAACATTGTCGTCAAGAATAAGGTTGGGCAGAGCTTTTGGGTTTTCACCATCATTAAAAAGCATTAAACAAGTTTTCTCACCAGATAATTCAAGACCGTTCTCTTTCATGTAAGCAGACAATCTGTCCAATTCTCCTTGATACATTGTCTGTACAAATTTTACTGCCCTTTTATTTGAGTGCTTCCTTAATGAAGTATTAATCCAAATGCAATATCATCTGCACACTGCACTACATTGATGGATTTTGACAATGCCTTTGGGAGATCATGTATAAGGATCGTAAATAATAAAGGTGCAATAACAGATCCCTGAGGAATGCCCATATCTATTTTCCTGAATGATGAATATATTTTTCCAATTCGTGTACATATACTTCTTCCTTCTAGAAAGTTTTTTTTTTTATATATTCATACATATTCCCAGAAATACCAATATTTTTCATTTTATACAATAATCGAGCATGCCAAACACGGTCATATGCTTTCTTTACATCAAAGAATGTAGCTAATGTACTTTTTCTGCGTGAAAATTGTTTTTTCATATGAGAAGTTAGTTTCACTAAATGATCAGTTGTGCAACGTCTTTTCTGAATCCAGCTTGCTGGACTGGAATAATGTCATTTTTTCACAATAATATAATAAACGTGTTTGTACAACTTTTTCAAGCAGTTTACCAACATGGGATGTTAAAGCAATGGGTACTATAGCTATTTACAGATGTTCTCGTTTTACCTTCTTTTGGTACTGGTACTACCACTGAACTTTTCCAGATTGTAGGAATAGTGCCGTACGTCCAACATTTTTGGAACAACGAATGTAGTAATATTTTCCACGAAGAAGGCAAGTGACGAAGAAGCTCGTAAGAAATACCATCTAGGCCCACTGCTGAATCATAAGATTAATGGATTCTATCGCTTCAAGAAGTTCTGATGATTGTAACGGAGAATTTAAGTAGTTATTATTGTCTGGTATGGGACTCTTATATTGTTCTTTTTGTTCCTCTTTATGTCTATGGTACTTGATTTCTGCTGGAAGATTTACAGCTCGACTATTTTCAGAAAAGAAATGGGAGAAAGCTTCCACCTTATCCATCGTGCTTGGAAATTCTTTTGTTAATTTTACAGGGTAAGCTTGTGTTTTGTAACAATTTTTCATTTGTTTTACTTTTTCCAAAATTTAAACATATCCTTCGATTCTTTTACTTCGGTCTCACAAAATTCTGCCCAGTATTTCTTTTTAGCTTGAGCAATAATTTTATTACATTTGTTCTTTTCTTGCTTCATAAAAACAAAATTTTCTTCTGTCTTATTTCGTAACCAAGCCTTGTAACTTATTCGCTTTGATTTAACAGCTAGTCTACATTCTTCCGTCCACCATACATTACCCACATATTTACCAATCTTTTTAAATTTACATTTAGGGATAGAATGCTCGGCTGCTAACAGTATGACTTTGCTGAAATTAGAATAAAATAAATTAACATCATCATTCTCAATAAATCTTGTGTTATACGATGCAAGAAAAATCTGGTAGGCATCCCAGTTGGCAAGTTTATAATTAAACTTTGGAATTTTGTCTTCGATGTCTGTTACATCATTATTTATGTCATCATCAAAGATTATAGTAATGGGGAGGTGATCACTTCCCAAACAATCTTCTCCTATAGACCAATTACAGTTTACTGCAATGCTAGGTGAAACTAAGGATAAATCTATCGCGCTAGGTTTGTGAGTTGAAACATCTGGAATTCTTGTGATTCGACCATCATTTAATAAAACTAAAGAGGAATCAATAATATTTTCAACGAATCTGTTGGATGAAACTTTAGAACACTCAGAATCCCAAAATGGTGCATGAGCATTAAAGTCGCCAACAATGATCCATTTCTTACTTGTTAAATTTGTATTTTTCATCCAGTCTGTATTATCCTCTTGGGGTCCATTAGGATAATATACAGAAAGTATATTGTAAACTGAGTCTTTGTTCACTTTGATTACAGCACCTGTAGCAAATACACCTTCATCTTCCTGCAGCACCGGAAATGGAACGATCCTAGTAAATTCCAGGTCCCGTCTGATGTATAGCGCAGTCTGGACTTTTTTGTTTGATTTCACTGACTGTGTAAAGTGGAGGGTAGAAATAATTCTCCAAATTAGGTAGTCTGTGCTTTTCCACATTCAGAGACTGAAGTGCTAGCACAGAGTGGTTTCCCTCCAGAACATGATTTTCAAAAGATAATAAATTACTGGGAAGTGATCTGGCATTCCACTGAAATATTTTGAAACAATCATTTTGCTTAGCTTTCATGGCAGACTGCAAGTTGTAACATAAACTGCTGTTATGCAAATTATAGGACTTTCACGGCACATTCTCCACCAAACAAGATTGATTGATATTGAGGATGACATGGCATCACGAGCAAAAAAGTGTGTTCTATGTATACTAAAAATCTTATGGAAACTTGGTAACCATTGGTCCTCGTTTATTTTTTAAGCTATTTGATTGTCAATATACAACCAATGCTCACTTATGGATGTGAAGTTTGGGGCCTTGTAGCTGATCACAAGCATAATAGAAAAAAGGTACATTTATTTGCAAGTTAAAAGATTTCTTAACGTCAGCGTACAAACACCTAGTGCATTAGTATACGGCGAAACACGCCAGATACCTTTAGATATAACAACTAGAACAGATGTATTAAATATTGGCTTAAACTTCTGAAAATCCTCAAGTCGTCTCCCCTATAAGCTTATCAGACACTCTTTAACTTGCATTGTAGAAACAAAAATAATTGGGCTTCTTCCGTTTGTTTACATTGTATTATCATGGATTTGGCTTTGTTGGGAAAGTCAGGGGTCGGAAATGACAGAATTTATCTTACAAGAATTTCAACAAAGATTAATTGATTGTTTTCAAATCTTAATAAATGTTAGCGAACCGCCAGAGAACGTGGACAAACGAGTCACAAGACGAAACACAACTAGTTTCGACCTCTTAGGTCTTCATCAGGTGAGACATTAACGATAAAACAATGAAAATTCACTTAGCTTTGATCGCTTCAGATCACTTGGTAGGGTTCAGCGCAAGAAGAAGGCGTTGAATGAAACGAGGCTGTTGGAAGGGAAATAGTGAGCGAGTCAAAGTCGTAATGAAGATAATAATATTACTGATAGGAATACTAATAATGGTCAAAATACTGAGAAAAAAAAAAAAGGGACAAGATTACTACCAATCTGTTCAATAAGTATGGGTATGGAGAAAGGAGAGTGGGTTAGAGGATTCTTAAACAGCAGGGTTGCCGTGGCAACAGTCCCAGAGGCGAAGGCGATGGTGATGTCAATGCCAGTGGTAGTATCAATACTAGCAATAGTATTACTGAATGATACTGCTAACAACGATAGTGAAGGTTAAGGTAATGAAAGCATGATACAGAAATATATTTAGAAAATACAATTTTTATAATAATCAAATAAATAAATAAATGAAACATTAAAAATAATAATAAATTAAAAAATCAGTAAATAATAAATAATAATTAAAAAATATAATAAATAATAATAATAATAATAATAATGATAATAAATGCATAAATAAGATAGCTATAAGTTGTGTGAGGTGAATAGTGGGAGATAAGGTAGTATGTGTGTGTGTGGTGGGAGGATATTATGGGCTGAGATTGAAGTGGTGGGTTGGTACATGTTACTTTAAGGTGTAGATGCTATGAGGGTGGAGGGAAGAAGGGGATGGGTTTACGTACTAACTGGGGAGGGGGAGGGGCAACATATTCACACCTATACACAATATCTCTCTCTCTCTCTCTCTCTCTCTCTCTCTCTCTCTCTCTCTCCTCCCCCCCCCCCCCCCCCCCCCCTTTCACGACCAACGATAAAGGAGCCAGCATTCTATTTATGTGTGTGTGTGTGGGGTGTGTGTGTGTGTGTGTGTGTGTGTGTGTGTGTGTGTGTGTGTGTGTGTGTGTGTTCCATTTGTAATATCAGCCTTATTCATTGGTTACCCCCACCTCCACCCCCAGCAACCGCCATATCCACCAACACCCCTACACACATCATTACTAGGGCAGGGGGAGGGGGGAGTAAGTCGATTGATGTAGCAAATGGAGAGACTCAGAGAGTGTAGGAAAAGGGAAGATGATGATAGCTGCAACCTATGTCTGAGGTAAACAGAGGGAGGTAGGGTGGTGTGGGTGTGTGTAGGTGGGGGATATTTCAGGCTGGAGCTGCAGAGATGGAATGGTACATACTACTTTTGGACGTTGATGCCATGAGGGTGGACGGTGCCCAGTTTGGCAATGAGATGAGATTCCTGCATAAGGCGTTCCAAGCTGTCACTCTTAGATTGCCAAAGTGCCAAGACTTTGACATGGTTGATGTTGTGTTGGGCATGGTTGAAGTGTAGAGCGACTGGTTTGGGCCGATGGTGGCGGATGTCGGCCAGGTGTTCAGAGATGCGCGTCTCAAGTGTGCGAGATGTCTCACCTACATAGATCTTACCGCACAGCTGACAGTGGATGGCATACACAATGTTGTGGCTCTGGCAGGAGAAAGTGCGTTTAATAGTGAAAGAGCCTGTGGGGCCATGTAGGATGGTGTCTGGTTTGGTGAGAGAGCAGATTTTGCAGTTGGGTTTTGAGCAGGGGAAAGTACCTGGTGGCTTAGGTGTTGAGATTTTGTTCAGCTTAGAGCGCACCAGTAGGTCGTTGAGGTTTTTGTCACGTTTGAAAGTGATCATTGGTGTGGTCTCAAAGGCAGGTTTATGATTTTCTACTATGTGCCAGTTAGACTTCAGGATCCTGCAGATGGGCAGATTGTGAGGATGGAAGAGAAGGCAGGCAGTGGGTCTGTCTGTCTCTTTGGGAGGTTTAGTTTCCAGAGTAGATGTTCTGGATTTAGCTGCAGTGCGGCTGAGAGCATCACTGATGACGGCACTAGGGTATCCACGGTTGGTGAAAAAATCAGACATTTTGGCTGCTTGTATAGTGAAATCCTCTTCGCTAGAGCACAGTCTGCGTAGGCGAAGGAATTGTTTTCGTCAAGGATGGAATAGTCAAATTCAGTCTAAACAGCAATTTGAATTCTTTTCTCTATCAAATCATCACATAGTCTTTCTCCATATCTATCTGAAATGAAAAATATAAATCTACGTAAATCTACGTAGACTCAGATTAGGTGTATCATGTTTGAAACCCCACCGGTTTCGCTTCTCAAGGCACAAACAGATCACACTTATCCCTTTTGTCCCAACACATACGAATGTGAGTATCATTTTCTCCTTAAATGCCCCAAATATCATGCTGTACGAGAGCAATTTTTGCCAAAGAAATTCTTCGTCAGCCCCACGGTTTTTAAAATGTCATTACTATTGGCAAGCCCCAAACATACTTTTGGTCTTGCTAATTTCATTGCCAGAGCATTTGAACTTAGAAATTCAATCAACACTTAGTTTCGCTTGTGTGTGTGTGTGTGTGTGTGTGTGTGTGTGTGTGTGTGTGTGTGTGTGTGTGTGTGTGTGTGTGTGTGTTCTCTTCCTAACTTCCCGTTATCTAGTTCCTTTTATGAAAATACAGATTTTTCCCACCTCCCTTAACCACGATCCTATTCATTCTCTTGGTCATGTATTGTGAGAGACCTTATACATGCAGATATTATACTATGCTATACTCACTGTATTATGTCTCGTGTTTCCAGTGATATGTACTATGGTTTTTGCATCATATTTCATGTTTCCCATATGAATTATGCTTATTGTACTATGTCCTTTGTTTCTGATGCCTCCTTTTTCCTGTATGACATGGGCAAATGGCCTTGTTCATTAAACTTTCGTTGATCGTTGATCGTTGATCGTTGACCTCCAGGTATGCAAAACGGACGACCTGTAGATATACAACCTACAGACAGTACTGTTCACATTCATATTAAGACCCACCCATCTGCTCTCTCTCTCTCTCTCTCTGTCTCTGTCTGTCTGTCTGTCTGTCTCTCTCTCTCTCTCTCTCTCTCTCTCTCTCTCTGTACACACACACACACACACACACACACACACACACACACACACACACACACACAGTGACAGCCATACCAAGACAGTCACGACTGCAGACCTGACACTATACCAGACCTAGACAACCATACCAAGACAGTCACGACTGCAGACCTATCTGACAACGCACCACACCACCAGAACGACAACACGTGAAGATGGGCAGCAAGAGAGAGAGAGAGAGAGAGAGAGAGAGAGAGAGAGAGAGAGAGGAGAGAATGTTGCTTATAGCCCAGCCGACCGCAAAGGGCCATATCAGGGCTGTCATCGTGTTGAAGTCAACTCACAAGTTAGATGGGCGACAAAGATGGCAGTTTAAAATGTTGAGCACCTGCTGGACTCGACCTCACAACTTTCTGACCTGGCATTTGGTGAGTAACCACCGTGGCTGGCCTGCCTAGATGACTTCAGTGGTTTTATTGAACGTCTTTTCATCGCAAGATGATATAAGACATAAATATCAATAATTGTAATTGGAAAAAAAACACCTCTTTGTACGCAGCTTGTCACCCATTTTAGTATTTTCAAGTCCCATCTTACATATGCATATTTACATAAATGAAATGCCCTAAAGGAACAATTTGTTGATTTAAAAAAAAATTGCAACCTGTGACTGGGAAATAGCTATGACAATCTCAACAACATATGAACCATATAGGACAGTACTGACATTATCAAAATCATTCATCACAATATCTTTCTCCTGGTAAAGCAAGATCAACACTGTGCATTCAAACAAAAGATGACGCACAGAAATGTTTTTTTTTTTTTTTTTCTTCTGCAGACGCAAGTAATACCTTGAGAATATTTAGTGTTCCAGGTATTCAGCCTTAATTTATGAATGAATCCAACGATGTGCTTTGAGCACAATGGTAAACATTTTATGACTATCAATTTTTCTCGTGTAAGTCTTTTTTCATACTGTGAACTAATTCACAAGAGGACAAATCTAAGGGATTATTTTAATGGATTTTCAGCGTGACTATTGCTCCCGCTTTTGCCAGACTGTCTGTCTGCGTAGAGACGACCGTGATATCGCTACGAAGTCACTGGCACTGACAGGTACAACACGTTCAAATGACACATCCTACGTCAAATCAATCCGAGTTAATCTAGAACTAACTAACTGAGCTCTCGTTCAACGTCAATATCGATGTAAATACGACGAAACAGAAAGATATAAATAAAAATAAGAGCCTGGCTACATCAGAAGTTCAATCGAGCCATTTATTTCTATAGCGTGTTTGGGTTTGCTTCCCATTTGAGACAAAACGCGTTAGCGACTTAACCTTAAGACAGCAGGAGGGAGAAGGAGAGAGCGGTTGCTATCGCTGTGTGGAAGGTCAAGGTCAGGGCTGGGAAACGAGGCTCTAGGCCACATCTGGTGATCACTGTCACGATCTGGGGGCCACTGTCAACAGGGCGGTCAGGTACTAGGTGAGTTGTGCCAAGGAAATTATCCTTGCTTTGACAGAATTGTGCCTTCCCTGTACGCTTCCATATGGGGTGTTTTGGCGTGTGCGTGGGGAGAACTTGCGCGCGCGCGCGCGCGCGCGTGTGTGTGTGTATGTGTGTGTGTATGTGTGCATGTGTGTGTGCGCGCGCGCGTGTGCGTGTGCATGCGCGCGTTCACGCGCGTATTACATCAGCCATTGCTTAATTCAGTCTTTTCAGATCACCTTGGTTCAAATGAAACAAAAAGTACATTTGTGTCGCCATAATCGGAAGGGCACATGTAGGCATACACGTGTGTGTGTGTGTGTGTGTGTGTGTGTGTGTGTGTGTGTGTGTGAGTGTGTGTGTGTGTGTGTGTGTGTGCGCGCGCGCGCGCGCGCGCACATGTATGTGCGTGTGTGTGTATGTTTGTGCGGGGGAGTGGTGAGAGAGAGAGAGAGAGAGAGAGAGGAGAGAGAGAGAGAGAGAGGGGGGATTTGTCGGTGATTTCAGCCTGTTCATGTGATTTCATATGGCACGCTTACTCGTGTGATTATTGATCGTTGTGGAGAGAGTCACAGTCTACTTTATGACACAGTGCACAACGGCAGGTTTGTCAGGTCATGGTGATGGTCTTGGCTTTCGTTCCTCTGGCCTCTCCCACTCCCTTTGTCTGTCTTTATTGGTATGGTGGTCTCTCTTCCTCATCCTTTCCAGACTCACATTCTGTCACCCCCTAGCTCCCCCCCCCCTCTCTCTCTCTCTCCTCTCTCTTTCGTATCCTCTCCAGCATCTGCCTCTTTCTCTCTCTCCCTTCTCCTCTCCCTCTTCCCGCAGCCCACTCCCACCCCGTCTCTCTGTCACCCCCCCCCCCCTTCCACCTCAAACATTCAGGCCGACTGACAAGGAAAGGAAAGGCAACAACAGCCCCTTTCGATATGCGTCTTCCATTCAGCATTATACACTTCAACACAGCTGCGTCTTCCATTCAGCATTATACACTTCAACACAGCTGCGTCTTCCATTCAGCATTATACACTTCAACACAGCTGCGTCTTCCATTCAGCATTATACACTTCAACACAGCTGCGCTTCTCTGAAAGCTCCGTGTTGTGGCCTGTCCTACACATCATCGTGATCCTTTCTTGTTTGTTGTTGATAACTGGCTGAAGTGGGCTCGACCTACTTTAGGAATAATGTGAGCAATTATCTATGCCCGCACTGCACAAATGCGTGCATGAGAAGTTACTGTGTGTGTGTGTGTGCGCGCGCGCTTGTGTGTGTGTGTGTGTGTGTGTGTGTGTGTGTGTGTGTGTGTGTGTGTGTTTGTCTGTCTGTCTATCTGTCTGTCTGTGTGTGTCTGTGCCTGACTGCCATTGTGTTTTGACGTGATTTTACATCGGTTTGTTCGTTGCATTTCTTAAGATGAAATGATGGTCAGACGGTTTGCATGACTTCGTGTGGCATCCTGACATTAGGCCAATCTTTTCTCGTTGGACACAATTAGTTCCGGGTGACTAACGCCTTCAGCAGACACTTACCCCAAAATAAGTTGACAGAGATTGACGACGAAGTGCGTTACCAGACAGGTTTATCAACGTACTGAAATGAGATGGCGGTGACGAACATTGAACTGCTGTGTCATGCCTCTCAGTCTCTGTGTTCACGTTTACCCATGTCCTCTTCAGTACAGACAGCGTTAATGAGCAAGGGCCAGACGTTAGAAGGGACATTTATTCTAATCACGTAGCTCCATCTGTTCACGTACCATAGGTAGTAAAGAGCTCTGATTGGAGCAGGGAATGATGGGCATTTTCAGTCTCTTCCGGTGGGGGCCGGAATAGCTCAGTGGTAGAGCGCCGGACTCGTAATCTTGGTGATCCTGAGGTTGCGGGTTCGAATCTCCGCCAGGCCGTTACGGTACAGGGGGATTTTCCTCTCGGAGTAAACGTTGGTTCTGATTCAATTTCCCAAACAGTCCTTCGAATGAGACTATAAACCGAGGTTGCGTGTATGAACGCACGCATAACGTCTTGCACACACGTAAAATCCCATCACCAACTTTCGGAAGAGGAGGCCAGTTTGGCCGTTGGTATGGATGACACGTTACATAGAGCACGCAACCTTCCACGAAGCTGGTGTATGGCTGCCTTAATGGCGGGATAAAAAAAAACCAAAAAACGGTCATACACACAAAACTCCACTCCCTTTGTTGGGTAGATGGGATTAATCCTTGTCTGTCTATACAGGGAATGTCCGCAGGAGTATCAGCCTGTGTACGCAGAAAGAAAAGAACAAGATGCAAAGCATACAAACGTACTCCTAGTTTAGATCAATCTTGAATACGCATGTAAAAAAAAAAAAACGAAACAAAAAAAAAACCGTCACAATCAAACTTGCGTCATAATAAAAAAAAAAAAAGTCACACTCAAACATGCGTCATAATGTATTTCGTCACTGAGATAAGAACTCGGCGAAGTGCTTTTAAAGATATTCCATAAAGAAGAAAAACCGTTTGGGGCCGTTATAGCCGTTAGTTACGGCTATTCTGGTGAAATAAAACATCGGGCATCATCCGTGACCTATAATGAACATACCTACAAATTTTCAGAAAGATCAGCCCAGAAGTTTTGTCCGGAGCGAGTGGAACACATTTTGACCACGGACAGACAGACACACAGACAGCATTTCTTCGTTCCCATTGTAAAGTACTCCCTGTTCTATAAGAACTGGGAGTATAAAAAATAAGTCTCTTCCAGTGGCTCTGCAGACGGAGCCAGCAAACAGTGCCCAAGGAGAGCTGACTGCAGGGTTGAGGTGGGCAGAGTGGAGATGGTGAGGACTGTAATACTCGGGGACAGTTCATGGGCATGTCACGTGGTATAGTTTGTGTAGGAACATGTCCGATTGCATGGGCCTACGTATTTCTACCCACCCACTACTGCATCACATGTCTACATCAGTACACGCATGTGTGCACGCGCGCGCGCGCGTTGCTTGCGTACTTTGCAACGCGCGCATGAAAGAGTAAGGAGAAGACAATAGCATGGACGTTGATATCAAGGACGATGAGAGTGTGGATGATGATGATGATGGTGGTGGTGGTGGTGGTGGTGGTGGTGGTGATGATGACAATGATGATGATGATGTTGATGGTGGTGGTAGTGGTGGTGGTGGTGTGGTGGTGATGACAATAATGATGATAGTCATGATGATGATGACGACAACAACGAGTTGATGATGACGATACCACTAACGATGTGCAGGTCACAGGCGCACTGAGGTCATGAGCGAGAAAAATTCGATCCCAGGTCTGGTGGGGAAGGCCTACCCCTCTCCCTTCAACACTCCCCCTCCCCCCGTCACTTCCCTCAAGCCGGGCCAGCTGCCGTACAGCGACATTCTGCGCTTCTTTGATGAGGTCACCATGACTTTTCGTGTGTTTTTTTCCCATACTCCCCCCCCCCCCCCCCCCTTGCCCTAGTTCTAGTTCATAAACAGCGTCACGTGACTTATTTCATCCAGTATCGTGCTTTGCTGCATTATGCTGTGTTGTGTTGTGATAACGGTATACCCAGAAAAAAACGAGCGACGTAGAGAGAGGGGTGGTGGTGGTACGCTCGGGTTGTGGTAGGAATTGGGGAAGAGAAACACAGAGGACGGAGCAGGAGGGCGGGGGGGGGGGGGGGGGGGGGGGGGGAGGGGGAGTGTAAATCTATCCAGTGCCAATAACAGAAGGCAGGGGAACCAGAAAGGCATTGGGGGAAAAGGCAGACCTCCACCAACGTCCAACGGATCCTGGATCCGCCCTTTGATCTGGACCTGCTAAAATATATATAAAGGAAAAATAGATCGTTTACCTGTAACATAAGTGGGGGAAAATATGATCAGGGATCCTATTCATTTCTTGGTTTTGTTCAAATTTATTGAGCAAGTCAGTTCACGAGTGACAACAAAATTATTTCCAGTGATATCGGTTTGGACAGAAAGGTATAGATCTATGAGTAGAAAGTTGTCAAATTCCATACAGAATTTCTGATTTTCCAGACAGCTATCCATGGATAAATCAGTACCTTCACCATGGAGCGTTCATGGTCAGTGGAACACTAGTGTCTTACTTAACTGAAACTGAATACGCTCTTTTATGTGGAATCGAACCCCGGATCAGCATCAAACTGTAATGGGTTCGTGACTGACCCACACTGGGTCCACTGGGTCCACATCGGGGCAACAGGTCTGGCGACATTTTTCCAACAGGTAGACAAAAAGGACACCGGTGAAATCCTCATCTGCTTGTTGGAGATGAGACTGTGCACGTGACTGATTCTGGATGTCCGCTGACGTGTCGTGTTGTGCTGTCCAGTGTTGTCTTCTCTTTGCTGGTCTCTGCTGTAGTGTGTTTTATTCTGTGTCATGTCTTGTATTCAGCTGTCTGGATGTGTCAGGTGACGGTGCACTACACTGGATTGCATGATGGTGCATTACCTGTGTCTTGGTGGTGGTATGGTCAGGGTTACATGATGTGTAACCTGTGTCATGGTGGTGGTGTGGTCAGGGTTACATGATGTGTTACCTGTGTCGTGCTGGTGGTGTGGTCAGGGTTACATGATGTGTTACCTGTGTCGTGGTGGTGGTGTGGTCAGGGTTACATGATGTTACCTGTGTCATGATGGTGGTGTGGTCAGGGTTACATGATGTGTTACCTGTGTCATGCTGGTGGTGTGGTCAGGGTTACATGATGGTGTGTAACCTGTGTCATGATGGTGGTGTGGTCAAGGTTACATGATGTGTAACCTGTGTCATGGTGGTGGTGTGGTCAGGGTTACATGATGTGTTACCTGTGTCATGCTGGTGGTGTGGTCAGGGTTACATGATGTGTGTTACCTGTGTCAGGGCTACATCGTGGTGCGTGACTTCTTCAGCCCGGAGGAGCTGGAGCCCTGCAAGCAGGACATTGAGGTCATGGTGGAGGAGCTGGCCCAGAAGCTCTTCAAGGCTGGCAAGGTTCAAAGTAGGTTCAATGTAGCGTCAAAGTAGCGTCAAAGTAGCTTCAAAGTAGATTCAAAGTAGGTTCAGAGTAGCTTCAAAGTAGGTTCAGAGTAGGTACAAAGTAGCTTCAATGTAGGTTCACAGTAGATGACAAAGCGCGCGGTGAGACGTCGGGACTGCAGCCCTGGCCGACCTCACAGCCCAAAACGAAATGAAACAAAGCCGACTTTTCACACACACACACACACACGTACACACGTACACACGTACAAACACACACACACACACACACACACATACACACGTACACACATACACACATACACACGTACACACGTACACACACACACACACACACACACGCGCGCGCGCGCGCGCACACACACACACACACACACACACACACACACACGTACACACACACACACACACACACACACACACACACACACACACACAATACATACATACATACATACATACTCACGCACGGACACGTGCACAAGTACACACAGTCAGACACACACACACACACACACACACACACCACACACACACACACACACACACACACATGCTCGCACGCGTGCACAAGTACACAAATACACACACACACACGCGCGCGCACACACGCGCGCGCGCGCGCACACACACACACACACACACACAAAACACACACACACATAAACACACACGCACGTTCACACACGCACACACACACACACACACACACACACACACACACACACACGCACAAACGCACGCACACACACACCTTCGCACATAGCACACGCGCAGACGCATACAGAGAGAGAAAGAAAGAGAGAGGAGGGGGTGGGGTGGAGGGAGAATCCCAACAGGAAGATTCTATACCACAGAAAGCTGGGAAAGCACTGCCAGGGAGAGCGTAGCTTGCTGCCACGATGACATCATCAGACTTGGACTCGCTGAAAGGTGATTGATAGCAGTCTTGCGTCAGGTGACCAAGTTCTGCTGATGCCAGCTCTTTTCTGAGACCAGGTCCAACCTTGACCTTTCTCCCCAACGGCTAGGCCACCTGCTGAGAGTTCCGTTTCTTCCGAGTAGTATCATCATGCCTGACAATTTATCCTACTTCTATGCAGCTAGCTGACGTAGCTACTTCTCTAAACGATATGTGGTCATTAGTCATATAACAGAGCGCAGTATGACGTCAAATGTCCTGTGTCGTGTTGTGACGCCCCGGGTGGATCGTCTCCGTCTTCATCCTATCTGTCTCCCATCCCAGACACGTCAAAACAGTCTGTACCAAGCGGAAACCTTGTTGTCTCAGCCACATTCTGGTGGTAGTGTCTGGCTTTGTTACTATGTCGTATAGTCGTGACTGAAGAAATAACCTCCACCCCACCGCCTCTTACTCAATATGGTGATTTTGCTTCGTGGATACAGGTTATCGTGTGGATTCCCAGTAGGCTGATTCAGGACAAGGTGACTTTCTAACTCAGTTCCATCCATCGTTTCTTGAGAATTTGATCAAACTGTTGAAAAACAACTGCGGTATCTAAACGTCAAAGAAAGTGAAAAAAAAAAAAAAATGACTGGGTCGAAGAGGATCCGAAACAATAGCAAATGGTGTTATCTTACTGAACAGTGTCCTTTAAACCAGGTGAGTTTGTTTTCGCGTCATCTTGTCGACAGACAGACAGACGGACGGACAAACAAACAAACAAACCGAAGCGGGTGAAAAGATGAACTCCTTCGCGGCGGTTTGAACACTTGTCTCGTCAGTAGATGCAAGGTGAACGGGCCACGGCCAGTGGAAAGAGGAATACAGTGTGTGGTGTTTATTGCTCCAGTCATTTTCATCTTGTTTATACCTGCCGTTGTCCTTGGTGGTGATTATATTGGGGGGATCTTTCAAACAGTCTGACGTCAATTTGACCACACACACTGGCCTGCAGTCAACGGAAATACTTAGTGTCGCGCTCAACTCTCGTCGGAAGCGAGCTTTCCCTGCCTTCAGTTAGAGTCTGTCACTGTCTGAGCTGTCATGGATGACAGTGACGTCATAGCAGTCGTTTGCCACTGTCTGAGCTGTCATGGATGACAGTGACGTCATAGCAGTCGTTTGCTTCTTTCTGAGCTGCCACGGATGACAGTGACGTCATAGCAGTCGTTTGCCACTGTCTGAGCTGTCATGGATGACAGTGACGTCATAGCAGTCGTTTGCTACTGTCTGAGCTGTCATGGATGACAGTGACGTCTAGCAGTCGTTTGCTACTGTCTGAGCTGTCATGGATGACAGTGACGTCATAGCAGTCGTTTGCTTCTTTCTGAGCTGTCATGGATGACAGTGACGTCATAGCAGTCGTTTGCTACTGCCTGAGCTGTCATGGATGACAGTGACGTCATAGCAGTCGTTTGCTCTGTCTGAGCTGTCACATACGACAGTGACGTCATAGCAGTCGTTCGCTACTGTCTGAGCTGTCATAGATGACAGTGACGTCACAGCAGTCGTTTGCTACTGTCTGAGCTGTCATGGATGACAGTGACGTCATAGCAGTCGTTCGCTACTGTCTGAGCTGTCATGGATGACAGTGACGTCATAGCAGTTGTTTGCTACTGTCTGAGCTGTCACGGATGACAGTGACGGTCACAGTCCATCTGTCTGTCTGTCTGTCTCTGTTTCTCTATCTGTCTGGCTGGCTCTGTCTGTCTGTCTGTCTGTCTGTCTGTCTGTCTCTCTCTCTCTCTCTCTCTCTCTCTCTCTCTCTCTCTCTCTCTCTCTCTCTCTCTATCTGAAGACATGGAGGAGGTGGGATGGGTTTCGGGGTTAGGAACGCATTGAAATAGGTTGAGGGGATTGAACGGGGATAAAATGCTGGTGTGTCAACAATAGCTAAGTGGACGCTGTGTGTAGGGGTCATCTTGACACACTACGTCTGAACTGGAATGGGTCAACGAACCTTTGGAGACTGCGTCTGTTAGTAATGACTACACCTCGCTTCTGTCCCCTAGTGTGTCCAAAAAAAAAACAACTGAGTGGACATTGTGTCTATTGAGAGGATTTACGATTGAGGCCACCATGGAAACGTGTCGATAGATGAGTGGACTCTTTTTGATAAGTGACCATAGTAATGTCTTGTGTGAAAGCTCCCTCAGGTATGGAGTGTGATATAGTATTGTGTGAAAGCTCCCTCAGGTATGGAGTGTGATGTAGTGTTGTGTGAAAGCTCCCTGAGGTATGGAGTGTGATGCAGTGTTATGGTAAAGCTCCCTCAGGTATGGAGTGTGATGTATTGTAGTGTTGTGTGAAAGCTCCCTTAGGTATGCAGTGTGATGTAGTGTTGTGTGAAAGCTCCCTGAGGTATGGAGTGTGATGTAGTGTTGTGTGAAAGCTCCCTCAGGTATGCAGTGTGATGTAGTGTTGTGTGAAAGCTCCCTCAGGTATGCAGTGTGATGTAGTGTTGTGTGAAAGCTCCCTCAGGTATGGAGTGTGATGTAGTGTTGTGTGAAAGCTCCCTCAGGTATGGAGTGTGATGCGGTGATGTGTTGTGTGAAAGCTCCCTCAGGTATGGAGTATGATGCAGTGATGTGTTGTGTGAAAGCTCCCTCAGGTATGGAGTATGATGCAGTGATGTGTTGTGTGAAAGCTCCCTCAGGTATGCAGTGTGATACAGTGATGTGTTGTGTGAAAGCTCCCTCAGGTATGGTATGATGCAGTGATGTGTTGTGTGAAAGCTCCCTCAGGTATGCAGTGGATCAGTGATGTGTTGTGTGAAAGCTCCCTCAGGTATGGAGTATGATCAGTGATGTGTTGTGTGAAAGCTCCTCAGGTATGGAGTATGATGCAGTGATGTGTTGTGTGAAAGCTCCCTCAGGTATGCAGTGTGATACAATGATGTCTTGTGTGAAAGCTCCCTCAGGTATGGAGTATGATGCAGTGATGTGTTGTGTGAAAGCTCCTCAGGTATGCAGTGTGATACAGTGATGTGTTGTGTGAAAGCTCCCTCAGGTATGGAGTATGATGTAGTGTTGTGTGAAAGCTCCTCAGGTATGGAGTATGATGTAATGATGTGTGTCACTGGCGATCTACAGCACACCCTGTGTCCACTGATGCTTGGCCACTGTGCAGGTCTTTACAAGGAGTTCGGGGTGTTCCAGCGTCTGACCAAACTGGAGGAGGACTTCCAGGGAGCCAACATCCTTCTCTTCAAGTACCAGAAAATGCCCAAGGTATGTCCTGGGTTTCCGTCCTCTGTTTCCCACTTGGCTTATTCATCTTTTTTCCCCGTCTTCTTTCTTGACTGATTTCTGAACCCCACCCCACCCCACCCTCCCCTGTATTACGTCTGATTTCTGCCCTCTGTTTCACCCTTGATTTACGCCACCCTGTAATATGTCTGATTTCTGCCTCTCTGTTTTACGTCTGATTTCTGCCTCTCTGTTTTACGTCTGATTTCTGCCTCTCTGTTTTACGTCTGATTTCTGCCTCTCTGTTTTACGTCTGATTTCTGCCTCTCTGTTTCACCCTTGATTTACGCCACCCTGTAATATGTCTGATTTCTGCCTCTCTGTTTTACTTCTCAATTCTTCCCCTCTGTTTTACCTCTGATGTATGCTTCTCTGTAATACGACTGGTTTCTGCCCCATAGTTTGACCTCTGATTCCTGCCTGTCTGTTTGACCTCTGATTTCTGCCTGTCTGTTTGACCTCTGATTTCTGCCTCTCTGTTTGACCTCTGATTCCTGCTTGTCTGTTTGACCTCTGATTCTGCCTCTCTGTTTGACCTCTGATTTCTGCCTGTCTGTATGACCTCTGATTTCTGCCATGCCCTGTTTGACATCTGATTTCTGCCTTTCTGTTTGACCTCGGACTTCTGCCTGTCTGTTTGACCTCTGACTTCTGTCCCTCTGTTTGACCTCTGATTTCTGCCTGTCTGTTTGACCTCTGATTTCTGCCTGTGTGTTTGACCTCTGATTCCTGCCTCTCTGTTTGACCTCTGATTTCTGCCTGTGTGTTTGACCTCTGACTTCTGCCGTTCTGTTTGACCTCTGATGTCTGCCTTTCTGTTTGACCTCTGATTTCTGCCTGTCTGTTTGACCTCTGATTTCTGCCTCTCTGTTTGACCTCTGACTTCTGCCTGTGTGTTTGACCTCTGACTTCTGCCGTTGTTTTGACCTCTGATGTCTGCCTTTCTGTTTGACCTCTGATTTCTGCCTGTCTGTTTGACCTCTGATTTCTGCCTCTCTGTTTGACCTCTGATTCCTGCCTCTCTGTTTGACCTCTGATTTCTGCCTGTGTTTTGACCTCTGACTTCTGCCTTCTGTTTGACCTCTGATGTCTGCCTTTCTGTTTGACCTCTGCTTTCTGCCTGTCTGTTTGACCTCTGATTTCTGCCTGTCTGTCTGACCTCTGATTTCTGCCTTTCTGTTTGACCTCTGATTTCTGCCTCTCTGTTTGACCTCTGATTCCTGCTTGTCTGTTTGACCTCTGATTTCTGCCTCTCTGTTTGACCTCTGCTTTCTGCCTGTTCTGTTTGTTTGACCTCTGATTTCTGCCTGTCTGTTTGACCTCTGATTTCTGCCTCTCTGTTTGACCTCTGATTTCTGCCTGTCTGTCTGATCTCTGATTTCGGCCTTTCTGTGGTAATCTGATTTCTGCCTTTCTGTGGTTCCTCTGATTTCTGCCTTTCTGCGGTACCTCTGATTTCTGCCTCTCAGTTTAACGACTGATTTATGTCCATCTTTATTAAACTAATTTCTGCCCCAGATCTTTTGCCCCTGCCCTCTGTTTTGTCCCACGTTTGTGCCTCTCTGTTTTGTCTGATGTGCGCGCCCCTCTAATTTGTCTATGTGTGTGCCCCTCGTATTTTCTAATGTGTGTGCCCCTCTGTATTTTCTAATGTGTGTGCCCCTCTGTATTTTCTAATGTGTGCGCCCCTCTAATTTGTCTAATGTGTGTGCCCCTCTGTATTTTCTAAAGTGTGTGCCCCTCTGTATTTTCTAATGTGTGTGCCCCTCTGTTTTGTCTGATGTGTGTGCCCCTCTGTTTTATCTAACATGTGTGCCCCTCTGTTTTGTCCAATGTATGTGCCCCACTGTTTTATCTAATTTACGTGCCCTCTGTTTTATCTAATTTATGTCCACCTCTGTTTTATCTAATGTGTGTGCCCCTCTGTTTTGTCTGATGTGTGTGCACCTCTGTTTTGTCTGATGTGTGTGCCCCTCTGTTGTATCTAATGTGTGTGCCCCTCTGTTTTGTCTGATGTGTGTGCCCCTCTGTTTTGTCTAATGTGTGGGCCCCCTCTGTTTTGTCTGATGTGTGTACCCCTGTGTTTTGTCCCATGTGTGTGCCCCTGTGTTTTGTCCCATGTGTGTGCCCCTGTGTTTTGTCCCATGTTGCTGTGCCCCTGTGTTTTTGTCCATGTGTGTGCCCCTGTGTTTTGTCCCATGTGTGTGCCCCTGTGTTTTGTCCCATTTTGTGCCCTGTGTTTTGTCCCATGTGTGTGCCCCTGTGTTTTGTCCCATGTGTGCCCCTGTGTTTTGTCCCATGTGTGCCCCTGTGTTTTGTCCCATGTGTGTGCCCCTGTGTTTTGTCCCATGTGTGTGCCCCTGTGTTTTGTCCACATGTGTCCCTGTGTTTTGTCCCTGGGGTGTTTGCCCATGTGCCCCTGCGTTTGTCCTGTGTGTGCCCTGTGTTTTGTCCCATGTGTGCCCTGTGTTTTGTCCCAATGTGTGCCCCTGTGTTTTGTCCCACTGTGTTGCCCCTGTGTTTTGTCCCATTGTGCCCCTGTGTTTTGTCCCATGTGTGTGCCCCTGTGTTTTGTCCACTGTGTGCCCCTGTGTTTTGTCCCATGTTGTGTGTGCCCCATGTGTGCCCTGTGTTTTGTCCCACATGTGTGCCCCTGTGTTTTGTCCCATGTGTGTGCCCCTGTGTTTTGTCCCACATGTGTGCCCCTGTGTTTTGTCCCATGTGTTGCCCCTGTGTTTTGTCCCACTGTTGTGCCCCTGTGTTTTGTCCCATGTGTGCCCCTGTGTTTTGTCCCACATGTTGTGCCCCTGTGTTTTGTCCATGTGTGTGCCCCTGTGTTTTGTCCCCATGTGTTGCCCCTGTGTTTTGTCCCATTGTGTGCCCCTGTGTTTTGTCCATGTGTGGCCCCTGTGTTTTGTCCCATGTGGTGCCCTGTGTTTTGTCCACATGTGTGCCCCTGTGTTTTGTCCCCATGTTGGCCCTGTGTTTTGTCCCATGTGTTCCCTCTGTGTTTGTCCCATGTGCCCCTGTGTTTTGTCCCATGTTTGCCCCTGTGTTTTGTCCCATGTGTGTGCCCCTGTGTTTTGTCCCATGTGTGTCCCTGTGTTTGTCCCCATGTGTGCCCCTGTGTTTTGTCCCATGTGTGTGCCCCTGTGTTTTGTCCACATGTGTGCCCTGTGTTTGTCCATGTGTTGCTGCTTTTGTCCATTGTGTGCCCCTGTGTTTTGTCCCACATGTGTGCCCTGTGTTTTGTCCCATGTTCTGCCCCTGTGTTTTGTCCCATGTTGCCCCTGTGTTTGTCCATGTGTGTGCCCTGTGTTTTGTCCCTGTGGTGTGCCCCTGTGTTTTTGTCCATGTGTGTGCCCTGTGTTTGTCCCATGTGTGCCCTGTGTTTTGTCCCACATGTGTGCCCTGTGTTTTGTCCCCATGGTGTGCCCCTGTGTTTTGTCCCAGTGTGTGCCCCTGTGTTTTGTCCCACATGTGTGCCCCTGTGTTTTGTCCACTGTGTGCCCCTGTGTTTTGTCCCATGTGTGTGCCCCTGTGTTTTGTCCCCATGGTTGCCCCTGTGTTTTGTCCCACTGTGTGCCCCTGTGTTTTGTCCCAATGTTGCCCTGTGTTTTGTCCCATGTGTGCCCCTGTGTTTGTCCCACTGTGTGCCCCTGTGTTTTGTCCCATGTGTGTGCCCCTGTGTTTTGTCCACATGTGTGCCCCTGTGTTTTGTCCCATGTGTGCCCCTGTGTTTGTCCCATTGTGTGCCCCTGTGTTTTGTCCCAATGTGTGTGCCCCTGTGTTTTGTCCCATGTGTGCCCTGTGTTTTGTCCCATGTGTGCCCCTGTGTTTTGTCCCACTGTGTGCCCCTGTGTTTTGTCCCACATGTGTGGCCCCTGTGTTTTGTCCCATGTGTGTGCCCCTGTGTTTTGTCCCATGTGTGCCCCTGTGTTTTGTCCCACTGTGTGCCCCTGTGTTTTGTCCCATGTGTGTGCCCCTGTGTTTTGTCCCATGTGTGCCCCTGTGTTTTGTCCCATGTGTGTGCCCCTGTGTTTTGTCCCATGTGGTGCCCTGTGTTTTGTCCCACTGTGTGCCCCTGTGTTTTGTCCCACCTGTGTGCCCCTGTGTTTTGTCCCATGTGTGCCCCTGTGTTTTGTCCCACATGTGTGCCCCTGTGTTTTGTCCCACATGTGTGCCCTGTGTTTTGTCCCAGTGTGTGCCCCTGTGTTTTGTCCCACTGTGTGTGCCCCTGTGTTTTGTCCCACATGTGTGCCCCTGTGTTTTGTCCCATGTGTGCCCCTGTTTTTGTCCCATGTGTGTGCCCCTGTGTTTTGTCCCACATGTTGTGCCCCTGTGTTTTGTCCCATGTGTGCCCCTGTGTTTTGTCCCCATGTGTGCCCCTGTGTTTTGTCCCATGTGTGCCCTGTGTTTTGTCCCATGTGTGTGCCCCTGTGTTTTGTCCCACATGTGTGCCCCTGTGTTTTGTCCCATGGTGTGTTTGTCCCCTGGTGTGTTTTTTGTCCCACTGTGTGCCCCTGTGTTTTTGTCCCATGTGTGTGCCCCTGTGTTTTGTCCCATGTGTGCCCCTGTGTTTTGTCCCACATGTGTGCCCCTGTGTTTTGTCCCACTGTGTGTGCCCCTGTGTTTGTCCCACATGTGTGCCCCTGTGTTTTGTCCCATGTGTGCCCCTGTGTTTTGTTGTCCCCTGGTTGTCCCCTGTGTTTTTGTCCCACTGTGTGCCCCTGTGTTTTGTCCCATGTGTGTGCCCCTGTGTTTTGTCCCACATGTGTGCCCCTGTGTTTTGTCCAATGTGTGCCCCTGTGTTTTGTCCCACTGTGTGCCCCTGTGTTTTGTCCCACATGTGTTGCCCCTGTGTTTTGTCCCACATGTGTGCCCCTGTGTTTTGTCCCACCTGTGTGCCCCTGTGTTTTGTCCACATGTGTGTGCCCCTGTGTTTTGTCCCACTGTGTGTGCCCCTGTGTTTTGTCCCACCTGTGTGCCCCTGTGTTTTGTCCCACATGTGTGTGCCCCTGTGTTTTGTCCCACTGTGTGTGCCCCTGTGTTTTGTCCCACCTGTGTGCCCCTGTGTTTTGTCCCACCTGTGTGCCCCTGTGTTTTGTCCCACATGTGTGCCCCTGTGTTTTGTCCCACCTGTGTGCCCCTGTGTTTTGTCCCACATGTGTGCCCCTGTGTTTTGTCTCACTGTTGTGTTGCCCCTGTGTGTTTTGTCCACATGTGTGCCCCTGTGTTTTGTCCCACATGTGTGCCCCTGTGTTTTGTCCCACATGTGTGCCCCTGTGTTTTTTGTCCCACGTGTGTGCCCCTGTGTTTTGTCCCACATTGTGTGCCCCTGTGTTTTGTCCCCAATGTGTGCCCCTGTGTTTTTGTCCCACATTGTGTGCCCCTGTGTTTTGTCCCACATATGTGTGCCCCTGTTTTTTGTCCCACGTGTGTGTCCCTGTGTTTTGTCCCACATGTGTGCCCCTGTGTTTTGTTCCACATGTTTATGGCCCTGTGTTTTGTCCCACATGTGTGTCCCTGTGTTATGTCCCATGTTTCTGCCCCTGTGTTTTGTCCCATGTGTGTGCCCCCCACTCACATACACTCACACTCTTACACACACACACACACACACACACACACACACACACTCTCTCTCTCTCTCTCTCTCTCTCTCTACCCCACCACCACACACACACACACACACACACACACACACACACACACACACACACACACACACACCTCACCTCACCTGAAGAGAGAAATGTCCCAGTACAAGATACTAGGGGAAAGGTAACATGGCAGACATGGACAGGGCAGCCTTCCTGTGTCACGTGCAGTCGTTCCAAGCCCTGTGGAGCAACCAGCGGATGCTGAACCTGCTGGAGCAGATCCTGGGCCCCGAGATCTCAGGCCACCCTACCTGGAACCTGAGGACCAAGACCCCCCACAGCGAGGCCACCAACATCCCCTGGCACCAAGGTCCACACGCTGACCGCACTCTCTCTGACAGCTGCAGCAGTGGTGGTGGTGGTGGTGGTGGTGGTGGTAGACGTAGACGTAGTAGTAGTAGTAATAGTAGTAGTAGCACAGCAACAGCAACAGTGGTTGCAGTAGCAGCAGCTGCAGCAGCAACAGCAGCAGCAGTAGTGGTAAGTAGTGGTAGTGGTAGTAGTAGTCGTAGCAGTAGCAGCGACAGCAGCAAGCAGCAAGCAGTAGTAGTAGTAGTAGTAGTAGGAATAGTAGTAGCAGCAGCAGCAGCAGCAGCATCAGCAGTAGTGGTAGTAGTGGTGGTTGTGGTAGTAGTAGTCGTAGCAGTAGCAGCAGCAGTAGTACTAGTAGTAGTAGCTGTAAGTGATGTCGGCGGTAGTAAGTAGTAGTAGTAGTAGTAGTTAGTCGGAGTAGTAGCAGCAGCAGCAGCAGCAACACTAGCAGTAGCACCAGTAGCAGCAGCAGCAGTGATAGTAGTAGCAGCAGAAGCAGCAGCACTAGCATTGGTAATAGTAGTAGCAATAGCACCAGCAGCAATAGTAGTATTTAGAGTCGTAGCACCAGGAGTAACAAAACCGTAGGTAGTAGTAGTAGTAGTAGTAGTAGTAGTAGTAGTAGTAGTAGTAGTAAATGATTTGGAAAATTATAGAAGTGGCTACATGATGACGTGATGATTGCAGACAGTGGCTACTGATGACGTGATGCTTGCAGACAGTGGCTACATGATGACGTGATGCTTGCAGACAGTGGCTAAATGATGACGTGATGATTGCTGCAGACAGTGGCTACATGATGACGTGATGATTGCAGACAGTGGCTACATGATGACGTGATGATTGCAGACAGTGGCTACATGATGATTGTGTTTGATTTGCAGACAGTGCCTACATGATGAGAGTGATGATTGCGGACAGTAGCTACATGATGACGTGATATTGCAGACAGTGGCTACATGATGACGTGATGATTGCAGACAGTGGCTACATGATGATTGTGATGATTGCAGACAGTGGCTACATAGTGACGTGATGATTGCAGACGGTGGCTACATGATGACGTGATGATTGCAGACAGTGGCTACATGATGATTGTAATGACTGTAGACAGTGCCTACATGATGACGTGATGATTGCAGACAGTGGCTACATGATGATTGTGATGATTGCAGACAGTGGCTACATGATGACGTGATGATTGCAGACAGTGGCTACATGATGACGTGATGATTGCAGACAGTGGCTACATAATGATTGTAATGACTGTAGACGTGTCTACATGATGATTGTGATGATTGCAGACATTGGCTACATGATGACGTGATGATTGCAGACAGTGGCTACATGATGATTGTAATGACTGTAGACAGTGGCTACATGATGACGTGATGATTGTAGACAGTGGCTACATGATGATTGTGATGATTGCAGACAGTGGCTACCTAATGACGTGATGATTGCAGACAGTGGCTACATGATGACGTGATGATTGCAGACAGTGCCTACATAATGATTGTAATGACTGTAGACAGTGCCTACATGATGACGTGATGATTGCAGACAGTGGCTACATGATGACGTGATGTTTGCAGACAGTGCCTACATAATGAGTGTGATGACTGCAGACAGTGGCTACATGATGACGTGATGATTGCAGACAGTGGCTACATGATGATTGTGTTTGATTTGCAGACAGTGGCTACATGATGATTGTGATGATTGCAGACAGTGGCTACATGATGACGTGATGATTGCAGACAGTGGCTACATGATGATTGTGATGATTGAAGACAGTGGCCACATGATGACATGATGATTTTAGACAGTGGCTGCATGATGATGTGATGATTGCAGACAGTGGCTACATGATGACGTGATGATTGCAGACAGTGGCTACATGATGACATGATGATTGTAGACAGTGGCTGCATGATGATTGTAATGATTGCAGACGGTGGCTGATTGTGTTTGATTTCCAGACAGTGCCTACATGATGACGTGATGATTGCAGACAGTGGCTACATGATGATTGTGATGATTGCAGACAGTGGCTACATGATGACGTGATGATTGCAGACAGTGGCTACATGATGATTGTGATGATTGCAGACAGTGGCTACATGATGACGTGATGATTGCAGACAGTGCCTACATGATGATTGTGATGATTGCAGACGGTGGCTACATGATGACGTGATGATTGCAGACAGTGGCTACATGATGATTGTAATGACTGTAGACAGTGCCTACATGATGACGTGATGATTGCAGACAGTGCTTACATGGTGATTGTGATGATTGCAGACAGTGGCTACATGGTGATTGTGTTTGAGCTGCAGACAGTGGCTCATGATGATTGTGTTTTGATTTGCAGACAGTGGCTACATGGTGATTGTGTTTGATCTGCAGACAGTGGCTACATGTGATTATGTTTGATCTGCAGACAGTGGCTACATGGTGATTGTGTTTGATCTGCAGACAGTGGCTACATGATGACGTGATGATTGCAGACAGTGGCTACATGGTGATTGTGTTTGATCTGCAGACAGTGGCTACATGGTGATTGTGTTTGATCTGCAGACAGTGGCTACATGGTGATTGTGTTTGATCTGCAGACAGAGGCTACATGGTGATTGTGATGATTGCAGACAGCGGCTACATGATGATTGTGATGAATGCAGACGGTAGCTACATGGTGATTGTGTTTGATTTCCAGACAGTGCCTACATGATGACGTGATGATTGCAGACAGTGGCTACATGATGATTGTGATGATTGCAGACAGTGGCTACATGATGACGTGATGATTGCAGACAGTGGCTACATGATGATTGTGATGATTGCAGACAGTGCCTACATGATGATTGTGATGATTGCAGACGGTGGCTACATGATGACGTGATGATTGCAGAGAGTGGCTACATGATGATTGTAATGACTGTAGACAGTGCCTACATGATGACGTGATGATTGCAGACAGTGCTTACATGGTGATTGTGATGATTTCAGACAGTGGCTACATGGTGATTGTGTTTGAGCTGCAGACAGTGGCTCATGATGATTGTGTTTGATTTGCAGACAGTGGCTACATGGTGATTGTGTTTGATCTGCAGACAGTGGCTACATGTGATTATGTTTGATCTGCAGACAGTGGCTACATGGTGATTGTGTTTGATCTGCAGACAGTGGCTACATGATGACGTGATGATTGCAGACAGTGGCTACATGGTGATTGTGTTTGATCTGCAGACAGTGGCTACATGGTGATTGTGTTTGATCTGCAGACAGTGGCTACATGGTGATTGTGATGATTGCAGACAGTGGCTACATGATGATTGTGATGAATGCAGACAGTGGCTACATGATAATTGTGATGATTGCAGACAGTGACTACATGATGACGTGATGATTGCAGACAGTGGCTATATGATGACGTGATGTTTGCAGACAGTGGCTACATGATGATTGTGATGATTGCAGACAGTAGCTACATGATGATTGTGATGATTGCAGACAGTGGCTACATGATGATTGCAGACAGTGGCTACATGATGATTGTGATGATTGCAGACAGTGCCTACATCATGATTGTGATGATTGCAGACAGTGGCTACATGAGCAACGAGTCGTACGATCACCTCATCGCAACTGCCTGGATCCCGTTCCTGGACGCTGTGCCGGAGAATGGCTGCATGCAGGTAATGACGTCACTATTACACGTCACGCAATACGTCATCGCCTTCAGGAGGGACATTCATGGAAGGCTACTCTTAGCTGCACTCGGCACATACGAATGCAAACACCCTTCACCCTTACCCTCCATCGTTCTCCCCCCCTTCCCCCCCCCCCCCTTTTTTTTTTTTTTTTCCTGTCACCACTACCTCCCTCATCCTAAACCTCATTCTGTCTCGGAAGCAGAAACTATCCATTCGTCTGTTTAAATCATACGAAATATTGAACTTTTTATTTATAATGCATTCACTTGTCCCTCTTGATGAGCTATAGAAGACTACATGTAACGTTCATTGTGACTGTTAAGGTTGAATAGTAAGTTTTTAATTTTCTGCAGCTTGCACACTTATCTTCGTTGAATTCTATGGTTGGTTGTGTTAAAAAAAAAGTTGTTTTTTTTTTCCCTTCGTGTGTTTTTGAAAAGCGGTCTGCTCTCTCCTCTCTCTCTCTCTCTCTCTCTCTCTCTCTCTCTCTCTCTCTCTCTCTCTCTCTCTCGCGTGCGCGCGCGCGCGCGTGCGCGCGCGCGTGTGTGGTGTGTGTGTGTGTGTGCTTGCATGCGCGGAAGTATATGAGTGTGCGCGTCAGTGTGGCTTGAACGATGTGACTGTGCGCACCTGGTATCAGTGGTGTATTGTGTCATTATACATACATGTCGTCAGGGTTGGATTGTGTCATTGTACATACTGGTTAGTGGTGTTATATTGTGTCCATGTGCACACCGTTGCCTGTTCTGTATTGTCTCACTGTAATACACTTTCTGTCACAGTTAGTGTATCACGCCTGTTGTCAATTCCGAATTGTAAGACTGTACATGCCTGTTGTCAGTGCTGTATTGTTGTATTGTGTCACTGTACACATCTGTCGCTATATTGTACCACTGTACACATCTGTTGTCAGTGCTGTATTGTGTCACTGTACACATCTGTCGCTATATTGTACCACTGTACACATCTGTTGTCAGTGCTGTATTGTGTCACTGTACACATCTGTCGCTATATTGTACCACTGTATACATTTGTTGTTAGTGCTGCATTGTATCACTGTACACATCTGTCGCTTTATTGTACCGCTGTACACATCTGTTGTCAGTGCTGTATTGTGTCACTGTACACATCTGTCGCTATATTGTACCGCTGTACACATCTGTTGTCAGTGCTGTATTGTGTCACTGTACACATCTGTCGCTATATTGTACTGCTGTACACATCTGTTGTCAGTGCTGTATTGTGTCACTGTACACATCTGTCGCTGTATTGTACGGCTGTACACATCTGTTGTCAGTGCTGGTTTGTGTCACTGCATATCTGTTGTCAGTTCTGTATTGTTTCGTTGTATATACCCGTCGCTAAGGCTGTATTGCTGTATAATGACATTGTAGACATCTGCTGCCGTATTGTGCCACTGTATATACCTGTTGTCCGTGCTATATTGTGTCACTGTACACAAAAAGGTCTCAGAACTGTGTTGTGTCACTATGCCTACCTGTTGTCAGTGCTTTATTGTGTCAATGTACAAACATGTCAGTGATGTAGTTTGTCACTGCACATACCTATTACCCTTGATGTATTGAGACACTGTCTACAGCAGTTGTCAGTGCTGTTTTCTGTCACTGTACACATCTGCTGCCAGATCTGAATCGTGTCAATTGTCAGTGCTGTGTTTAGTCACACTACTTGCCTCTTGTCATGGCTCTGTGGCCTCCCTGTACACACCTGTTGTCAGGGCTGTATTGTGTCACTGTGTAAGCCTGTTATCTGTTCAGTATTGGGTCACTGTACTTACCTGTTGTCAGTGGCATATTGTGTCTCTACACACACCTGTTGTCAGGGCTGTGTTGTGTCACTGAGTAAACCTGTTGTTCGTTCAGTATTGGGTCACTGTACTTACCTGTTGTCAGTGGCATATTGTGTCACTACACACACCTTTCGTCAGTGCTGTATTGTGTCACTGAGTAAACTGTTGTTCGTTCAGTATTGGGTCACTGTACTTACCTGTTGTCAGTGGCATATTGTGTCACTACACACACCTTTCGTCAGTGCTGTATTGTGTCACTGTGTAAACCTGTTGTTCGTTCAGTATTGGGTCACTGTACTTACCTATTGTCAGTGGCATGTTGTGTCACTACACACACTTGTCAGTGGCATATTGTGTCTCTGCACACACCTGTTGTCAGGGCTGTATGTTGTCATTAACAACCTGCTGACAGTGCTGTATTGTGTCACTGTGTAAACCTGTTGGCCGTTCAGTATTGGGTCACTGTAGTTACCTGTTGTCAGTGGCATATTGTGTGACTACACACACCTGTGATCAGCGCTGTATTGTGTCACTGTGTGCACCTGTTATCAGTGCTGCGTTGTGACATTGTCCACGCCTGTTATCAGTGGTGTATCAAGACACTGTACATACATGACGTCAATGTTGTATTGTGTCATTGCACATGTGGTTGGTGCTGTTTTTGTGTCACTGTACACATCTGTGGTCAGTGCTGTACTGTGTCATCGTGAGTGCCTCTTGTTAATGCAGTACCATGTCACTGAACACACTTGTTGTCGGTGCTGCCGTGCGTCACACTTGTTGACAGTGCTGTTTTGTGCACTATACATCTATTGACAATGCAGTTGTTGTCAGTCTTGTTTTGTGCCACTGTACACACGCGTTGACAGTGTGGTAACGTGTCACCATCCACACCTGTTGTCATTGCTCTTTTGTGCCACTGTAACCTACTGAAAGTGTGGTATTGTGTTATCGTACACACCTGTTGTCAGCGCTGTGTTGTGTCTCTACACACACCTGTTGTCAGTGCTGTATTGTGTCACTATATACACCTGTTGTCAGTGCTGTATTGTGTCACTATATACACCTGTTGTCAGTGTTGTATTGTGTCACTATATACACCTGTTGTCAGTGCTGTATTGTGTCACTATATACACCTGTTGTCAGCGCTGTGTTGTGTCATTATACACACCTGTTGTCAGCGCTGTGTTGTGTCACTATACATACCTGTTGTCAGCGCTGTGTTGTGTCATTATACACACCTGTTGTCAGCAATGTGTTGTGTCACTATACATACCTGTTGTCAGCGCTGTGTTGTGTCATTATACACACCTATTGTCAGCGCTGTATTGTGTCATTATACACACCTGTTGTCAGCGCTGTGTTGTGTCATTATACACACCTATTGTCAGCGCTGTATTGTGTCATTATACACACCTGTTGTCAGCGCTGTGTTGTGTCACTATACACACCTGTTGTCAGCGCTGCATTGTGTCATTATACACACCTTGTGTCAGTGTTGTACTGTGTCTGACAGATGGCCAAGAACGGACACAAGAGTGTCAAGGTGGCGCTACACACCTGTTGTCAGGGCTGTATTGTGTCATTATACACACCTGGTGTCAGCGCTGTGTTGTGTTATTATACACACCTGTTGTCACCGCTGTATTGTGTCATTATACACACTTGTTGTCAGTGCTGTGTTGTGTTATTATACAGCCTGTTGTCAGCGCTGTATTGTGTCATTATACACACCTGTTGTCAGTGCTGTTGTGTTATTATACACACCTGTTGTCAGCGCTGTATTGTGTCATTATACACACCTGTTGTCAGTGCCTTGTTGTGTCATTATACACACCTGTTGTCAGGACTGTATTGTGTCATTATACACACCCTGTGTCAGTGTTGTACTGTGTCTGACAGATGGCCAAGAACGGACACAAGAGTGTCAAGGTGGCGCTACACACCTGTTGTCAGCGCTGTATTGTGTCATTATACACACCTGGTGTCAGCGCTGTACTGTGTCATTATACACACCTGGTGTCAGTGTTGTACTGTGTCTGACAGATGGCCAAGAACGGACACAAGAGTGTCAAGGTGGCGCTACACACCTGTTGTCAGTGCTGTATTGTGTCATTATACACACCTGTTGTCAGCGCTGTATTGTGTCATTATACACACCTGGTGTCAGTGTTGTACTGTGTCTGACAGATGGCCAAGAACGGACACAAGAGTGGCAAGGTGGCGCTACACACCTGTTGTCAGGGTCCTACCTGGTACATCATGCTGGACGAAGAGGACATGCAGGACACTTTGGGTACCTGTGTGTGTGTGTGTGTGTGTGTGTGTGTGTGTGTGTGTGTGTGTGTGTGTGTGTGTGTGTTGTTCGTTCGTTCGTTCTTTGTTTTTATGTCTTTTCACCATAAGTGATATTAGACCAAAGTGTGCGTGAGTGAGTGCATTCTGTCTGTGAGTGTGTGAGAGTGTAAATGTGTGAGGTAATGAAAACTGTGAACACTGCATTAACAGTAAAGAGGAAATGTTAAAGATACATATAACAAACAAAATGCAAAATACAGAAACGTGGGTGGGTGGATGTGTCACACACCACTAACTTACATTGGAATAAGAAAAAAAAAAGTCTACAGGAATGACCTGATGGGGGTGTGAATTAGGGATTCAGCAATTTGTAGTAAAACCTTTGTGTCATATAATAAATCTTGTATGTTTTCTTCCGAAATATTCCTTGCTGTGACTGAATCAGGTAGAAAACCTCGGAGACTTTTACAATGAAACAAAATGTGATTAACTGTGATTTGTGCACCACACAGGCAATATACATTTTTGGAGAATTTTGTTTTTAAAGCGTTAATTTTTAGGCGGAAAAAAAGGGAAGTGACAAGTCTAGAATAATATAACGGTGCATTTGACAACTTTCTTGATACAATTTCCAACGGAACTGCAGCTGTATTTTGTGTTAGAGTCTTTTCATCAGAACGTCTGCTAAATTTTTTCCATGCTGTTGTTTCTAGCAGCCTGTAATTTTCATGTAGTGACAAAGGAAGTGTCATGCCTACAGCCTTCTCTAAACCTTTTGCGCCTCTTTTAGCAGCTCTGTCGGCCATTTCGTTTCCATTTATGTTACAGTGTGAAGGCACCCAACAAAACTCAATGACTGTGCCTTTAGTCGACAAGCAATGTAATAAATAATGAATTTCGTACACAAGGTCAGGCCGTGTATCGGTACTGAAGGAGTTCAGTGAACATAAAACCGGTGTGTGTGTGAGCGTGCGTCCGTGCGTGCATTATTGTATGTGTTGATCCGTGCTGCTCGATGTGTGAATTGGAATTATTTCAGGTTTGAGGCTGTGCTGTTTCAAGTGTCGATCTGTGTTATTTCAGATGTGAGTCTGTGCTGTTTCAGATGTGGGACTGTGTTGTTTATAGTGTGAATGTTTTTATCTATGTTGTTTGATGTGTAGATCAGTGCTGTGTGAGGTGTCTGTGTTATTTCATGTGTGGATCTGTGTTGTTTTAGGTGTGGATCCATGTTAAACTTGTGTTGTTTCAGATGTGGATGTGTGTTGGGGGGGGGGGGGGGGGGGGGGAGCATGAATCTGTGTTGTTCCAGGTATACATCAGAAAGCTTTATTTCAGAATCTGTGTTGTTCTCAGGTATACATCTGAAAGCTTTATTTGAGAATCTGTGTTGTTCTCAGGTATACATCTGAAAGCTTTATTTGAGAATCTGTGTTATTTCAGGTATGGATCTGTGCTGTCGAAGGTGTGGATCTGTGTTAATTAAGATGTGGATCTATGTTGATTCAGGTGTGGATCTGTGTTGATTCAGGTGTGGATCTGTGATAATTAAGATGTGGATCTATATTGACTCAGGTGTGGATCTGTGTTGATTCAGGTGTAGATCTATATTGATTCAGGTATGGATCTACATTGATTCAGGTATGGATCTATATTGATTCATGTGTGGATCTATATTGATTCAGGTGTGGATCTGTGTTGATTAAGATGTGGATCTACATTGATTCAGGTGTGGATCTGTGTTGATTCAGGTGTGGATCTGTGTTGATTCAGGTGTGGATCTCTATTGATTCAGGTATGGATCTATGTTGATTCAGGCGTGGATCTGTGTTGATTCAGGTGTGGATCTATATTGATTCAGGTGTGGATCTATGCTGATTCAGGTGTGGTTCTATATTGATTCAGGTGTGGATCTATATTGATTCAGGTGTGGATCTATATTGATTAAGATGTAGATCTACATTGATTCAGGTGTGGATTTGTGTTGATTAAGATGTGGATCTATATTGATTCAGGTGTGGATCTGTGTTGATTAAGATGTGGATCTATATTGATTCAGGTGTGAATCTGTGTTGATTCAGGTGTGGATCTATATTGTTTCAGATGTGGATCTGTGTTGATTCAAGTGTGGATCTATATTGTTTCAGATGTGGATCTATATTGATTCAGGGGTGGATCTGTGTTGATTCAGTTGTGGATCTGTGTTCATTCAGGTGTGGATCTATATTGATTCAGGTGTGGATCTGTGTTGCTATAGGTGTGGATCTGTGTTGCTATAGGTGTGGATCTATATTGATTCATGTTTGGATCTGTGTTGCTATAGGTGTGGATCTATATTGATTCAGGGTGGATCTGTGTTGCTATAGGTGTGGATCTGTGTTGCTCTAGGTGTGGATCTATATTGATTCAGGTGTGGATCTGTGTTGCTATAGGTGTGGATCTATGTTGCTATAGGTGTGGATCTATATTGATTCAGGTGTGGATCTGTGTTGCTATAGGTGTGGATCTATATTGATTCAGGTGTGGATCTATGTTGCTATAGTTGTGGATCTGTGTTGCTATAGGTGTGGATCTGTGTTGTTATAGGTGTGGATCTATGTTGCTATAGGTGTGGATCTGGAGAAGGATGTCAAAGTGGAACCCGTGGAGTATGGAGGATTTATACTGTTCCATAACCTTACTCCTCATCGCAGGTAACACTCACACACACACACACACACACACACACACACACACACACACACACACACACACACTTACTCGCCCACTCACTCACTCATTTCAACAAACACGCATGCACGCACACACACACCACACACACACACACACACACACACACACACACACACTCATCTTACACATGTCCATGATCTGACCTGAGCGGCAGTGTGATTTTACTGTTTGTTCATCGCCGTGCTTACCGTGCGTACCCCCCCCCCCCCCCCCCCCCCCCCCCCCCCCCCCCACACACACACACACACATCCCTTCTCCTCTGGCCACCTTTGCTACCATGGCGTGATGCAACACACATCAACATGATGGACATGCGCCTGGAACAAGGAACGAGCTATAATTGAAACATGGGTCAACTGGGTTTTTTCTCTCAACAGAATTCTGAAGTATTGTAGAAAACAGACACACGGACAGGGCTTGTTTTTTCCCCACTCCATTCTGGCACAATTAAATTCTGTGTGTGAAATGAACGAGATCCTAATGGGATCGTGAAGTGTAACGTTCAGATTGCAGTTTCAACGCCTACCTTGCGCTGAAGAGATCGAGCTAAGTAACAAACTCGTTCATTTTCATTGTCTTATTTGTTTGTGACTTGCCTGAGGAAGACCTAAGAGGTCGAAACGCGTCGTGTTTTGTCTTGTGGCTCATTTGTCCACGTTTCTCTTGGCGGTTCGCTAACATTTATTTGCGATTTGTTTAGATTTCCGCCTGCAGTCGTCTCACGTTGCAACTAGTTCAGATTATGTTGAAATTCTCCGTCCACAAAATCAAATCATTTGCCGACGTAGCCATTGGAGTTATGTGCCGACTGAAGACCCCTTCAGCAACAGTGGGCCCTCTTTCACAGTGTCCACTGAGTACAGACATAGTGATGTTCATGTTACGAATGTATATCTACGTACACACATATATTTCTATAAAATATGGAAATGTTTTAGTGACATATATGCTGACCTTTTTTTAAAATGCCTTTTAAAACCAGAGCATGGGAAGAAATGTTTCAAGTCTGTACCAATCATTACCTCTCCTGACGGAAAAAAGGCGTGTCACTGGTGAACGGACTGTCAGGGTTTATCCCAGATCCGTTGAAGCTTGGTGAAGGTTTGTGCTCTCCCTAATGCCCTTCTGGTTTATGTCTGTCTAGACTTTGTTCTGTCGGTGATCGTTGATATGCTGCCCTTCTGGTTTATGTCTGTCTAGACTTTGTTCTGTCGGTGATCGTTGATATGCTGCCCTTCTGGTTTATGTCTGTCTAGACTTTGTTTGTTCTGTCGGTGATCGTTGATATGCTGCCCTTCTGGTTTATGTCTGTCTAGACTTTGTTTGTTCTGTCGGTGATCGTTGATATGCTGATCACACAATGCTGTTTTGATTCGTCTAAAATCTCAAACCATGAATAGTTTCAAAACGGGGTGACTGAGGGTGGAAAATGAAGGAAATAAAAACAAAAGATTTAAAAACATACATGAACATACATGAACGGATTGTAATAAATGAGCCAACAATCAAACGTCGTACATGTATTGAATAGAATTAGCATTTATAAATGAAGCACCAACCAACCATCCTACATGGTGTGAATAGAATTGGCATTATAAATGAACCACCAATTATCCTACATGTACTGAATAGAATTGGCATTTATAAATGAACCAACAACCGACCATCCTACATGCATTGAATAGAATTAGCATTTATAAATAAACCACCAACCATCCTACATGGTGTGAATAGAATTGGCATGAACCACGAACCAACCACCCTACCTTTGTGTGCATAGAAATAGGCATTTATAAATGAACCACCAGCCAACCATCCTACATGGTGTGCATAGAATTGACGTTTATAAATGAACCACCAACCATCCTGCATGGTGTGCATAGAATTGGCGTTTATAGATGAACCACCAACCGTCCTACATGGTGTGCATAGAATTGGCATTTATAAATGAACCACCAACCAACCATCCTACATGGTGTGCATAGAATTGGCATTTATAAATGAACCAATAATAATAATAATAATGAATACTTATATAGCGCCTATTCTCGGCTAGAGACCAAGCTCTAAGCGCTTTACAATCAACACAGCGAGTGTTTGTAAAGCGATTGTAAAGCGCTTAGAGCTTGGTCTCTAGCCGAGAATAGGCGCTATATAAGTATTCATTATTATTATTATAACACTCGTTTACACAACGGGCTGCCTACCTGGGTAGTGCCGACTGAAGAGCTGCCAGCTGGTGCTTCATTCAGTCGTTTCCCATGTCATCCAGTCAATATCGTTCAATATCGTTCACTCAGTTTTCTTACTTCGTTCATTCTTTCCATTTCTCACGCAGGGTGCATGCTATGTGTAACGTGTCATCCATACCAACGGCCAAACTGGCCTACTCTTCCGAAAGTTGGTGATGGGATTTTACGTGTGTGCAAGATGTTATGCGTGCGTTCACACACGGAACCTCGGTTTATAGTCTCATTCGAAGGACTGTATGGAAAATGGAGTCAGAACCAATGTTAACTCCGAGGGAAAAATCCCCCTGTACCGAAACGCCCCGGCGGAGGTTCGAACCCGCAACCCCAGGATCACCAAGATTACGAGTCCGGCGCTCTACCAACTGAGCTATTCCGGCTCCTGTAACCAACCAACAACCATCCCACATGGTGTGCATAGAATCGGCATTTATAAATGAACCACCAACCAACCATCCTACATGGTGTGAATAGAACTGACATTTATAAATGAACCACCAACCAACCATCCTACATGGTGTGCATAGAACTGGCATTATAAATGAACCACCAACCATCCTACATGGTGTGCATAGAATTGGCATTTATAAATGAACCACCAACCAACCATCCTACATGGTGTGAATAGAATTGACATTTATAAATGAACCAACAACCACCCTACATGTATTGAATAGAATTGACATTTATAAATGAACCAACAACCACCCTACATGTATTGAATAGAATTGACATTTACAAATGAACCAACAACCACCCTACATGTATTGAATAGAATTGACATTTACAAATGAACCAACAACCACCCTACATGTATTGAATAGAACTGACTTTTAGAAATGAACCACCAACCAACCATCCTACATGGTGTGAATAAAATTGACATTTATAAATGAACCACCAACCAATCATCCTACATGTATTGAATAGAATTGGCATTTATAAATTTGGCATTTATAAATGAACCAACAACCAACCACCTTATATGGTGTGAATAGAATTGGCATTTATAAATTTGGCATTTATAAATGAATCAACAACCAACCATCTTATATGGTGTGAATAGAATTGGCATTTATGAATCAACCACCAACCAGTCATTCTACATGTCTTGAATAGAATTGGCATTTATAAATTTGGCATTTATAAATGAACCAACAACGAACCATCTTATATGGTGTGAATAGAATTGGCATTTATGAATCAACCACCAACCAGTCATTCTACATGTCTTGAAATAGAAATGGCATTTATAAATTTGGCATTTATAAATGAACCAACAACGAATCATCTTACATGGTGTGAATAGAATTGGTATTTATAAATGAACCACCAACCATCCTACATGTATTGAATAGAACTGGCATCTATAAATGAACCACCAACCAACCATCCTACATGGTGTGCATAGAATTGGCATTTATAAATGAACCACCAACCAACCATCCTACATGGTGTGAATAGAATTGGCATTTATAAATGAACCACCAGCCATCCTATATGAATGGAATAAAACTTGGCATTTATAAACAAACAAGCAACCATCCTACGTGTATGGAATAGAAGTGGCATTTACTGAAGACCGGCGGACTGATTCAGCATCAGTGCGGAGTGTCCTCTGGTATGTGGCATCTTGATGACCTGATATGAATTGCTGACACTTTGAGGGCGATAGGACAGGTCTGGATGTAGCTGTGTACAGGGCAGACTGTTGAGATGGGAAACGAAGGAAAACATCTTTTTTTCTTATATGATCTTTTGTATGTAGTAAGTTCTGGTCAAGGAGGAACAAAAGTGAACTTCATAAGGCTTAATTTCCCTACAAATATCAGGTGTCCCTGTGGCTCAGTGGTTAAAGCGCGAGTCATTAAGTGGAAAATGAGCATGTCCAGAGGGTCATGGGTTCGAATCCCAGCCATGGCTCGTCCCAAGATGGGAAAAAAAAAAGGGGGGGGCAGCAGAGGGACATCCGGAGTCATGAACCGGGTGTGGCCCAACCCCCTAGAGTGTCAGGAGATAAGGGCCGAAACACTTGCTTGAAGGGGGCTTCTCTTCTGAGGACTCTCTGCTGCCACGCTCTCCACGAGTTTCTTTCTACTAGGGGGTGT
>CM065746.1:2048997-2093997 GCA_033310375.1 Conus canariensis
ATTAGTGGTAGTGGTAGGAGTAATAGATGTAGTAGTAGTGGTAGTTTTATTAATATCATACTATTATCATTATTATTATTAATATAGGTTTGTTGCTGTTAAATTCTTATTGTGTTGTTTTCAATATCGTTGTCATCTTATACGATGGTAATTTGTGAGAAAGTCAGTTTTCTTTATTCTGTCATATTGACGCAATGAAATAATTACTTTGTTGAAAATAAAAGCAAACAACAAGCATATGTGGCATTGTTTGTGCAGTTAAGGCGTAATTACTTCAAAGTTCGTCTCTTTGGTATCTATCTATCTATCTATCTATCTATCTATCTATCTATCTATCTAGGGAGCGAAACCTCTCACAAAGGGCCTTCAGCGCTTTAGCAGAAAAGAATGCCGCACGTGGTGGAGAAAACAGGAAATGGACCGATCAGCAGTACGCCCTCACCTAGCGCATACGGTCGAACTGTGTCAAGGAGGTTGAAGTGGTCAGGTAATTAATTGTCACGTGATAGATGGCACCTTTGGTAGTGAGGATCCTCCCGATTTCGAACCTTCCCGATAGCGAAAGGGAGGAAAGTGTAACCACTAGGACCTCGGAGCATCGAGTGGACCTAAAAATTCGGTCAGCTTAAGTTGCTTTGTAAACAGATCTTGAAGAACAAGAGTCTTGGGCTTGTTCAGATGGTATTGCCGTGGGGCACTGTGTTGATGCTTTGTCAGGCTAGTTGAATGCGTGTGGACGTTGGTGTCATAGCTTTCTCTAGGATTATTACTGTGTTTAAGTGGCTCCCAGAGTTGGCAGGAAATTTCGTTGTCCATTTGGTGCGAAGTGGTTAGTCGCTAAGTTCAGCTATGTCAAGGAATGACAAAGCAGATTTCTAAGCTGTGAGTTGTGTGCTGATAGTTCAGCTCAATCAAGGAATGATAAAGCAGCTTACCACTGTGTGAGTTGTGTGTTGATAGTTCAGGTTCTGTCAAGGAATGACAAACAGCTTACCACTGTGTGAGTTGTGTGTTGATAGTTCAGGTTCTGTCAAGGAATGACAAAGCATCGCACCACTGTGTGAATTGTGTGTTGACAGTTCAGCTCTGTCAAGGAATGACAAAGCAGATTTGTAAGGTGTAAGTTGTGTGTTGATAGTTCAGCTCTGTCAAGGAATCACAAAGCAGATTTCTAAGGTGTGAGTTGTGTGTTGACAGTTCAGGCTCTGTCAAGGGATGACAAAGCAGATTTCTAAGGTGTGAGTTGTATCTGGGCAGTCCAGGAACGCGCCCAGTGAAATGACCTCCACTGTGGTCTGAATGACGGTAAAGGGAGACAACCCTCTACAAGCTGACGTTTCCAGCTCTCTGACCGAACAAAAGGGTAGATCACTGAATGCAGGTGAATTACAAACAATGAAATGTCGAACTACTGAATTACGATAATTGCTTTAACCCTAGAATGAATTACTCTGGATATAGAGAGGCTTTTGCATTTTGTTGCCACGTCTGTCTTCAAAAGTTTGCCACCACTGGTTGTGTGTGTGTGTGTGTGTGTGTGTGTGTGTGTGTGTGTGTGTGTGTGTGTGTGTGTGATGGAGACGGGGGTCTGTGGCCATATGAGTGGTAACAGGGCGGGGAGTAGTTCTGGCTGAGATCCAGAATCACCAGCCCTCAAATTCATGTGCAGTGTGTGTGGATGATTCTATTCTGTCGTTTAAAACACTCGGGAAATTAGAAAGGACAGGTGCGATTTGGGAGCAAAGGAGATGGAGGGGGCAGGGAGGGGAAGGGGGGTGGGGGCTCCATCGACGTTGTTGTTATCTTGGAACTCCGTACCAGTCTCCGGTTACTAGGTCATGTTACATTGTCATTGCTTTGTGTTACTGACCGCCAATTGTCGAGATAAGGGTGTTCTTTTTTGTCTGTTGTAGTTTGAGGCCTAAGAACTAAAAACAGTTTCGTTCCCAATTCTATCAAACTCCTGAATCAAAACTGAACTTTCAGTAAGATCCGGTTCAGATCAGGTTTGTGTAAGTGTGTGTGTGTGTGTGTGTGTGTGTGTGTGTGTGTGTGTGTGTGTGTGTGTACATATTATTCTCTGTGTGTGCGAGTGGGTGGGTGGGTGGATGGGTGGGTGTGATACGTGATTTGTGATTTGTTGTTTTTATGGCCACTCTTATTTTCTCTTTGGAGATAACGAAGTGTTCTTGACTTGACTTGACTTGTTATTTTTGTAGCTCTTTCTGTCACAGTCCTTGTTGGTGTTATTGTTGTTGTTATTGTTATCGTTGTTGTTGTTGTTGTTGCTACTGTTGTTGCTGTTGAAGTTGTTGGTGCTACCGCTGTTGTTGTTACTGATGACAGCATTCCTCAGATGAGCGAGGTTCTTGGGGTCATCCGGTACAGGAACCCTGACAAAGCAATGCTGGGAAATTGAGGCCATGTGGACAGATGTGGGATTTATGTATGGCCATGGACAGATGTGGGCCATATGGGGATCAGATGATGACATAGGACATTTGGTCTCCTTTTCGGGACAATAGAGATCGTTATTCTGCAAAACACGTCAGGTCCCCTACAACAGTGGAGCAGTAGTTTGACTGAGGCCAGACCTTGTGCCAGACACTGGCCAAAAGCAAAGCCCTAGACCGACGCTACTTCATCAGGTTATCACGGCCTTGCTCTAGCTTTGTGGATAAACATTGTTCAGAAAGAGTCGATGTAGCTGGCTTTGGTCTTATTCTCGTGGAGTAAGGGAGAATTGAGGTTATTCGGTCCTTCTGTTGGTGAGTAAAGGAGGGTCAAGGTCATTTTGACCTATTGCTGGTTTTGCTCAGCGAGGGTAAATGGATCTGCCCTCTCCCTACGCTTGACTTATTTTTCAGTGAGGATGAATTTATATGCACTAAATCTATGCTGGATAATTCAGTGAGGGTGAACAGAGCCACGTAGTCGGACCTGTTGACGTGATAGAACTGTTTCTCCTCTTTGTCGTCCGCATCACCATCGTCCTCATAGTGCTCTTCTTCTTCTTCTTCTTCTTCTTCTTCTTTCTTCTTCTTCTCCTTTCAAGTCACAGGTTCTGTCTTGGTGACGGTATCCCAATGAGGATTCCAAACACTCAGCACTCACACTAGTCACAGGCTGTGTCTTGGTGTCGGTAGCCCAGCGAAGATTCCAAACACTCAGCACTCACACTAGTCACAGGCTGTGTCTTGGTGTCGGTAGCCCAGTGAGGATTCCAAACACTCAGCACTCACACTAGTCACAGGCTGTGTCTTGGTGTCGGTAGCCCAGTGAGGATTCCAAACACTCTGCACTCACACTAGTCACAGGCTGTGTCTTGGTGTCGGTATCCCAGTGAGGATTCCAAACCCTCTGCACTCACACTAGTCACAGGCTGTGTCTTGGTGTCGGTAGCCCAGTGAGGATTCCAAACCCTCTGCACTCACACTAGTCACAGGCTGTGTCGTGGTGACGGTATCCCAGTGAGGATTCCAAACCCTCTGCACTCACACTAGTCACAGGCTGTGTCTTGGTGTCGGTATCCCAGTGAGGATTCCAAACCCTCTGCACTCACACTAGTCACAGGCTGTGTCTTGGTGACGGTATCCCAGTGAGGATTCCAAACCCTCTGCACTCACACTAGTCACAGGCTGTGTCTTGGTGTCGGTAGCCCAATGAGGATTCCAAACCCTCAGCACTCACACTAGTCACAGGCTGTGTCTTAGTGACGGTATCCCAGTGAGGATTCCAAACCCTCAGCACTCACACTAGTCACAGGCTGTGTCTTAGTGACGGTATCCCAGTGAGGATTCCAAACCCTCTGCACTCACACTAGGCCAGCCCCTGTTGCCTGTGGAAATCGGACAACGTGCTGCTAACACGGACTGGACACTGCCAATCAGCACGAAAGGGTTTTTGTTGTTGTTTTTTGGTTTTATTTTTCTTTGTTCTGTTGTTGTTGTTGTCGTTGTTGTTTTGGGGGGTCTTTGTTCTGTTGTTGTTGTTGTTGCTGTTGTTGTTGTTAACGATAAGATATTTAGGCAACCTGGAAAACCCAGCGTATGAAGGCTTGTGGGCCGCCTACGCTAACAGCAAAACCCTATCCTAACACAGTTCCAAATAGAACATGTTGCCTTTATTTTCGGCACTTTTGTTGATTAATCACCTATATGTGTATCGTAATTATGGCACTGAAGACGGAATTCACAGTAAATGGTTAGAAACAAACAAACAAACAAAAAAGAAAAACGGTTTCTGTAAAGACAGTAATGCGCCTCCCCCCAACTGATAAATGAATGCCAACCATAGCATCGTCAATGAATGCCAACCATAGCATCGTCAATGAATGCCTACCATAGCATCGTCAATGAATGCCTACCATAGCATCGTCAATGAATGCCTACCATAGCATCGTCTGTTGGTAATGCACCTTCCCCCAACTGATAAATGAATGCCAACCATAGCATCGTCAATGAATGCCTACCATAGCATCGTCAATGAATGCCTACCATAGCATCATCAATGAATGCCTACCATAGCATCGTCTGCTAGTTATGCACCTGTTTTGTGCCAGGGCCAGTTGTACTCTCCAGGGAGGCCTGTACCAGGCTGGAGCCAGATTAACTCCCCAGGAGAGGGGGGGGGGGGGGCTGCTCTAGGCCAGGTCCAGTTTAACTCTCTAGGGTGGGGGGGGGGGGGGCAGGCTTTTTTGGGCCGGTGCCAGATTAACTCCCCAGGAGGGGAAGGGGGCTATTCTGGGCCTTGTCTAGTTTAACTCTCCGGGGGGGGGGGGGGGAGGGGGGCTGTTCCATGACGGTGTCAGATTAACTCCCCTGGAGGGGGGCTGTTCTGGGACAGGTGCAGTTTAACTCTCCAGAGGGGCTGTTCTGGGCTGGTGCCAGATTAACTCCCCAGTAGATGGGGGAGGGGGGGGGGGGGGCTATTTTGTGCCAGGGCCAGTTTAACTCTCCAGGGAGGCCTGTACCAGGCTGGAGCCAGATTAACTCCCCAGGAGAGTGGAGGGGGGGGGGGGGTAGGGCTGTTCTAGGTCACGTCCAGTTCAACTCTCTAGGTGGGCTGTTTCGGGCCAGTGCCAGATTAACTCCCCAGGAGGAGGGGGGGGGGGACTGTTTTGTGCCAGGGCCAGTTTAACTCCCCAAGAGAGGGGTGGGGGGCTGTTCTAGGCCAGGTCCATTTAAACGCTCCAGGGGGCCTGTTTTGGGCCGGTGCCAGATTAACTCCCAAGAAGGGGGAGGGGGCTGTTCTGGGCCTTGTCAAGTTTAACTCTTCAGAGGGGGGGGGGGGGGGGGCTGTTCCATGACGGTGCCAGATTAACTCCCCTGGAGGGGGGCTGTTCTAGGACAGGTGCAGTTTAACTCTCCAGAGGGGCTGTTCTGGGCTGGTGCCAGATTAACTCCCCAGGAGAGGGGGGGGGGGGAGGCTGTTTTATGCCAGGGCCAGTTGTACTCTCCAGGGAGGCCTGTACCAGGCTGGATCCAGATTAACTCCCCAGGAGAGGGGGGGGGGCTGCTCTAGGCCAGGTCCAGTTTAACTCTCTAGGGTGGGGGGGGGGGGGAGGCTTTTTTGGGCCGGTGCCAGATTAACTCCCCAGGAGGGGAAGGGGGCTGTTCTGGGCCTTGTCTAGTTTAACTCTCGGGAGGGGGGGGGGGGCTGTTTCATGACGGTGTCAGATTAACTCCCCTGGAGGGGGGCTGTTCTGGGACAGGTGCAGTTTAACTCTCCAGAGGGGCTGTTCTGGGCTGGTGCCAGATTAACTCCCCAGTAGATGGGGGGGGGGGGGGGGGGGAGGCTGTTTTGTGCCAGGGCCAGTTTAACTCTCCAGGGAGGCCTGTACCAGGCTGGAGCCAGAATAACTCCCCAGGAGAGTGGAGGGGGTGGGGGGTTGTTCTAGGTCACGTCCAGTTCAACTCTCTAGGTGGGCTGTTTCGGGCCAGTGCCAGATTAACTCCCCAGGAGGAGGGGGGGGGCTGTTTTGTGCCAGGGCCAGTTTAACTCCCCAGGAGAGGGGTGGGGGCTGTTCTAGGCCAGGTCCATTTAAACGCTCCAGGAGGCCTGTTTTGAGCCGGTGCCAGATTAACTCCCAAGGAGGGGGAGGGGGCTGTTCTGGGCCTTGTCTAATTTAACTCTCCAGAGGGGGGGGGGGGGGGGGCTGTTCCATGACGGTGCCAGTTTAACTCCCCTGGAGGGGGGCTGTTCTAGGACAGGTCCAGTTTAACTCTCCAGAGGGACTGTTCTCGGCTGATGCCAGATTAACTCCCCAGGAAGGGAGGGGACGGGGGGGCGGGGGATCCTGTTTTGTGCCAGGGCCAGTTTACCCTCAAGGGAGGCCTGTACCAGGCTGGAGCCAGATTAACTCCCCAGGAGGGGGGGGGGGGGGGGCGGGCTGTTCTAGGCCAAGTCCAATTCAACTCTCTAGGGGCACTGTTTTGGGCTAGTGCCAGATTAACTCCCCAGGAGGGGGAGGGGGCTGTTCTGAGCCTTGTCTAGTTTAACTCTCCAGAGGGGGGGGGGGGGGAGGAACTGTTCCATGACGGTGCCAGTTTAACTCCCTTGGAGGGGGCTGTTCTAGGACAGGTGCAGTTTAACTCTCCAGAGGGGCTGTTCTGGGCTGGTGCCAGATTAACTCCCCAGGAGGGGGTGGTGGCGGGGGGAGGGGGGGTCTGTTTTATGCCGGGGCCAGTTTAACTCTCCAGAGTGGGGAGGGGGGGGGGTCTGTACCAGGCTGGAACCATTTTAACTCCCCAGGAAAAGGGGGGGGGGGGGGCTGCTCTAAGCCAGGTCCAGTTTAACTCTCTGGGAGGGCAGATTTGGGCCGGTGTCAGATTAACTCCCCAGGAGGGGAGGGGGCTGTTCTGGGCCTTGTCTAGTTTGACTCTCCAGGGGGGCTGTTTCATTACGGTGCCAGATTAACTCCCCTGGAGGGGGGTGTTCTTGGACAGGTGCAGTTTAACTCTCCAGAGAGGCTGTTCTGGGCTGGTGCCAGATTAACTCCCCAGTAGAGGGGGGGGGGGGGGGGTGTTGGTCTGTTTTGTGCCAGGGCCAGTTTACCCCCAAGGGAGACCTGTACCAGGCTGGAGCCAGATTAACTCCCAGGAGAGGGGGGTGGGGGAGCTGCTCTAGGCCAGGTCCAGTTTAACTCTCTAGGGGGGCTGTTTTGGGCCGGTGCCAGATTAACTCCCCAGGAGGGGGAGGCGGCTGTTCTGGGCCTTGTCTAGCTTAACTCTCCGGGGGGGGGGGGGGGGGGGGCTGTTCCATAACGGTGCCAGATTAACTCCCCTAGAGGGGTGCTGTTCTAGGACAGGTCAAGTTTAACTCTCCAGAGGGGTGTTCTGGGCTGATGCCAGAGTAACTCCCCAGGAGGGGGTGGTGGGGGGGGAGGGGGGGGGGGGGGCTGTTTTATGCCTGGGTAAGTTTAATTCTCCAGGGAGGCTTGTACCAGGCTGGAGCCAGATTAACTCCCTGGGAGACGGGGGGGGGGGGGGGGGGGGGGGAGGCGGTTGTTCTAGGCCAGGTCTAGTTTAACTCTCTAGGGGGGCTGTTTTGGGCCGGTGCCAGATTAACTCCCCAGGAGGGGTAGGGGGCTGTTCTGGGCCTTGTCTAGTTTAACTCTCGGGGGGGGGGGGGGGGGGGGGGGGAGGGATGGAGCTGTTCCATGACGGTGCCAGATTAACTCCCCTGGAGGGGCTGTTCTGGGACAGGTGGGGTTTTTTTGGGTTTTTTTTTGTTTTTTGTTTTTTTGTTTTTTAATTGTCCAAACATACAATGACAACTAACATACATAAATCAATACATTAATCCATAGTGGCACATATTTAACGCATACAAATATACATACATTTGTCTTTTTTTTTTTTTACACGGGCACACATGCCGAATACATTCTAATAACTGGCATTAATCCTGTGTAGCAGGTTGTGGACGAGATTAAATAGATAACTGGCATTAATCCTGTGTACGCAGGTTGTGGACGAGATTAAATAGAAAAGAAAAAGAGTATACAGTACTTATTAACATAATACACTCACACACACACACACACACACACACACACACACACACACACACACACACACACACACACACACACACACGCACGCACACACACACACACACACACATACACACACACACACACCCTTGCGCATACCTTCATGTGATACATAATATAAACATTAGTTTCCTAGTATTTTGATATAAGGTGACCATTTTGTTAAGTACGTTGCATGATTCATCTCCATTAAGAACATATATTTCTCCATCCTATGTCTATAGCCCAGCTCCTTCAAAAATATGTTCAGATTAGGTTTTGTCTCGTTAATTCTACATTTATATATGAAATATTTTCCCATTAAAATTATCAGGTCTAGTATATCGTCGGTTTTTGTTTTCTCATCCGTACCAAATAATATAATCTTCACGTTAAGTGATAATCTTACACAGTGTGAACAGTTAACTTGCAGAACTCTTTCCAGGTCTTTCCAGAAAATACGGGTAAACTCACATTCATTGGTTAATTGAGTCTTTCTCTCTAATGCAGAAATTACATTTGTCGCTATCAATAATTTGCATACTTTTCAACACACTATTTGTTACCAGAATTCTGTGGCATATCTTAATTTGGAACCATTTCAGTTTTGTTTCTTTAATTTTCTTAATCCTTTTCAGTACCTCTACCCAATCAATTGGTATATTAAGACGTTGTTCCCACTTGATAAATGTACTAATGTTAAGAACTTCATTGGCTTCCACCATAATATCGTAATAAGCACATGATCCTTTATTAATACTACAGTTTTTTTGAAGTGCTAAAGTTTTATCATTACCAATGTTACTATCTAATTTCAATCTTCTTTTCTTTGTATAAGCTTTGATCGAACGCACGCAACTTATATGAGTTAGAAAATTTATATGAAAGCCCATTTTCTCCGACAGTTCATGGCAGCTTAGAAAATTACCATCCTCGTCGAGTAAATGTTTAACTAGAAATATATTGTTCTGCATCCATTTCTTGTAAAAGAACTGTTTTTCTCCTACTTTGAACTTTTCATTACAAAAGATAGGTTCAGTGGCTAAATCTGTACTTTCAGTTAATTCTACCTATTTGCAGAATCTTTGATATGACTGAAAGACTCCTTTCCAAAATCTGTTTATAACATTGCTTTCAACAAATCTGTCAGGGCCATATGCGTCAATGATACCTATTTCGGGACATAATGAATGTAATATTATTTTCCACTTGTGGTCGTGCATGTACACCTTCCGTATCCAGGCGATTTTTAAGGAGCCGATATATATTTTCAGGTCGGGTATACCTATACCTCCTTTTTGTATATTATGTATTGAGTATTTTCTAATTTTATCATTTTTGTTATTCCAAACAAATTTGAAACACATTTTCTGTAATGAAGCGATCTGGGAATCAGGAGGATTCGGTAAGAGGATCCATAAGTACACCAGTTTTGGTAGTACTAGTGATTTGAGCACAGCTACTCTACCTAATGGTGTTATTATTCTTTTTGACCATATTCTGAACAGGTTTTGGACTTTTGCGAATTTGTATTTCATATTAATTTCCGTCATATCTGATAGACTATTCGTAAACCACAGTCCTAGAATTTTGAACTGTGAGGGGTTCCATTCCATTTTATAGTAGGGTAAATATATTTTCGTGGAATTTTTCTAACAGGTGCAGTTTAACTCTCCCGAGGGGCTGTTCTGGGCTGGAGAGGGGGGCGGGGGGGGGGGGGGGGTGGGTGGGGCTGTTTTGTGCCAGGGCCAGTTGAACTCCCCTGGGAGGCCTGTACCAGGCCGGAGCCAGATTAACTTCCCAGGAGAAGGGGAAGGGGGCGGCTGCTCTAGGCCAGGTCCAGTTTAACTCTCTAGGGGGGCTGTTTTAGGCCAGTGCCAGATTAACTCCCCAGGAGGTGGGAGGGGGGGGGGGAGCTGTTCCATGACGGTGCCAGATTAACTCCCCTGGAGGGGGGCTGTTCTAGGACAGGTCAAGTTTAACTCTCCAGAGGGGCTGTTCTGGGCTGGTGCCAGATTAACTTCCCAGGAGGGGGGGGGGGGGGGGGGGTCTGTTTTATGCCAGGGCCAGTTTAACTCTCGAGGGAGGCCTGTACCAGGCTGGAGCCAGATTAACTCCCCAGGAGAGGTTGGGGGTGGGGGGGGGGGGCTGTTCTGGGCCAGATCCAGTTTAACTCTCTAGGGGGGCTGTTTTGGGCCGGTGCCAGATTAACTCCCCGGGAGGTGGAGGGGGCTGTTCTGGGACTAGTCTAGTTTAACTCTCCTGGGGGGCTGTTCCATAACGGTGCCAGTTTAACTCCCCTGGAAGGAGGCTGTTCTAGGACAGGTGTAGTTTAACTCTCCAGAGGGGCTGTTCTGGGCTGGTGCCAGATTAACTCCCCAGGAAAGGGGAGGGACGGGGGGGGGGGGGGGGCTGTTTTGTGCCAGGGCCAGTTTAGCTCTCCAGGAGGGGGAGGGGGCTGTTCTGGGCCAGTTTAGTTCAACTCTCCAGTGGGTGGTTGTTCCAGTCCGGTGCCAGATTAATTCCCCAGATGTCTTAGGGGGCTGTTCTGGGCCAGGTCCAGTTTAACTCCTCAAGGGGAGGGTCTGTTTTGGGCCAATGCCAAATTAACTCGCTGGGCGGGGGGGGGGGGGGGGGGGGGGCTGTTCTAATCCTGTTGGGGGGCTGATTTGGCGCAAACCCAGATTAACTCCCGGGAGTTAATCTGGGACAGTGCGAGACTGACTCCCAGGAGTTAAACTGGGAAGGGGGGCAGTTTCACCACGCTACACCGGCATTTAAAGCTCTGACAACAAAAACCCCTATTCTGCTCCAAAAACACTTTAAAAATTCTGTTGTGAAACCATCAGTGCCAGGACTTTTGTTGTTTTTCATGTTCTTTAATGCTATACATGTCTCCTCCAGTGTGATTTCGCCATCTAATTTATTTACTTCGTCACGGTCTAAATGTGGAATATTTACAATGAGTTTATCCAAATCACAGTCGTCAACTTCACATTTTTTGTACAGTGATTCATAAAATCCTTGAACCTCATGAAGAATCTCTGTTTGGTCATTTAGAATATTGCCATGGTTATCAATTAATCTAGTCATACTCTTACTTATAAAATGTCTTTTTTCTAGGTTACAGAAATAGTTCGTCACTTTTTCCCCTTCAGCTATCCACCTAGCCCTCGATCTTAAAAGTACCCCTTCTATTCTTTTCTCTCGAATAACCTTTAGCCTTTCCTTCTTTAACTCTAAAGCTTTGATCTCTTCTTCGTCTTTTGTCTCTTTTCTTTCGAGCCGTTGTATATCTTGCTGTATTTACGTTCCTCTTCATTCGTGGTTTTCTTCTTCATAGTTGCGTATGAAATAGTTTTGGACCTAAGCTTCATCAGTAAAAAATCTAGAAATAAGCCATCAGAAATTGTAAACTGTAATTCGGTCAGAGGAATCGTGTGTACTGTTTCTCTTGCATATGGGCTTACAGCATATTCTTGTTTAACATTCTCAATTTCTTTGTTAATTTCGTCCAGATAGTCCTTGTCCTTTAATAATGACGAGTTAAATTTCCAAAAGTATTACTCTTAATTTTTTTTTTACCAAACCGTAACCTTAACACAATCATGGAGTGGTCTGTTCTATACCCACATTCAATGTCTACATCATCGACAAAGGAAAAAAATATAAAATCCAACCGTGCTTGCTGGAAAGGATTATTTCTTCTCCAGGTATATCTGTGACAATCCTGATTTAAGTCCCTCCAAATATCATTTAATTCTAAATCGTTTATCATGTTGTCTGCTGCTTCTCTCGCTTTGGGGATTATTAACCCTTTTTATAATTACAGTAATCTCTCGTGGGGTCCAAAACTAACTTGAAGTCTCCTCCAATTACGACATTACTTATACCTAAATTACTAATTTGTTGATTTAAGGTAATATAAAATTCTGGGTCATCTCTGTTTGGTCCATATACATTTACAAACAAAAAATCATGTTGTTTTATTTCTGCTAAGACCATTAGGCTATTCCCATCATCGCCCTTGTGAACATTTTTAATTTTAGTTTCAAAGTTGTTATTGAAAAGTATTGCCACACCTCTTGCATTAGAAGCATGACTAGAGAAATATCCTAGGTATCCCCATTCAGATTGTATATAGCGTTCCATTTTTTCTTCAAAATGTGTATCCTGCAGAAAATAAACTGAATATTTTTTTGCATTTTAAGTAATGAAATACATCTCTTCTTTTCTGTTTATCATTCAGCCCCTGACAATTGACTGAGACAACTGAGACTGTGCTATCCATGTTGTTCAATGCGTACAATTTGTAAAACTATGAAAAAGCCACCAACCAGATGCTTAGATGAAAATAACATAATATTGCATAATATCTACAGAACCAAAATATTACATAATAACTACAGAACCAGCTTGACCTCATAACGAAATAAATAAAGAGACATAGAGTATAAATTTGAAACCAGAACGTGCAAAAAACATGTAAAATATTACAAATACATGTAAACAAAACAAGCTTGTCAAAGCAAAAGGAATACCAAAAAGACATCCGTAAATCCAGCCAAGTGCCCCGCACAGATCAGCGTTTCAGGAGTAAATAATTTAACAATAGTTCAAAATTCAAATTCAAATAGTATCGAACAGACAGACGATACTGGCACGTGAGCGCGCGTTTGCCCATGTGTGTGTGTGTGTGTGTGTGTGTGTGTGTGTGTGTGTGTATGCGCGCGCGCGCGCGCGCGCGCGCGCGTGTGTGTGTGTGTGTGTGTGTGTGTGTGTGTGTGTGCATGGGTATGTGCATGCGTGTGTGTGTGTGTGTGTGTGTGTGTGTGTGTGTGTGTGTGGCGCTTGTGTGTGTGTGTGCGCTTGTGTGTGTGTGTGCGCGTGTGACCTGCTTGCTATTTGAGAGAGAGAGAGAGAGAGAGAGAGAGAGACAGACAGACAGACAGACAGACAGACAAGTTGGAGCCACGTTAATGCACAGGAACTAGCCCATAAAATTCTGAGCTGATTTCAGACATGGTCATAATAAACTCGAGAAAATCAAGAACATCGTCAGGTATTGGGGTCACGCACACTCCTCTCATAATGAGTTGTTGTCGCGGTGTGCAAAAAAACACGGGATAAGTTTAATGTGATCTCGCTGGAATGGCAGGATACACACACACACACACACACACACACACAAAATCAAGGTTCATAAAAAACAAACACGCGCCCCCGCCCCCCACCCCGCACGCCGCCACCCGGGCCCCACACTCACCGCCCCCCAGCGCGTGCGTGCACACGAGAGTACAGCAAGCATGGGGACCAGACAGCAACCCGCGGAACGGGGGAAGGCGAAAGGGGAGCGCAGAAAATCCGGGAAGGGAAAGGCGCGCGCCCGTCCCCCACGAATCCCACATTCCTTCCCCCTCCCCTCACCCGACACATCCCGCCAACCGAGCGAAATCACCAGCATATACAAAAACACACTTTTTTTTTTTTGTTCACGTGGCAAACACACATGTTATATACAAATGAATTAGTGAAATTCTTGCATGGCTCACCACCAGATTCCGACAAACTACAGCAAGACAACGTCAAGACTCAATGCCGCACACCCTATTCAAAGGCAATGTTTGTATTCATGTTCGGTCATGTACGTGGGTGTATATACACGTGCGCGCGCGCACTCACGTGCATGTGTATGTGTGTGTGTATGTGTGTGTGTGTGTGTGTGTGTGTGTGTGTGCGCGCGCGCGTGCGCGCGATTGTGTGTGCATGTGTGTGTGTGTATGTGTGTGTGTGACATAAGTTGTAACAGTAAGCATTTATACATGACATGAAATCCGTCATTCTTACAACAACAGCAAAACAATTCTTGATACGAACAGAAAAAGTAGGAAGGGGGGAGGGGGGGGATCTTTAATTTTTTTTTTTTTTATATACAATTACGCAGTTTTGTCTGTGTGTTTACGTACTCGACCACAAAAAGGAGGAAAAAAATGAACGATAACAACGTGTCCTTGGCGTATGAATTCGTAGTACTGTTGTCAGTGCTCCATCGACAAGCCGGCGAGGCAAATCAGTCCACACAGTACCCATCAGCCGTGAAGTGCGCCGACCCGACCGCTGAACTGTGTCGTTGCACCTGGTGGGCCAGTGGCGTGGTCTGCTCGCCCCAGAGGTCTGGCTGTGGGTGTGTTTGTGTTTGTGTGTGTGGCTCAGTGGGACTGCAGTGTCTACCAAGGCCATTCCTGCGTGATCAGCCTCGCCAACAGGCCTGCTGCCTTTCACACGGCGCGGGCTGCAGACTGGTGAGTTGCTGCTGTACTGCTGGGTCTCTGTCAGTTTGTCGTGTGCGCGATCCACAGGTCAGCGTTTTTCTTTTCCTTTTTAAAGTTTTGGACCGTATGTGTTGTAATGTCTGTGATTAATGTTTGGCTTTTTCAAGGTTTTTTTTTTTTATTTTTGGTATGAACAGTGCGCGCGTGCGTTGACAGACACACACACACAGACACACACACACACACACACACGCGCGCGCGCGCGCGCGCGCGCGCTCACACACACACACACACACACACACACACACACACACACACACGCCTGCGCGTGCACACACACACACACACACACACACACACCACACACACACATGACGGTGCGTGCACACACACACACACACACACACACACACACACACACACACACACACACACACACACACACACAGATTTCGGGCAATGAACTTGCTGACAGATGTGTGAAAAAAGACGCTGAAAATGGAACGAGGGTACCACCTATTTCCATACCGTTCACTTTGAAAGAGAGTCAACAAATTTTAAAAACAAACAGCTTGGGAATATTTCAGAAATGGGCAGAACAAAGCTGTTACTCATGTTCAGACACAAAATAATCCTCTTTTTAGTATTGATCATGTCAAAAGCATGCAACATCTGCACATTTATGATATATATCAATACAGAAACTTCGTTTCAATATTTCATCGATTGAAACTGGATGCTTTTAGAACTAAATACAGCTCTGCAACAAAATGCATATGCGGGGAAACAAAATTGACAAGAGATCATGTTTTGTTCGAATGTGTGCCTCTCAAGGCATTTCTGCCACATTTATCAGGCATGTATGTGACAGATATTTTTTCTGATATTGATTTTGCTTTGAAAGTTACTTTCTGCTTATTTGTAGTCCAGTCAGGTATTTGCTTTAATCTGATATTGATAGTGTGTGTAGGTTTGTTTGTTTATTCGTTTGTCTAATTGTTTTCTGATGTTATGTACACCACCTTCCGCTCACTCCCAGCCCCACCCCCTCCCTACACACCACACACACACACACACACACACACACACACACACACACACACACACACACACTTGTAAGCAACATGAACAAACTCTATCTATCTCCCTCTATTTGCCTGTCTATCTCTCCTTTCTTGTCTTAAGTTTGTGAAAAGACGTAAAATTAAAGTACTACTACTACTACTACTACCACACACACACACACACACACACACACACACACACACACACACACACACACACGCGCGCGGCGCGCGCGCGCGCGTATGTACACGCACGTGCACACAACTTGAACAGCCACACATACGCTACTCGTGTGGGAGCAGAGACGCATGTGCGCATACACATAAACCACTGCCATCATAATCACACGAGCGCGCGCGTACGGGCATGTACGCACACACACACACACACACACACACACACACACACACACACACGTACACAAGCGCGCGCGCGCACACACACACACACACACACACACACACACACACTCGCACGCGCGCGCACACGCACACACTCAAGCTCTCTGTCTCTCTGTCTCTGTCTGTCTCTCTGTCTCTGTCCTCTCTCTCTCTCTCTCTCTCTCTCTCTCTCTCTCTCTCTCTCTCTCTCTCTCTCGCACGCACACACGCACGCTCTTTGTCTCTCTCTCTGTCTCTCTCTGTCTCTCTCTCCACACACACACACACACACACACACACACACACGCACGCACGCACGCACGCACGCACGCACGCACGCACACAAACACACACACACACACACACACACACACACACAACACACACACACACTGTTGACTTTTCACTTTGATAGTCCCGGCCTTGACACAATGGTCGTTTTTCAGTAGGCTTGATACGATTTTTTTCCCCACTCCTACAAGGTGTGAATGCGCTCGCGCGATTTCGAGTCTGATTTTATACATTTTTTTTTTTTGATAAGTAGAAAAAAAAAGTGTTGTCTGACGTGGTCTGGAGGACACTGTCATGTTCGTTCTGCTACCTTTAACCACATTCACCTATGGTGCCATTTCGCACTATGTTCCCTATATACACTATCATATTACTCTGTACACCGTTGACACCAATAACCATGCATTACAGTCGTGGCGCACAGCGCTGCAGGGCGCGTGGTCTTTGCCCAGGTTTGGCTGTCAGTCTGTTTGAAGGCTGATCTGTAAAAGAGAGATCTGAATCAGCTGCGTGGAAGTGGGGTGAATATCGAGACAAAGCGGTTAGAACCAAGAGCTGGCAGACCCTACAAGCTGAACGGTGAAGGAACAATCGAATCATCTGACTCTACAGTCTTTCTTCATTATGTGCAGGGACAGCTTCAGTGCAGATGCGTTCATCACTGCTACAGTCTGGATAGATGTGTTCATCACGCCATAGATGTGTTCATCACTGTTATAGTCTAGGTAGATGTGTTCATTACTGTTACAGTCTGCATAGATGTGTTCATCACTGTTACAGTCTAGATAGATGTGTTCATTACTGTTACAGTCTAGATAGACGTGTTCATCACTGTTACTGTCAAGATAAATGTGTTCACCACTGTTACTGTCTAGATAGATGTGTTCATCACTGTTACAGTCTAGATAGATGTAATCATTACTGTTACAGTCTGCATAGATGTGTTCATCACTGTTACACTCTAGATAGATGTGTTCATCACTGTTACAGTCTGCATAGATGTGTTCATCACTGTTACAGTCTAGATAGATGTGTTCATCACTGTTACAGTCTAGATGTGTTCATCACTGTTACAGTCTAGATTGGTGTGTTCATCACTGTTACAGTCTAGATTGGTGTGTTCATCACTGTTACAGTCTAAATAGATGTGTTCATCACTGTTCCAGTCTGCATAGATGTGTTCATCACTGTTAGTCTAAATAGATGTGTTCATCACTGTTAATCTAAATAGATGTGTTCATCACTGTTACAGTCTAGATAGATGTGTTCATCACTGTTACAGTCTAGATTGGTGTGTTCATCACTGTTACTGTCTAGATAGATGTGTTCATCACTGTTGCTATCTAAATAGATGTGTCCACCACAGTTACTGTCTAAATAGATGTGTTCACCACTGTTACTGTCTAGATAGATGTGTTCATCACTGTGACAGTCTAGATAGATGTGTTCATCACTGTTACTGTCTAGATAGATGTGTTCATCACTGTGCACATTCTAGATAGATGTGTTCATCACTGTGACATTCTTGATAGATGTGTTCATCACTGTTACAGTCTAGATAGATGTGTTCATCACTGTGACAGTCTAGATAGATGTGTTCATCACTGTGACAGTCTAGATAGATGTGTTCATCACTGTCACAGTCTAGATAGATGTGTTCATCACTGTTATGCATAGATAGATGTGTTCATCACTGTTGCAGTCTAGATAGATGTGTTCATCACTGTGACATTCTAGATAGATGTGTTCGTCACTGTTACAGTCTAGATAGATGTGTTCATCACTGTTACTGTCTGGATAGATGTGTTCATCACTGTTGCTATCTAAATAGATGTGTTCATCACTGGTACACTCTAGATAGATGTGTTCATCACTGTGACAGTCTAGATAGATGTGTTCATCACTGTTACTGTCTAGATAGATGTGTTTATCACTGTTACAGTCTAGATAGATGTGTTCATCACTGTTACTGTTTAGATAGATGTGTTCATCACTGTTACACTGTAGATAGATGTTTCATCCTGTGATGTCTAGAGTTTCATCACTGTTCGTTAATAAGTTCTCACTGGACAGTTAGATAGATGTGTCATCACTGTGATAGTCTAATAGATGTGTGCTCACTTTACTGTCAATAGATGTGTTCATCACTGGTACACTCTAGATAGATGTGTTCATCACTGTGACAGTCTAGATAGATGTGTTCATCACTGTTACTGTCTAAATAGATGTGTTTATCACTGTTACAGTCTAGATAGATGTGTTCATCACTGTTACAGTCTGCATAGATGTGTTCATCACTGGTACACTCTAGATAGATGTGTTCATCACTGTGACAGTCTAGATAGATGTGTTCATCACTGTTACTGTCTAAATAGATGTGTTTATCACTGTTACAGTCTAGATAGATGTGTTCATCACTGTTACAGTCTGCATAGATGTGTTCATCACTGTTACATTCTAGATAGATGTGTTCACCACTGCTACAGTCTAGATAGATGTGTTCTTCACTGTTACAGTCTAGATAGACGTGTTCACCACTGTTACAGTCTGGATAGACATGTTCATCACTGTTACAGTCTAGATAGATGTTTTCTTCACTGTTACAGTCTAGATAGATGTGTTCATCACTGTGATAGTCTAGATAGATGTGTTCATCACTGTTACAGTCTGCATAGATGTGTTCATCACTGTTACAGTCTGCATAGATGGGTTCATCACTGTTACAATCTAGATAGATGTGTTCGTCACTGTTACAGTCTAGATAGATGTGTTAATCACTGTGACAGTCTAGATAGATGTGTTCATCACTGTTACAGTCTGCATAGATGTGTTCATCACTGTTACAGTCTGCATAGATGGGTTCGTCACTGTTACAGCCTAGATAGATGTGTTCATCACTGTTACAGTCTGGATGGATGTGTTCATCAGTTACAGTTTGCATAGATGAGTTCATCACTGTTACAGTCTAGATAGATGTGTTCATCACTGTTACAGTCTGGATAGATGTGTTCATCACTGTGACAGTCTAGAAAGATGTGTTCACTGTCTCTAGATAGATGTGTTTATCACTGTTACAGTCTAGATAGATGTGTTCATCAAGGTTACAGTCTAGACAGATGTGCTCACTGTTGCAGTCTAGATAGATGTGTTCATCACTGTTACTTTCTAAATATATGTGTTCACCACTGTTACAGTCTGGATAGATGTGTTCATCACTGTTACTGTCTAAATATATGTGTTCACCACTGTTACAGTCTAAATAGATGTGTTCATCACTGTGACAGTCTAGATAGATGTGTTCATCACTGTGACAGTCCAGATAGATGTGTTCGTCATTGTGACAGTCTAGATAGATGTGTTCATCACTGTTGCTGTCTAGATAGATGAGTTCATCACGGTTACAGTCTAGATTGATGTGTTCGCCACTGTTACAGTCTAGATAGATGTGTTCATCACTGTTACAGTCTAGATAGTCCATCAGTTTCTTACGTTCGCAGCAGTCCGTAAATTGACAACAATGTACTCTCTGGTGCCTGTTATCTTCATCCTCGCCGCACGCACATTTGGTGTGAGTGCAATCAACCTATCGTCTCTTCTTCGTTCGTAGGTGAGATTGACGTTCCATTGGCCGGAGGCGACCTCCCACGTCTCTGGACAAGGTATGCTCGCAGACATAGGTCTGCCTATTCTGTGGTACCTGTTGTCGCTGGTAGTAGTGGGCGAGTTCCGTGTGGGGGCCGTCGTTTCTCTCTCTGAGTTCTGGTTCCTTTTGAACATCAGTTCGAATTCGGCTGTCGGTCGTCCGACGATGGGCGTCGGTGTATTTGACGGAATTGTCGCCCTGTATGACGCAGCCTGCAGGGACGTGACCTGTTCTGAGAGGAAAACGAAATTGTCGCCCTGTATGACGCAGCCTGCAGGGACGTGACCTGTTCTGAGAGGAAAACGAAATTGTCGCCCTGTATGACACAGCCTGCAGGGACGTGACCTATTCTGAGAGAATGAAGTGTAGGGTAGGTTTCGTGAAATTAGCTCTGCGTCTCCGCCATGTTGGAAGGGACATGTGGTTTAGGGTGGCGAGCCCTCTGTTTTACACAAACAGCCAAACACATTCCACAAGAGAAAAAAGAAAACACACACACACACACACACACACACACACACACACACACACACACACACACTCGTACCACGAGCATCCATACACCGACACACCCAGCGCCCTACAACAGTACAGGTTTCCGAGTTGTATGGATTTACGGTTCAATGCTGTCTTTGATACACGTTGTAAAGCAAGGTGAGAACAAGTTATAACTTTTTTTGTGTGTGACGGTTCGCCGACGCTCCCCTTCGTTATTAAAATATGATATCATATGCAGGGAGGTACAGACAGAAGCATTTACGCTTTCACAACCAACATGCGCTCTCGCATGGGCACACGCACTTTGTCACTCACATCGGGCCCGCACAAAGGTGAAGGGGAAACAGTAACATTTCATAGAAAATAATCAAATTTTATTTAACTTGAATCCGAGCCCCCACCCGTCACTACACAACACACTTATCTGTATCATACAAAAATGTAAACATCACACAGACAATCTCATAATCGCATCCCCTTTCCTTCAATTACTCTTATTTAACCAGAAAAGACAGCATTCCACTATTCTGGTTACACACCTGTTAGCACAAAGAAAAAGAAACGTTCATAACTTGCCAGCATTCCTTGGTTGACCAGTCAGTTCACTGTGCGACTATAATCGCTTAAGCTGTCACACTGTTGGTCCTCCCGATTGGCCGAATCCCAGTTGGTGGACACTGGCAACGTAGCTCGAGCTGCACCCTCAGACCGAGTCTCCCGGACTCTGCTGAAATTCACCCTCTCCACGGAAATGGCTCCTGTTGGCCTCTCCCACAGGTCTTCTCTTGCCGCAGACACCCCACTGTTGTCTGGCAGCTCCCTGTCAAGGCCCCAACAGGCTGACACGTCTTGCTGTCTACTGTCCCCACACAGGAGACAATTCTCTACCGTCGTCGGTTTCGAGGCGACAGCAAACCTCTGCTTCTCGCTGTATTTTCTTGAGCCCTCAGCAAGACGGGATGAGTTCACTTTCCCTTAAGTGAGTCACACATTTCCTGGTTTTCCAAGCACCTTATATCCATTCTCAAACAAAAGAGAACGCGAGTTAAGCTGGTTCAACCAATGGAATCACCGGCACACCCACACCACAACGATTTGCACCAGTAACTCCCCGAGTTATTTTTATTCCACCTACACACACACACACACTAACACACTAACACACACACACACACACACACACACACACACACACACACACACACACCACAGCTACTAGCATCAACAAAGAGTTGGGTACCAAGTAGTTAATGCATAACCTTCAATTCAAACTCATGTTCAGTTCCCCAAAACTACCCATTGTACTAACAGCCTGGATTTCTCTACCAGCCAGGACTGATGTTTCAAGTATTTACTACACTCTATAGCCAAAAGGTGCAAACCACTCAATAGGCCGGAGCCTTCCCGAGCGTGTTCATCCCTCAGGACAAGAACGACTGAAGGGTCACAGTGCCCTGCCTGCAGGCCGACGGTCACCGAACCGTGACGGTCACCTGCCACGATCGCCTCCCCTCAGGCCCACTGGAAAACCCAGTGAATAGCCACGATCGCCTCCCCTCAGGCCCACTGGAGAACCCAGTGAATAGCCACGATCGCCTCCCCTCAGGCCCACTGGAGAACCCAGTGAATAGCCACGATCGCCTGTCCTCAGGCCCACTGGAGAACCCAGTGAATAGCCACGATCGCCTCTCCTCAGGCCCACTGGAGAACCCAGTGAATAGCCACGATCGCCTCCCCTCAGGCCCACTGGAGAACCCAGTGAATAGCCACGATCGCCTCCCCTCAGGCCCACTGGAGAACCCAGTGAATAGCCACGATCGCCTCCCCTCAGGCCCACTGGAGAACCCAGTGAATAGCCACGATCGCCTCTCTTCAGACCCACTGGAGAACCCAGTGAATAGCCACGATCGCCTCTCCTCAGGCCCACTGGAGAACCCAGTGAATAGCCACGATCGCCTCTCCTCAGGCCCACTGGAAAACCCAGTGAATAGCCACGATCGCCTCTCCTCAGGCCCAATGGAAAACCCAGTGAATAGCCACGATCGCCTCCCCTCAGGCCCACTGGAAAACCCAGTGAATAGCCACGATCGCCTCCCCTCAGGCCCACTGGAAAACCAGTGAATAGCCACGATCGCCTCCCTCAGGCCCACTGGAAAACCCAGTGAATAGCCACGATCGCCTCCCCTCAGGCCCACTGGAGAACCCAGTGAATAGCCACGATCGCCTCTCCTCAGGCCCACTGAAGAACCCAGTGAATAGCCACGATCGCCTCCCCTCAGGCCCACTGGAGAACCCAGTGAATAGCCACGATCGCCTCCCTCAGGCCCACTGGAGAACCAGTGAATAGCCACGATCGCCTCTCCTCAGGCCCACTGGAAACCCAGTGAATAGCCACAATCGCCTCCCCTCAGGCCCACTGGAAAACCCAGTGAATAGCCACGATCGCCTCTCCTCAGGCCCACTGGAGAACCCAGTGAATAGCCACGATCGCCTCCCCTCAGGCCCACTGGAGAACCCAGTGAATAGCCACGATCGCCTCCCCTCAGGCCCACTGGAGAACCCAGTGAATAGTTAGTGATGGAGGTGGACACTCTCCCCCACCCAGGACCGGCAGGTCGGCATGTACTTGTTACTATCCCCCCTGGACATGCGAATTACTTCCCAGTAATTCTCCCTCCTTCAGTATACGAGTCGGGGTATTCCCCTCTGGTGATGCCAGAGTTCGCACACTTGAAGAACCCAAGGAAACAGCAAAACTACCCTTCATTTGCCGAAATGACTTAAAGCACTCGAGAACATTCGGCCGACTCGTGACAGTTTGTTTCTGATTTGTTATATGTCACTAGTGTTAGACATGTATAAAAGGGCATGGACATTGAACTAGAAAGTGTGTATTTGGAGATGTGACATGAAATGTCCTTTTGACTCTGCTTTTAGTCTACTATCACAGAGTGATATGAGCAGGGTCTGTGGACACGCACACACACACACACACACACACACACACACACCACACACACACACACACACACACATGATGCCATCACTCAGGCGCGGGCGACTATACTGATCGATCTTAGAGTGCCAGTGATGGTCATTGTTTACAGCTGTGATGATCCATGCCTGACCATTCATATGAAAGATTTGCGACACCAAATGTAGGACGTTTGACCAAACGTGTAGGTCTAACAAGTTTTACTAGCCATCGTTTTCCCCAAAAGCTGTGTGAATTGTGTGCTGCCATATGTCTTTATGTTTGAAATTATGTCTTCGTTACTTGAAGTAATGTTAGTTATGCCGGGTCAGCAAAAGTGAAATATAAAAAGCTGGAGAGGAAAAAAAAATGTTTGCTTTCATTTTGCTTGAAACATATGCCCCCTAAGGGAGAGTAATTCATGAATCACGACGGATTACCTGAATAGTATACATCAATTTCAGCCTAGTTCAGCAGGATTGAATACATGTGTACACTCATTAGAGGCACAGAGCTTAGAGACAAACAGAGCAACAAAATAAACCGTATCCAGAGTAAGACAGTGGCCGACACATTAAGGGCACAGGAGGTACGGATGAAGAACGTTCGTAACAGAAGAGAATAAGACAAAGTCCATATACAAATTATTCATACGTTTATCGAAATCAGCGTGTCTTTCTTTGGGCTAACCTTTATACGTTTATTGAACTCAGTGCGTCTTTCTTTGGGCTAGCATTTATACGTCTATTGAACTCAGTGCGTCTTTCTTTGGGCTAGCATTTATTCGTCTGTTGAACTCAGTACGTCTTTCTTTGGCTAGCATTTATACGTCTATTGAACTCAGTGCGTCTTTCTTTGGACTAGCATTTATACGTCTATTGAACTCAGTGCGTCTTTCTTTGGGCTAGCATTTATACGTCTATTAAACTCAGTGCGTCTTTCTTTTGGCTAGCATTTATACGTCCAATGAAATCAGCATGTCTTTCTTTGGGCTAACCTTTATACGTCTATTGAAATCAGTATGTCTTTGTTTGGGCTAACCTTTATACGTTCATTGAAATGAGTGTGTCTTTCTTTGGACTAACCTTTATACGTTCATTGAAATGAGTGTGTCTTTCTTTGGGGCTAACCTTTATACGTCTATTGAAATCAGTATGTCTTGTTTGGCTAACCTTTATCGTTCATTGAAATGAGTGTGTCTTTCTTTGGACTAACCTTTATACGTTCATTGAAATGAGTGTGTCTTTCTTTGGGCTAACCTTTATACGTTCATTGAAATGAGTGTGTCTTTCTTTGGACTAACCTTTATACGTTCGTTGAAATGAGTGCGTCTTTCTTTGGGCTAACCTTTATACGTCTATTGAAATCAGTGTGTCTTTCTTTGGGCTAGAAGAATTTTTTTTAACGAAGTTTCTGTTACGTTCTTAGAAAGTTTGTTTTAAAGAAATGGGTGAAAGGTGTTGTTTTTTGTTGTTGTTGTTGTTGTATTTGACTTGTGAGCTGGCTTCAACGTGGTGACAGCCCTGATATGGCCCTTTGCGGTCGGCTGGGCTGTAAGCAACATGACCGTACGAAGACTTTTCCCTACGTCATCACGTCATGTAGAGAGGGAATGTCTTGTGGTGAAGCCGGCAACGCTGTTGGCAGGCGACTGTTTGGAGCATAACGACGTTATCCCTTCTAGACCTGACCCTGATGCTGGATACACTAGCCCACCATTCAGCCATACCGAAACACTTTCGACGGTGAATATAGTTCAGAATATAGCAGAGAAGCCTGTTAAGAGAATTCAGGAGGAGTGAAGTAGTGTAGAGAACACATCTGTTTTCAGTCGCTCAGATTCAAGCATTCAGGCGCAAGCTCACATAGTGATATGTATGCACACAGGTCAAGTAGTGTCTCAGTTCATGAACAAATAAGTGTGTGGAGAATGTCTGTGTTCTCTCTTTTATACTGTGGGTTGGAAAAAAAGAGATCACGACCACTCAATTTTTTTTCCAATTAATATCCAATTAAAAAAATGCCGTATTTCAGTCCTTTTTTGTACACCTTTTTGCATCACCCTTTGTGCTATTCGCTTTAAATTGTGCTCTGTCTGTCTGTTTGTCGGTCTGTCTGTCTCTTTCTTTCTCTCGGTGTCTCTGTCTGGTCTGTCTGTCTGTCTGTCTGTCTTCTCTCTCTCTCTCTCTCTCTCTCTCTCTCTCTCTCTCTCTCTCTCTCTCTCTCTCTCTCTCTCTCTCTCAGCTTCAAACACACATACACGCTTTCAGCACGATTTAATGGTGGAGGAGCCGAGGACGAAGGTCAAGGATGAAAACAACTGAAGTCGCCTCGAGGCAGAAGCGGGCGCAGCAGAGAAAGTGGAAGCAGTAGCAATGACGGTAGCATCAACAGCAGTAGCGGTAGAAGTAAAGTAGTTGTAATAGTAGTAACAACAGCAGCCGCTGTGGCAGTGTAGTAGATGGAGTAGGTGTAGGAAGAGGGAGTAGGAGTAGGAATAGAAGTATCATGAGTCATTTTCTCTTTAGTGTCATTAATGTCATTTTTTCATTAATGCCATTAGTCATTTTCTCTTTAGTGTCTGTCATTAGTCATTTTCCTTTACTGTCATTTGTCATTTTCTTCTGTAGTATCATTAGTCATTTTCTCTTTAGCATTGTCATTTTCTTAGTGTCTTTAGTTAGTTTTCTCTTTAGTGTCATTAATGGTGGAGCCGGAATAGCTCAGTTGGTAGAGCGCCTGACTCGTAATCTTGGTGATCCTGGGGTTGCGGGTTCGAATCTCCGCCGGGGCGTTTCGGTACAGGGGATTTTTCCCTCGGAGTTAACATTAGTTCTGACTCCATTTCCCATACAGTCCTTCGAATGAGACTATAAACCGAGGTTCCGTGTGTGAACGCACGCATAATATCTTGCACACACGTAAAATCCCATCACCAACTTTCGGAAGAGTAGGCCAGTTTGGCCGTTGGTATGGATGACACGTTTCACACAGCATGCACCCTGCGTAAGAAATGGAAAGAATGAAGGAAGTAAAGAAACTGAGTGAACGATATTGAACGATATTGACAGGATGACACGGGAAACGACTGAATGAAGCGCCAGCTGGCAGCTCTTCAGTCGGCACTACCCAGGTAGGCAGCCCGTTGTGTAAACGAGTGTGGAATGTAAAGCGCTTAGAGCTTGGTCTCTAGCTGAGAATAGGCGCTATATAAGTATTCATTATTATTATTATTAGTTATTTTCTCTTTAGTATCATTTGTCATTTTCTCTTTAGTGTTATTAGTCATTTTCTCTTTAGTGTCATTCGTCACACTTTCTCTTTAGTGTCATTCGTCATTTTCTCTTTAGTGTCATTCGTCACATTTTCTCTTTAGTGTCATTAGTCATTTTATCTTTAGTGTTATTAGTTATTTTCTCTTTAGTGTCATTAGTTATTTTCTCTTTAGTATCATTTGTCATTTTCTCTTTAGTGTCATTAGTCATTTTCTCTTTAGTATCGTTTGTCATTTTCTCTTTCATGTCATTAGTCATTTTCTCTTTAGTGTCATTAGTCATTTTCTCATCAGTATCATTGTCATTTTCTCTTTAGTGTCATAAGTCATTTTCTCTTTAGTGTCATTCGTCACATTTTCTCTTTAGTGTCATTCGTCATTTTCTCTTTAGTGTCATTCGTCACATTTTCTCTTTAGTGTCATTAGTAATTTTTACTTTTGTGTCATTAGTCATTTTCTCGTTAGTATCGTTTGTCATTTTCTCTTTTGTGTCATTAGTCATTTTCTCTTTAGTATCGTTTGTCATTTTCTCTTTCGTGTCATTAGTCATTTTCTCTTTAGTGTCATTAGTCATTTTCTCTTTAGTGTCATTAGTCATTTTCTCTTTAGTATCATTGGTCATTTTCTCTTTAGTGTCATTAGTCATTTTCTCTTTAGTGTCATTAGCCATTTTCTCTTTAGTGTCATCTGTCATGTTTTCTTTACTATCATTTGTCATTTTCTCTTTAGTGTCATTAGTCATTTTCTCTTCAGTATCAATTGTAATGTTCTCTTTAGTGTCATTAGTCATTTCCTCTTCAGTATCATTAGTCATGTTCTCTTTAGTGTCATTAGTCATTTTCTCTTTAGTGTCGTTAGTCATTTTCTCTTTAGTATCATTTGTCATTTTCTCTGTAGTCTCATTAGTCATTTTCTCTTTAGTATCACTAGTCATTTTCTCCTTAGTATCATTAGTCATTTTCTCTTTAGTATCATTAGTCATTTTCTCTTTAGTGTCATTAGTCATTTTCTCTTTAGTGTCATTAGTCATTTTATCTTTACTGTCATTTGTCATTTTCTCTGTAGTGTCATTTTCTCTGTGGTGTCATTAGTCATTTTCTCTTTAGTATCATTAGTCATTTTCTCCTTAGTATCATTAGTCATTTTCTCTTTAGTATCATTGGTCATTTTCTCTTTAGTGTCATTTTCTCTTTAGTGTCATTAGTCATTTTCTTTTTAGTGTCATTAGTCATTTTCTCTTTAGTATCATTAGTCATTTTCTCTGTAGTGTCATTAGTCATTTTCTCTTTAGTATCATTTGTCATTTTCTCTGTAGTGTCATTTGTCATTTTCTCTTTCTTAGTAATCAGCTCTTTTGCCATGTCATTGTACTGAGCTTTACTTCCGGGTAGTTGCCAAGACTGTGATCCTGGTATAGTCCTGAAAGATCATGGATTTTTTGGTCTCTGGCGGAAATGATCTAAGTGAAATCAGCGCCGGAGCACTGATAGTATCATGTAGTCATTATGTTTGATTTCAGGTTTGTTTAGTTTTGATGTATGGCATTTTTGTTTCGTCAGAAAATATGAAACAGAGTGGATTACAGGATACTGGAAAGCTAAAACAAGCAACCAGCCAAACAAACAGAAAATAAACAAACAACAACAAAATCGTAAATTTCGACACTATCTTGGGCAGGGCAAATTGGTGTGCGCCGAACATCTCTCTCTTGTCGCGGTGCAAGACCCTGACCCATTACTACAGTTACTTTCTTGCAGAACGAACACGCGTAGGCCTATGTGGGATAAGTAAAGAAAGCAACGCAGAATTAGTGAAAGGGAAGTTGCTCAGAGTGAGCCTGCCGATCTGTGCAAGTGGCACTGCACACATGTGGCACCCAGGCATAGGGTGTTGTGTATGTCTCCGTCAACACACCTTTACATTCAAGGTCTGGTGTGGCCAACCAACCCTGAGGAACAGTTCAATGGCAAGCCTCCAACGTTGGCGGAAATCAAGAAGGTGGTCGACAAAGCCAGAGCCAAATCATCACCAGGGCCAAACGGAATACCTTACCAGCTTTATAAGAAATGTCCCAAGGTGCTGGAGTGGCTCCACAGGCTGCTGCGATCGGCTTGGAGAAACCAGAAGATCAGCGGCCAGTGGATGACGGCAGATGGTGTGTACATCCCCAAAGAGCAAAACTCAAGTGACATTAGCCAGTTCAGGCCAATATCACTACTGAACGTCGAAGGGAAAATCTTCTTCTCTGTCATGGCAGCAAGGCTGACCAAGTACCTGATGGAAAACAAGTACTTGGATGTGTCAGTCCAGAAAGGTGGCATCCCAGGCGTGGCTGGCTGTGTAGAACACGCCACAATGATCTGGGACGCAATCCAAAAAGCAAAAACAGAAAAGAGAGACCTGGACGTAGTGTGGCTTGATCTGGCAAACGCATATGGATCTGTGCCCCATGAGATGATACAGTTGGCTCTTGAGATGTACCATGTGCCAAAGAACATCCGCGACATGCTCAAGAAGTACTTCAATGGCTTCTCAATGCGGTTCTCTACCAAGGAGTACACAACAGACTGGATCAACTTGGAAGTGGGTATTGCAATGGGCTGCGCAATTTCCCCAATACTGTTCGTGCTGGCAATGGAACTCATCTTGAAAGCAGCAACAAACAACGCGAGACAAACAGACCTTGGCGATGGATACAAGATGCCTCCTCTCAAGGCCTTCATGGATGACACTACAGTGATTTCGTCCAGAGAAGACGAGACACGTCATGTGCTGGAGAGGCTGGACGACATAGTTGCCTCATCCAGAATGAAGTTCAAGCCAAAGAAATCACGGAGTCTCTCACTGAGGAAAGGAAAAGTGGCCGGATCTGTGGTCTTCAGTGTTGCCAACCAGGCCATTCCAACAGTCACAGAAGAACCAGTCAAGAGCCTTGGAAGATGGTATGATGATACGCTGAAAGACACACAAAGAGCAAAAGAAACCAAGCAGATGGCGGAGGAAGGCTTGGAGACCATTGACCAGTGTGGGCTCCCTGGCAGATACAAGGTCTGGTGTCTGCAGTTCATGCTGATACCAAAGCTGCTATGGCCTCTGATGATATACGACATCTGCACCAGCATAGTGGAGGCAATGGAAGCCAAAATCAACAAGTTCACAAGGAAATGGCTTGGTGTCCCACCCTGTCTGACTGACATAGCGCTGTACTGTCGCCAAGCAAAGCTGAAACTACCCCTGAAATCCATCCTGGAGGAATACAAAGCAGGGAAGATCAGACTTCAAAGCATGCTGGAGGACTCAGGAGACAAGGTGGTAGAAGCAATCAAGCCCAGCTGAAGACAGGCAGAAAATGGAAAGTTCAAGAGGCGATGGATTCTGCAAAAGAAAGTCTCAAGATCAGAGAAATAACAGGACACACACAGACCAACAGACAAGGACTGGGAGTGACCAAAACTGAATGGTGGTCAAAGGCCAAAGGAAAAGCCAAAAGAGACATGATGATTCAGGAGATGAGAAAAGAAGAAGACCAAAAAAGACTCCAAAAAGCAGTCCAGCAGAGCCAGCAAGGGCAATGGACAACGTGGGAGAATGCACTCCAAAGAAGTCTCACTTGGAATGACATTTGGCACATGGCCCCTCTCAGGATCAGCTTCATTCTCAGATCTGCATATGACCTTCTGCCCTCAAATGCAAACCTGGTGAAGTGGGGGAAAACAGACGATCCTGCATGCCCCCTCTGCCATGAAAAACAAACAGTGGAGCATGTCCTAAGCTCATGTAAAGTAGCCCTGGCTCAAGGAAGGTACACATGGAGGCACAACCAAGTGCTCAAAGAAATTGTACAAGTAGTCTGGGCTAGTACCAACACCACAAAAGGGAAAATCAGGACTCCAAAAGCACCCGCAACATTCTTCACGGCAGGAGGCAGCAAATCATGGCCAAGAACAACAGTGCCACTCGAAACATGCAGGCAGAGTCTGCTGGACGGGGCAGATGACTGGGAGTGCACTGCAGACCTCCCAGAATGGAAGAGTCACCCAGAGATCATCAGCAAGAGTGGCATGAGACCAGACATAGTAGTCCACTCTAAGTCAACCAAGCAGCTGATCATGATCGAGCTCACGGTGCCATATGAGAACAGAATGGAGGCAGCTCAAATCTACAAGACTGAAAAGTATGCTGATCTGGCAAACAGCCTGAGGAGAGAAGGCTATCAGGTCAAAGTCCTCACTGCAGAAATTGGAGCTAGGGGGTTTGTAGGAACGTCTGCATACAGCCTCATGAAACAGCTCTCAGTTGCAGGGAAGGAAAAAACCAGAGCCCTGAAAGCAATGGCAGAAGCGGCAGAGAGGTGTTCAAGCTGGATCTGGTCAAGGAGGAACAAAAGTGAACTTCATAAGGCTTAATTTCCCTACAAATATCAGGTGTCCCTGTGGCTCAGTGGTTAAAGCGCGAGTCATTAAGTGGAAAATGAGCATGTCCAGAGGGTCATGGGTTCGAATCCCAGCCATGGCTCGTCCCAAGATGGGAAAAAAGGGGCAGCAGAGGGACATCCGGAGTCATGAACCGGGTGTGGCCCAACCCCCCTAGAGTGTCAGGAGATAAGGGCCGAAACACTTGCTTGAAGGGGGCTTCTCTTCTGAGGACTCTCTGCTGCCACGCTCTCCACGAGTTTCTTTCTACTCCGTCAACACACCTTTACGCTCGGTCGTGGCTGTGTCAAATAAGCACTTTCCAACTTGCGCAGCGATCCATCTCTCTCCGTCTGTTTGTCTGTCTGGTTGTCTCTCTCTCTCTCTCTCTCTCTCTCTCTCTCTCTCTGTGTGTGTGTGTGTGTGTGTGTGTGTGTGTGTGTGTGTGTAAATGGAAACAAAACATTTATACTGTCAAGTTATCCTGTTACATTTTATTTCGTCGGCGCATAACCGAAAGGGGGAGGGGCGGGGTAGGGGGGGGGGGGACTAAGAAAGGGGAAGATGGAGGGTGGCGCTTTTTAACAAACATAGATAGCAAATGAGATGTGTATGTTTTTTCGTTTTTCTTTCCTGATTGGGACTGCTTTTGACATGATCTTTTTTACGCTCGTTGATATCAAACCACAACGCTGAAACGTGAAGGAAGCTGTGTATTCACTATGAAGTTCTGACAGAACCTATTGCCACATCCAAACTCTGACGGAACCTATTGCCACATCCAGACTCTGACAGAACCCATTGCCACATCCAAACTCTGACGGAACCTATTGCCACATCCAGACTCTGACAGAACCTATTGCCACATCCAAACTCTGACGGAACCTATTGCCACATCCAAACTCTGACAGAACCCATTGCCACATCCAAACTCTGACAGAACCTAAGGTAAGGTAATATAATGTTGCTTATAGCCCAGCCGACCGCAAATGGCCATATCAGGGCTGTCACCACGTTAAAATCAACTCAAGTCATTAAAAAAAACTATTGCCACATCCACACAATAATCGACACTACTAAGTTCATACGCAGATATGAGAATGGTTTATATGCATGCATGTTCGCCAAGTGTTTCATATGCGCGTGTGCGCGTTCATGTAATCCTAAGAATGTTTATTTCTTGTTTTCTTCTATTACTCATTACAGCTTTGACTCACATTTTTTTGTTCTTTTTTTATTATTCTTTGTTGTTGCTGCTTTTTTTTTGTCTGTTGCCCAGTTTAGCGTGATGGAATGCAGCAGAGTGGAGCCGACCTGTGTGTCGAATCCCGCCCTTTATTGCAGGATTTAACATGACCCAGTAAGTCTGTGGACAAAATAAAGAAACAGCATTCTTTATTGCCAACTGATGTTCCAAACCTTATCAAGAAAATCAGCGAGGTCTTTTATTTTTAGTGGAAAATTCACTTAGCAGCAGTAGCAAGGTCTTTTATTTTTAATGGAATATTCACTTAGCAGCAGTAGCAAAGGCACAAGTCGTCGTCGTCTTAATAGCAGGCTGACAGTGACTGTAACAGTGGTGGTAGTAGCAGTATATTCACTGACGCCCCATGAGGGATGAAAAAAGACCTGTATACCCTGAAACACTGTCAACGTTGTGTCGCCCCCTTCTCGCTGTCTGACTGTCGCTGTGTACACTGCTACAGACCGGTGGTTGGTCAGAATGCGCTGCCTCCACCGAAGGCTGTCTACATGTCGACCACCATCCCGTGAAGAAAACATCCCTGGATTTTTTGTTAATTAACCAGACTCACGAGGTTTTATTGACTTACAGTCTGTGTTAGCGAAAGGGTGAAAATTGAAACACGAGAGAGAGAGAGAGAGAGAGAGAGAGAGAGAGAGAGAGAGAGAGAGAGAGAGAGGGGACATACGAAGGGGGAGGGGGATGGGATGCGAAGAGGGGAAATGACAAAAAATGAGGTTTAAAACTCATTTCACGTGTGGCAACAGCTGGTATCAATATTTCCCTCCTGGCATTAATCGTGAACATACAGTATTTCTTCATGTACTTGCCTGCTGCGCTATCAAATGTCTCATGGACGTAGGGATGGGGGTGGGGGTGGTAGGGGGGGGGGGGTTGTGGGCTAAGGCCATTTTTTTACTGACATGAAGTCCAGGCCAGAAACCGATTTTAACCTGCTGCGACTGGGTTCGCCAGATCATTGACCATGGCGCTGACCTTTATCCCAGTCAAACGCCGGGGCTTCCGGGCACAAATGCCTTGCCTGCGTAGCTGATGGCAGTCCTCACAAGATAGGGTGAAGGTGGGATTGGGTGAAGTTGGGGAAGTGACTCATAGGTTACAGGCCGGAGTACTCTTCCCCATCTGTGGCTTCTCAACAAGCGAAAACACACACACACACACACACACACACACACACACACACACACACACACACACACACGCACGAACGCACGCACGCACACACACACACACACACACACACACACACAATTTTACTGGTTGAGGCCCATCAATTCCCCACCCTGTCCCCTAACCCGTCTTCCCCTCTTATTAATCAACAGCCTGTTTCTTGTTAATGACTTTTGTCCTGTTTCCTTGTAGCTAATAATGAAGCATTCAAGCGCAGTACCACAGAAACAACAACAACCACGCACCCACCCACCCATACACACACACGCGCTCGCGCGCGCACGCACGCACGCTCGCACACACACACACACACACACACACACACACACACACACACACACACACACACACACACACACACGGGGAAATCCGTATCCCCGCCCGCAAACACACACACACACACACACACACACACACACACACACACACACACACACACTGGACTGTGGTGGAAGTCACTAACTGAAAGAAGATCATTTGTATTCGTTGTAGACAGTTGCTTCAGGCCACTGCTGCAGCGAATGGTGTCATATGGGTATTTGTTGTATGTGTTGAGAATGCACAAACATCTTTGCTTGCTTTCTCAGAACGAACACGTTTCTGTGTTCAAACGTTCATAGATAGAAATATTGCCTATTCGCACTTTGATTGTGATTTTCGTTTATTTTCGCTCTTCAGTTGTGATTAATATAAATTATATTAGTCTATTCTTTGTATATTGTTTAATTTTGCTTAGACTGGCTATAAGACTTGCTTGAGGCCTCGGTATCTTTGCTCAGGGCTCGAGCGAGTGTGTGTGTGTGTGTGTGTGTGTGTGTGTGTGTGTGTGTGTGTGTGTGTAGTCGAACTCTGATAAGAGAAACTGTCAGGGGAATTTTTTTTCTGTTTCTCTTATCCGATGTTTATGTTATCCGACGTCGAATAAGAGAAAGTTTTTGAAAAATGGTTTCTCTTATCCGAGTTTTCGTTTGATTTACCGAGACCACAGAACAAATTACGTCAATACATGTAAAATGGTTTCGCTTATCCGAGATTTTGTTTCATTGACCAAGACCTCAAAACAAATTACTTCAATAAAAATGCACACCACAAAAAATGGGAGTTGTTACCTCCCTTTATTTTGGTTAAGCTGAGTTTGTCTTTCTTATATTGACAGTCTTTGATACTCCTTTTGAAATGACATAGCTTTTTCGCTGGTGCTGTGTGTCTGTGTGTGAAGCCTTTGTCCTCTGTGAAGGGACCCTGATGTGGTAATTTCTGCCATTGTGCACATGTGTGTGTGTGTGTGTGTGTGTGTGTGTGTGTGTGTGTGTGTGTGTGTGTGTGTGTGTGTGTGTGAGAGAGAGAGAGACTCAAGACTCAAGACTCAAGACTCAAAAACTTTATTACTCAAGGATAGAGATTTTAGGCAGTGCCTATTCTTCCAATCTGTCCTTGCTATTCTACAACATTCAACTTAACAGACTGCACACACTAATAATGACAGAAACAATGAAGAATATAGCAACATTATAATATTAACAATAACAATAGTAATAAGAATAATAATTATAGAATTAAAAAAAAAAAAAAAAAAAAATTACACAACACAATCAGACACGTATGCACGCGCGCTCACATGCATGCACACGCCCACACATACACGCACTCACGCGCACACCCACATCCACCCCCCCCCCCCCCCCCCCACACACACACACACATTTTCATTAGCTAATATAGAGGCAAGCATAAAAGTAGGGCGTTGAGACTATGGTCAAAAGGTTAGATTTATTGTTCAAGTAAATGTTTAAGTATTGCTGATTTGAAGGACGGCAGTGATTGACATGTTTTGGCAGACGGAGGAAGAGAGTTCCACACAGATGGACCAAAAAATGCAAAACTAGATTTGAACAAATCAATGCGGACACGTGGTAAAATGTAATTATTGAGAGAGAGAGAGAGAGAGAGAGAGAGATCGACCGACAGAGAGAGAGAGAGAGAGAGAGAGAGAGAGAGAGAGAGAGAGAGAGAGAGAGCTGCTCTTGAACGTTTAACATACACAGGCGCTGCCTGTCATAGTATGTGTCCATTTCTGCGAGAGCTTGGGCTTTGAGGGTCGAAATGGCAAAAACTGGGGCACGGGAAGACGAAGACAATGTGATGATCTGAGACGCCATCTTTCATTTGTTGGTGTAAATACCTGTGGCTCAGGAGAATCAAAACCTGTAATGTTTACATCGTCACTATCAACACTATATCTTCCTGTGTCACTCACCTTCCCTATGTCACTCTGCATGCCTATGTCACCCTGCATGCTATATCACTCTGCATGTCTATGTCACTCTGCATGCCTATGTCACCCGGCATGCCTATGTCACTCTGCATGCCTATGTCACCCTGCATCCCTATGTCACTCTGCATCCCTATGTCACTCTGCATCCCTATGTCACTCTGCATCCCTATGTCACCCTGCATGCCTATGTCACTCTGCATGGCTATGTCACCCTGCATCCCTATGTCACTCTGCATGCCTATGTCACTCTGATTCCCTATGTCACTCTGCATGCCTATGTCACCCTGCATGCCTATGTCACTCTGCATGGCTATGTCACCCTGCATCCCTGTGTCATCCTGCATGCCTATGTCATTCTGCATGCCTATGTCACTCTGCATGCCTATGTTATTCTGCATGCCTATGTCACTCTGCATGCCTATGTCACCCTGCATGCGTATGTCACCCTGCATGCCTATGTTACCTTGCATACCTACGTCACTCTGCATGCTTATGTCACTCTGCATCCCTATGTCACCCTGCATGCCTATGTCACTCTGCATCCCTATGTCACCCTGCATGCCTATGTCACTCTGCATCCCTATGTCACCCTGCATGACTATGTCACCACTGCATCCGTGTGTCATCCTGCATGCCTATGTCACTCTGCATGCCTATGTCACTCTGCATGCCTATGTCACTCTGCATGCCTATGTCACTCTGCATGCCTGTGTCATCCTGCATGCCTATATCACTCTGCATGCCTATGTCACCCTGCATCCCTGTGACATCCTGCATGCCTATGTCACTCTGCATGCCTATGTCACTCTGCATGCCTATGTCACCCTGCATCCCTGTGTCATCCTGCATGCCTATATCACTCTGCATGCCTATGTCACTCTGCATGCCTATGTCACTCTGCATGCCTATGTCACTCTGCATCCTATGTCACCCTGCATCCCTGTGTCATCCTGCATGCCTATGTCATTCTGCATGCCTATGTCACTCTGCATGCCTATGTCACCCTGCATCCCTGTGTCATCCTGCATGCCTATGTCACCCTGCATCCCTGTGTCATCCTGCATGCCTATGTCACCCTGCATCCCTGTGTCATCCTGCATGCCTATGTCACCCTGCATTCCTGGGTCATCCTGCATGCCTATGTCACTCTTCATGCCTATGTCATCCTGCATCCCTGTGTCACTCTGCATCCCTGTGTCACCCTGCATGCCTATGTCACCCTGCATGACTATGTCACTCTGCATGACTGTGTCACTCTGCATGACTGTCACTCTGCATGCCTATGTCACTCTGCATGCCTGTGTCACTCTGCATCCCTATGTCACCCTGCATGCCTATGTCACTCTGCATGCCTGTGTCACTCTGCATGCCTATGTCACTCTGCATGCTGCATGCCTGTGTCACTCTGCATGCCTATGTCACTCTGTATGCCTATGTCACTCTGCATGCCTATGTCACTCTGCATGCTGCATGCCTATGTCACTCTGCATGCCTATGTCACTCTGCATGCTGCATGCCTTTGTCACTCTGCATGCCTATGTCACTCGGCATCCCTATGTCACTCTGCATGCCTATGTCACCCTACATGCACACGTCACTCTGTCTTCCTGTGTCACTCTGCATGCCTATGTCATTCCGTTTTCTGTGTCACTATCCTCCCTGTCTTTCCTGCCATTTTGCTCATCTTTTTGATTGCTCCTCGTATTGAAGAAATGGGGGATTGTGGTTTGAGTCTTTGCACTAGCCAAGTGTGTGTGAAGGGCTTCTGTGAACACAGATAGTGGATGAACGAGAGAGTCACTGGAAGCGCCAACCTGCAAACAGTAGGAGTTTAATGTTTGCACGCAAGCTAAGACTTCTCTGCTGGTGATCACCTTTGCAGGTTCGCCACAGTCATCATTGTCGTCAGACTCTGCCTCATAGGTGACTGTTGCTGTTGATGATGATGTTGATGGGGCGATGAGTGGGATGTCATCACTTGATGTCTGAAGATCGACATCCACGTTGAAATAGTGTTCATCCAGAATGTTCAACTCTTTGAACAGCCTGGAGAGAAGTGGTTCTGGAGCAGCAATGTCAGCACTTGTAGTTTTACAGTCGCTGCCAGTCAATGCAGTAGGCACAAAGCCTGCCTTTTTGAAGCCGTTTGAGATGGTGGCTGGACTAACTTGATCCCATGTTCGCTTTAGCATCATCAAAGAGTCAAGGATGCTGATTTAAAACTCATCCCTTGCCATTCCTGCATCTATGTGCTCGATCAATTTCAAAAGGTTTGCTTTTCTGTAGTGTACTTTGATGTTTTGTATGCTTCCTTGACCGAGAGGTTGCAACTTTGACGTTGCTTTGGGTGGTAGAAACAAGAGCTCTGTAGCCTTCAACTGAAGTGACTTCTCATGTGCCGAACAGTTATCCACAACCAGCAACACCTTGCGCTTTTGACAATGCATGGTTTCATCAAAGGCTGTCAGCCAGTCTCTGAAGAGTTCTGCATTCATCCATGCTTTGGTGTTGGCTGCATACTGAGTAGGCAGGGATTTGACGCCTGCGAAACAGCGAGGTTTTTGGAATCGTCCAATTGTCAAGAGAGGCATCGTTTCTGTGCCATCCATATTTGTGCAAACGAGAAAGGTCAATCGTTCTTTTGACTTTTTACCGCCAAAACATTTTTCTCCTTTAAAAGCAAGGGTTTTGTCAGGCAACAAACTCCAAAATAGACCGCTTTCGTCGGCATTAAACACGTCTTTTGGCTTGTAACGGGTAAGTGTGGGTTTCAGAACTTGCTCCACCCATGTGTCTGTGCTTAGTTCATCAACCGACTCACGCTCACCAGACATTTTCTTAAAGACAATACCATGCCTGTTTTTGAATCTATGTAGCCAACCATCGCAGCAACGCCAGTCTTGTATGCCTAGTTTTTTGAAAATTTTTCCGCTTTTTGTTTGAGCAGTGGCCCACTGATGGGAACGTTATCCGACCTTGCACAGCTAAACCATTTAAGGAGAGCTTGGTCAACCTCCAGGTTCTTGGCTTGGCGAACTCGTTTCTTTGTCACATCAGTTACACTTTCAAAGTACATTGTTTTTGTACTCCCAGTTCTTATAGAACAGGGAGTACTTTAGAATGGGAACGAAGAAATGCTGTGTGTGTGTGTGTGTGTGTGTGTGTGTGTGTGTGTGTGTGTGTGTGTGTGTGTGTCCGTCCGTGGTCAAAATGTGTTCCACTCGCTACAGACAAAACTACTGGGCAGATCTTTCTGAAAATTTGCAGGAATGTTCATTATGGGCCAAAGATGATGCCCGATGTGTTATTTTACCGTTATAGCTGTTACTAGCGGCTGTAACGCATGTAACGGTTTTTCTTCTTCATGGAATATCTCAGAAAGTACTTGGCCGATCTTTGTGAAAATTAGCAGGTATGTTCATTATGGGTTACGGATGATGCCCGATGTTTCAGTTTACCATCAAATAGCCGTTACTAACGGCTGTAACAGCCTGTACCGGTTTTTCTTTTATTATGGAATATCTCAGAAAGTACTTGGCCGATCTTTCTGAAAATTTGTAGGTATGTTCATTATGGGTCAGGAATAATGCCCGATGTTTAGTTTACCGTTATAGCCGTTACTAACGGCTGTAACGGCCTGTAACGGTTTTTCTTCTTCATGGAATATCTCAGAAAGTACTTGGCCGATCTTTGTGAAAATTAGCAGGTATGTTCATTATGGGTCCCGGATGATGCCCGATGTTTTAGTTTACCGTTATAGCCGTTACTAATGGCTGTAACGGCCCATAACGGTTTTTCTTCTTTACGGAATATCTCAGAAAGTACTTGGCCGATCTTTGTGAAAATTAGCAGGTATGTTCACTATGGGTCCCGGATGATGCCTGATGTTTCAATTTACCGTTATAGCCGTTACTAACGGCTATAACAGTTTTTCTTCTTCATGGCATATCTCAGAAAGCACTTTGTCGATCTTTCTGAAAATTTGTACGTATGCTCATTATGGGTCACGGATGATACCCGATGCTTTACTTTACCGTTATAGCCGATACTAACGGCTATAACGGCCCATAACCGTTTTTCTTGTTCATGGAATGTCTCAGAAAGTACTTGGCTGATCTTTCTGAAAATTTGTAGGTATGTTCATTATGGGTCACGGATGATGCCCGACGTTTTAGTTTACCGTTATAGCCGTTACTAACGGCTATAACGACCCATAACGGTTTTTCTTTTTTACAGAGTATCTCAGAAAGTACTTGGCCGATATTTCTGAAAATTTGTAGGTATGTTCATTATGGTTACCGGATGATGCCCGATGTTTTAATTTACTGTTATAGCCGTTACTAACTGCTATAACGACCCATAACGGTTTTTCTTCTTTATGGAATATCTCAGAAAGTACTTGGCTGATCTTTCTGAAAATTTGTAGGTATGTTCATTATGGGTCCCGGATGATGCCCGATGTTTTAGTTTACCGTTATAGCCATTACTAGCGGCTATAACGGCCCATAACGGTTCTTCTTTTTTATGGAATATCTTAGAAATATGTGGCCGATATTTCTGAAAATTTGTAGGTATGTTCAAAATGGGTCACAGATGATGCCCGATGTTTAAGTTTACTGTTATAGCCATTACTAACGGCCCATAATGGTTTTCTTCTTTATGGAATATCTCTGAAAGTACTTGGCCTATCTTTCTGAAAATTTGTAAGTATGTGCATTATAGGTCACAGATGATGGCCGATGTTTACCAGAATAGCCATTACTAACGGTTACACCAACCCAAGACGGTTTTTCCTCTTTATGGAATATCTCACGCGTATTCAGAATAAACGGGGAGTACATTTATATGCTTTGCATCTTGTTATTTTTTCACTATTTTTCATAATGCTTGTCAAGGTGCACTTTGCAGTCTGGTGGGCTTCTGCGATTACCTTCCTTTTTTTGTTGGGGTTTTTCTCCACCTCATGAACAATGTACATTTTCTCTTTCAGAGACCTTTTGGTTTTCGCTTCTCCATTTTGAAAGTGACGTAACCCGACCTGGCTGACGATAGGGAGTCACGGCCCTTTATGACCTTTGAACTCTCTATTTTTCATGACGAATGAAAATTCCGGAATTTGGCTTGGTTGCGTAGAAGCTAGAAAGTGACGCAATCAATAAAATATGACATCATATGGAACGCTCTTGGAAACATAGGCGCATGACGCGAAGACAGACAAGTCGAGAGGCCTTACGCTATACCGTTTGACCCATGAAAAATCTATTTTAGAAGGGAGAAAATGTTCCTGTGACAAGTCAGAGCTATTAGGTAGGTTGTAATATTATTATTATTACAGTCAAACTCTAATAAGCGGAACCGCCAGGGGAATTTTTTTTCGATTATTAGATGTTTTTGTTTGATTTACCGAGACCAGTGAAAAATTCTGGAATGTGACGTCGTATGTTCCGTATGTTTAGGTCATCTGACGTCGGATAAAAGATTTTTTTTTCAAATGGTTTCGCTTATCCGAGTTTTCATTTGATTTACCGAGACCAGCTGAAAATTCTGGAATGTGACGTCGTATGTTCTGATTCAAGTTTCGCTATCCGAGTGTGAAAAAGACAAATTAGGTTTCCCTTAACCGAAGTTTTCCTTATCCGAGTTTTCCTTATCCAATGTAAAATTAGTCCTACAAAGAACAGTTTCGGCCGGGAATAAAAAATTAGTTTCCCTTACCAGAAGTTTCCCTTAGATGAGTATATCTTACACAGCATCGTTCCGTGTGTGTGTATATATATATATACATATATATATATATATATATATATATATATATATATATATATAAATTAGAGTTGAAAAGCCACTCAGAATTCTAAAAATGCTCAACCAAATAGGGAGCGACATAATATATATATATGCAAAATTTACTGTATTCTTACCTTACTAAAAACAGTTTACTCCACGACGATCAATCTAGTTTCCGTAAAAATCATTCCTGCCATACAACCCTTGTGCAGCTTATTGATAGCCTCTTATGTAGTATAAATGAAAATAAATTTACTGGTATTCTTTTTATAGACTTTGAAAAAGCTTTTGATGTAATAAATCATTCTCTCCTGTTGCGTAAACTGGAACTCTACAAATTAACTCCAGAATTCATAAATCTCATGTCGTCATTCCTATGTAATAGGAAGCAATCAGTAACAGTCAACAATAAAACGTCAAACTTAATGTCTATCAAATATGGAGTAACACAAGGCTCTGTATTGGGCCCTCTACTGTTTACTGTCTACGTCAGTGATTTACCTTATTTTCTTGAAAGTAAATGCGAAATGTTTGCCGATGATACATCTCTTCATTCCAGTGATTCTGATCCATATAGATTAGCTAGTAAACTCCAAAATGATGTTAAAAAACTTATCGAATGGACTCAATTGAACCATATGTCCTTAAATGCAAGCAAAACCATGTGCATGTTTGTATGTGCCCGACAAAAAAAGACAAAATATAAAGTCAAAATTTCCACCATTGTTTATATCTGACCTAAAAATAGAAGAAGTCGACTCACATAAAATACTAGGAGTAATAATAGATAAAGATTTAACATGGACCGACCACATAACGTCAATGGGGAAACGTCTCTAAAAAAAAATTACTTCAGTTAGCCAAGATTAAGAACTTCCTGGACACCCATTCTCGAAAGCTCTTCTTCTGTGCTCATATTCTATCGATTATTGATTATGCATCAACCCTATGGGATAACTGCAGTGAAACCAACTTGAAAATTATTCATCGAATGTATAAAAGAGCATTAAAATTAGTATTAGTAAAATCAAGCACCCTAACAACAGAAGACTATAAACAACTTGATATGCTAACCTTCTACAAGAGACTTTTGTTCAATAAGGCAGTATGCATGCATAATGTTACAAACGGATATGCTCCTAAAAAGATAAGAGATTCATTTACAACTAACACTTATAGACATAGTCATTTATTATCCTTTCCTAGACCAAGAAATAATCTTTATAAATCTAGTCTTTTGTACTCCGGTGGAAATGTATGGAACAAGCTACCAATCACTTTGAAAAACATAAAGAACAAAATCAGTTTAAGAAAATTCTGAAAAAGCATCTCATGGATGGTTAGCAATCAATATTTTCTCAAATTCCCTTGAAATAACTCTTCAGTGATTTTACATGATGTATCCTTGTGTATATGTCTATGCCTATGTGCATGTCTGTTTATGCGTGTGTATGCTTTGTAGACAGTGTATTCATATTGTACATAACTCTCTCTCTCTCTCTCTCTCTCTCTCTCTCTCTCTCTCTCTCTCTCTCTCTCTCTCTCTCTCTTGTTACTTCCTTGATATGATAACTATAATAGGCTTGAATTCTTTTTTGTACTCCCTCTCCCTCCACCCCCACGCCTCCATCCTACCCCCTCCCTCCTCCTATTTCCTCTCCCCTCCTCATCCCCCTCAGATTTCACCACCACCACCTCCCTCGCCCTTTTCCGCTGATTTTCACTCTTTGTATTTCTTCGTTTTCATTATTTTATTATTCAAGTTTCTTTGTTTTGTTATGATGGCTTGATGTAAAAAAGCAGCTTCTCTGCTTATTCAATGTTCCATCTGGAAATAAAATTTTGACTTGACTTGACTACACACACACACACACACACACACACACACACACACACACACACACACACACACACACACACACACAAGAGAGAGAGAGAGAGAGAGAGAGAGAAGAGAGAGAGAGAGAGAGAGAGGAGAGAGAGAGAGAGAGAGAGTCGTCAATCCAGGCTGTTCAATAAGAGAAACACAAAGGACCGCTCGTCTCTAAAGCGAGATCGATTGTTTCATATGCATAATGCTTTTTTTTTTTTATTAGGGTCAGGGTGGTTTTTTTTCTTAAATTTTTTTTTTTTTTTTTGGACGAGGTTATAAATCTGAGCAACTCACGTCACGACAAACGTTTTCACCGCAATGTCTCCAATCCATGCAACCTGAGTTTGCCAGTCTATTGCCAGTCTAGAGAGTCATGCATAAATCGTCTCTTTAAAAGTCGTCTGTGGCATCTAAACAATCGGACGTGTCATCAGCGAATTCTGAGAGAAGAGTTTTAGAATAATTTCGTTTAATTTCTCATGTCACGTTCTGTCGCTTCATAGTTGACACCCGATTAGGATGAAGTGAGCGAACATAGATCCCCTTTTGTCCAACTTCCTTTTCAACAATAAACTGACGATACTGTCGGTCCTTCATTTGTATAGTACGTTACCCACGTACTTATTTCCGGATCAAATTGATTTAAGAAATCCAGTGCTGTTAATCAAAATGGCCTGAACCACAAGCCATCATAAGACGTACTAACAGTGACTGTTATAGCATGATCCTTTCGCCTTGAACAGCAGGCTATGTCATCTCCGGATGTTGTTCCGTGGACACCTTTAGTAATCGTATGAATAAGTGCTGGCAACTCGGGAGAAAGTCGTGAGGTTGAAGCAAGAGGCCAATTTTCACAGGCGAATTTGATTAACAAATGGGCCACCAGGTTTAGAGTGTCCTCTGGTTTGTCCTCGTTGTCCTTGTGCACGACAAGACGAGTCACCCTGTTTGAAACTTCATTGACATAAGGAACAAGAAACAAAGAAAACTTGGAAAAAAACTACCGGGAACCCATCATACCCTAGACTCTAATCGTTTCTTTTTTTACATTGCAAAATGTCACTCCACCATTTTCAAGAAAAGGCATTGGTTGATCTACCAGAGCCATTCTGTGTTTCTGACCTTTTTCACCTTCTCTTTATTTCGGCTAACTTCAGCGTAGAAATGGCGTCCAAATTCTTCTCTAATCAGTTCATATTTTTCTTTTCAGCCATGTTCCTGTTCTGGCTCTCGCCTCTTTTTTTTTATTTTAATTTGTTTTTGTTGAAATAAGAGCTGTATGAAATGGATTTATCTCATATCTCCAGTAGTACAAGAAAAATGATCTGAGAAAGCAGTGAAAGGTTTTCATTATGAATGCAATTCATATCCTGAAAATCAATAGTTGACAAGCATTTGTCAGTTTAATGAAGATTTTTGGTTTTCTGTAAACATAGGTACTGCGTGTGTGTGTGTGTGTGTGTGTGTGTGTGTGTGTGTGTGTGTGTGTGTGTGTGAGTGTGTGTGGGGGGAGGGGGGGGTTGGGGGGGCAGGATTTTTTTTTTAACAACTCTACAATTTGAATGATCTGAACAATGGTTAACATCAACCTTAACTCCAGCATGTTCATATTGGAGTTTGTTTGTCCTTGAAATGCGAAACAGTGCTGCCAGCGACAGTGTTGATTTGTGTTGCCGCGGTCTTCTCGAGGCAGCTCCCCTCCCCCTCCCCCGTCTCCGCCCTCTCATTCCCCCCACCCTCTCCACCCTCCCACCCCAAACCGACCTGTTGTCGGTCTTAACGGAACT
>CM065746.1:2098997-2186497 GCA_033310375.1 Conus canariensis
GATGCCCCGTCAGAATCTGGCACTAGGGGTGCCCCGTCAGAATCTGGCACTAGGGGTGCCCCGTCAGAATCTGGCAGTAGGGGTGCCCCGTCAGAATCTGGCACTAGGCGTGCCCCGTCAGAATCTGGCACTAGGCGTGCCCCGTCAGAATCTGATAGTCGCCCCACGCTCACCGCCAGTTCCAGCCCACCTGCCAACCCACACACCGGCAGAGTATTTTTTTTCGTGTTTTGTTTTCTTTTGTTTTGTTTGTTTATGGCATCAGTTGTCGGATCAATGGAGCACCTAAGGCGATGACTCCCCCCCCCCCCCCCCTTTTTTTTTTTTTTTTCCTCTCCTAAGGCCGAAATCGACCTCTTCAGTTTTTGCTGCTTCACACTGGCCTCTTCATCTGCCAAAAAAAAACAACAACAACAAAATGAAAAGCGGAGAAAAAAAAACCAAAAACAATTTCCACTACTAGCTTTTTTTTCTTTTCTTTCTTTCTTTATTTTTCCAACCTGTCTCTTACACACCATGCATAGTCTGTGATTTAGCTCTGTTACTTTTTATGCTGTGGGTTGTTTCTAGATGGATTACCCACCCCATTGTTGTGGTGTACATTTACTGTTCCATGGTGGTTGAGAATCTGATCGAAAATCTGAATAAAGTGGAAATAATCACCGCTCCCCCCCCCCCCCCATTCCCCCCCTTCCCCCTCCCGTCCCCCTCGGAAGGGGCGGAGAGGAAGTTCCCCTCTAGTTTCTGCAGCTGATTTAGAAACTAGAAACTGTAGAACACTAGAACAAATCACAGGAGAAAAATTTAAAAAAAAACCGTATGAGCAATACTGTCTTGGAGCTTCAAGGGGAGAAAACTTAGGAAAACAGAAAAATAGACCTGAAACAGGACAGGAAAAAAACTGGCATCGCCAGAGAAATGCGACTCCGACACAAGACATACACAGTTTTGTAGGACCTGAGTCAGATGAGGAAAACGAGGAATGAGCAGAGGAAGGGGACGGACACCATTTTAAAGCCGCAGTGGAGCTGGAGGACAAAGAGGATCACCGGTTCCTGGGAACATGGCTGCAGTCTGAAAGAACTGGAAGATTCCAGACTGAAGGCGACACTGGCCGTGGATGGCGCTTCAGAATACTGCCCCACGCTGCAAGTGCCACGCACCAGCCAGACAGTCAGGTCAGCCCAGCCATTACTGCTGTGCTGTGACAACACACACACAGCTATGTCACACACAGCACCACGGCACACGGAGCCACTATGAACATTGTGTCTCCAAACTCGTATGCACAGCCCGGATCCAGAAAAGACTGTGTCTTCGACGTCTGAAAAACCGTTAATACGGTCTGGCATGCCAGGTTGGAGAACATGCCGAACTTCGGAGTTCCTTCAGATGTCTGCATCGTTCTGTTCTCTCACAGAAAAAGCCTTGAAAGATGTCATCACCTCATGTGAACACTGGATTCAACTCCATAGCTACAAACTTATTTCATCAGTCGTAACCCCCCCCCCCCCCCCCCCCGCCCCCCCCCCAGAGAACTATAAAATAGGCATTCTGGCTCACCCACCTCCGCCAGCTCCAACCGGCTGAAGCCGGTTTCGCTGTTGCTCCGCCGGCTTACCCAGAATGCCTATTTTATAGTTCTCTAATAGTAAACACTTTACAAACATACATAATGTGTAGGATTATCTGTTTTTAACACTAATTTAGAAAACTTTTGAGGCTTTAGTTTTTGCTTAATCCTTCGTTTTTCTTGATCGTCTTCAATAACATCATTTTCACGCATACATTCATCAAATGCGTCTCTGTCTTTCATGTGGAATAAAACTACAGTCTTTAACTGTTCTCTAAAGTCTTTTAAAACTGAGTTATATTTTTGACATAAAATCCACACACTTATCCCAGCATGTCTTCCACTGAAAGCCAGTTTTGATAAAGTATTTCTTTTTCTAACTATGTCTCTTTCTGCCGAACAGTCATCTATAATAAATAGTGTCTGAGTTCCTTCAAACTGTCTATAAAAGTGTTCTAAGCACTCGCTAAGTTTATTGCTAGGATCAACTAAATAGATTTCATCATCTGTCCATATAAACCTTCTGTCGTGATATGCTTTGTTCCATTTAAGTGTTGGGCAGAAAATTACTATATGATCAAAATTATAACGATAAACTGTTTGTAATAGGTCGAGGACAAATATTGTTTTTCCACAACCAGTCTGTCCACAAATCAATGAACAATGAGGGGTTTTTATCATAAAGTTTAACATCGGCATTGACACCAAAGTCGTCTGCTCCATAGTTTTATAACAGAATTTAATTTACACCAGTTAGTGTTGTTATCATACTATCCGTCAAAATTTGATCAGTATAATAAAACCCTATAAGGCCTAAATGTGTAAGATTAATCCAGTTTAGTTCTGTAAGATCGTTTCTATTTAGACTAATATCAATTTTGTTGCTTGTTGTTATGACCTTAATATCCTCGCCATTGTAAAGAACAACGACAGTAACTTTAAGTTTGTCAACGTCTAAGTTTTGCCAGCTAATAAGAATTCCTTTCATAAGATTGTCACTGACGCCCAGAGCTCCATTTCTCGCCTCATCTTTTAAGACAGAAATTTTAAATATCATTGTGAACGTGTCTCCTAATTTTGTGCGTGGAATAAACTGTAATTTTGTAGAAGCTTTCTTTAAAACCGATTCTCTTCTGTGGAGGATGTACTGTTTGTCCCCAAACGGCTTTATTTCGATCTCTTTCCGACTGTTGTCCTCTGGCATAAGACTTACATGTAAAGGGCCAGAGTTCAATGCTTTTCTGAAACTTTTTTGACGGTCAAAAAATGTAAATGGGCTTAAGAATTCAAATTTTATGTCCCATTCTAAATATGGTTCTAAGTGCCATTTGTTGTCAGTTTTTCGAACTATTTTATATTCATACTGACCCGCATTATTTGCTTCTACATTGCGTAGTTGTTCTAGTTTAGGAAACCTTTTGCTGTCGCTAACCTCTTTGCGTTTATAATAACCATCTTTAGTGTACTCAAAACCATACAAAGTGCCTATCTCACCGTTCTGTTCAAAGTCCTCAACGTCTGCAAGGTCTTTTAATTCTAAAGTTACACACCTCTCAGGCGCTAATGTAACTCCTGATTCTTCTGGTCCACGTGACATTTTTTAAAACAACGTATTATTTTATTTCTAAAACAATGTGCAGGTTATCACATTTCACGACTTTCCCTGTTTTATCTGTGATCTTTATATTAAATGATCTGACCCTCCCACAAGCTAATCTTTTAAACTGTAAATTAGGGAATTGTATAATTTCATAATCGCAATATGCAGCTTTCCCTGATGGAAGAGCTCTTAAAACAGTTGAGGGCCTTCCATCATATAAGTTTTCATCAGTGCTCAGCTCGTCCAAATGAACATAGAGTAATGAATGTAATGCAAGATCGAGCGGATATTCTCCCTCATAAGTAGTTTTGTTTGGTGTAACTCTAAATTCATGACTGACTTGATTGTTAGTTGCAAAGCCTAACATTTTAGCTAGCTCTCCATCAAAAAGGTATTCTACTTCTTCTTCTTCTTCAGGTTTGAATGTCAACATTATTTTCAAATTTGCATTGTTAAGTTTGAGAGTAATGTCGAAGATACTCATTGCTTCTTTTAGCGAGCAAAACCCGTAATAACCATCAGGTATGGTTAACTGGCTAACTAAGTTTCCTCTATTGTCAACTTTTAGAATCGTATTATTCTTCTTGGATTCAGTTATATTAAACCATACGACTTTGTAAAAAATTTCATGGAGTGCAACCCTTCGGGTTCCGCATTCATTATCAATAGCATACTCTAAAAACGAAGGACTGTCTTGAGTTGTTATTGTTACAAACATTTTTAAAACAATTTAAAAATGAGTGCATTCAAATATACTAATGCAAAATATTCTGTTGGGCCGCACTACAATCTTAAAAATATAACAACTGACACCCTTGACATTTCTGTGACTCAGTCTGACGCCTTTCAAGTAAAGGTTAGTACTCCATTAAACAGATATCTTAACCCTCCTATTAAAAAAGACCACATCCCGAAAGTGTGGTTTAGTCATCCGATGCAGTTTTATCAGAACCAGTTAAACTTTGTTGTGTTTTGTGCATCAACTGGGTGTGGAGTGTCGTATGCTGATCATTTAAATCATCCTGATCCTTTGGTGAGGTCAGTGTATAGATTTCATTTTTATTACACCTTCAGACGTATTTTATCTGAACTGCAAGCGCCATTACCAAATGACAAAACGTTTAATCCATTCAGCAACAGAATAGATTACAAGGCTTTTGAAAGGATCTGTAACGAATTTGATATTGACCCAAAGACAGACTTTAGACAAAAGTTGGATCTTAATCATGGTTTAGGCACCCTTTATTTTTGGGGCGTGCACAGAAAGTATAACTATGATTGGAATCCTCCTTACACATCTTTCTCTTCAGGCACAACTGTTCACCTCGGGTCCATAGAGCAAGAGCATAAAACAGCATGGACAACATTTATTTTGGATACTTCTAAGGGCCTAACTAGAGCGGGAATAGAACGAATAAACGACTCTATTCGTACTTATGTTTGGTGTTTGCTAGGTTCGCAAGCACAGGCAAGATCTAACATAACTGATCCTTCTACTGGCTTTGATGCTCAAAAACAGTATTTATCAAATTTAGAGGACGCCATTAATTCTGCAATTGATTTGCCTTCAAGTATTAAAAGGTACCAAAATGTTTTACAATTTGCAAGATCGAAAGTAGACTTTGCTGTCGGCACTGGTTTATACATGCTACCTTCTGACCTCAGGCTCCAGGTAGGAACAATAATAAACTACAACAATGAAATCCTTGTTGCAGGAAATGAACAGAAGGTTGGACAAAACGACATAAATTCTGAGCCAGTAATATTACAAACAATAAAAAAACAAGATGGCCCCCCAAGATTAAGTCATCCAATCCCCAAGGCCCAAAGCCCAAAGGCCATTGAAGACGCGGACTTTGTTCGTGATGACCATGAATATGAAAAGACGGCACTTGTTATTGGATTAACTGCCCTAGGATTACTTGGTCTTAATCTTACTAAAAATTAACCCAACTATTAAGACAACTAATGCCCATAAGTGCTCAGCCATAAAGCCAACTACTTTACTTGCGGCAGACAAAAGCCAGCTAACGATCCCCCCTATTATACCAGGCAAAGAATCTATTGCCTTACTGGCTAATTTTTTTAGTAAGTTTGCAAGGTGATCGAGTTGTTTTTTTACCCATGATTTATCTGACGACGGAGTTGGCGGGCCTGGTGGCACTGCTCCCCCACCACCACCGCCTGTAATAGCCAACACCAGTGTACTTATTGCAAATCCTAAGGCTGTTATAACACTTGCTAATGTGACACCTTGCTCTCTAAACAGTGTTCTTATTCGTTCTGCTAACGTTGTGTCTTCATATAAAATTCTTTGGATAGTTTCTCTTATTCTGCTCACTTGAGTTCGTAATTGTTCTCGGTTAGTAGACAGCACTTCTAGTCTTGCTGATCTCTCTTGTTCAAGATCTTTTAGTCTTTGTGTTATTCTTTCTTTAACATCAGGTCCTAAGTTGTGGTCATCAGCCTCAACTAGTTTTCTTTTTCTCTTTTTATATGCTCATCTAGTTCACCAGTTTTGCTAAATTGTTTGTTAATTCGCCTCTGATGCTTCTCAAAGCATGATCAAGGGCCGTTATTTCTCTCATAGGTAGCGGCGGATCGTGCATAGTTTTTAATACTGTTTCTTCTGAAAAACTGGTTTCTGCTTCTATTATTTTGTCTGCTGTTGGGCTTAAATCTTTAAGTTCCATGTTTTGTATTTGGTTATCTGTTGGGAGTTCTTTTAGTGTGTTTTGAAGTTTAGCAACTGCTTCCCTATCTAATTTTGGTTTAGTAATGCCAAGGCGATTTTGTTCGCTCACACTGAGCCTTTGTCTAATTGTACTCTTTTTTAAAAACTTTGATGAGTCTGGTTTAGTTGTAAGCTGAACAAGTTGTCCTTGCTCGTTTTTAAAAAACAAATGGTCATCTTTTGTTTCAAAATCATTAGGGTCTATAAATTCGGGAGGTTCTTGGCCTAAACTTTGATAAAATGATTTGACCTTACTTTCTGTTAATTCACGCCGCAATGATTGTAATGGATGTGTCAAAGGAGTCATTTCACTCATGTCGTCTCCAGGATCAAAAACATCATAATCTTCTTCTGCCATGTTTTTAAATAATTAACTTTTTATTTTGTTTTATAAAAAAAATGTCACAAGCATATGGCTCAATTCTTAACCCGCATAGAAGACTGAAAGAGCCCTTTGGCGTGAAGGGAAATAAACAGAATATTATTGTTCCAAATAATCCATCTACTATTGATTCAGATCAAATTCTTACTGTTAAATTTCCAGACCTAGGAGCAGATGAAGTGATTGTGCCGGGATCTGCACGGCTTACTTTCAAAATAGAACTTGATTCAGCAACAGACCCAAACAGGACAGTAGTCCAGAATCTGGGACGGGCAATCGTTAAGAAAATTTCTATAAAACTTGAGGGGCAAGAAATATTTTCTTTACACAATGCAGACATATTTCTAATCTATTGTGATCTATGGCTAACCGCGAATGAAAGGGCTGACCTCGCGTTTCAAGGAATCGAAAGTGATGAAGCACTAAAACACAGAATAGACGCCGAAGATGCTAAAGACGGTAACAAGCCCGAAGCTGTAAGTTTTGCTTATGGAAATCGCTTTTCCATACCCTTAGATTTTGAGTTGTTAAAAGCGCATGCGCCATACTTTCAAGGAGCATTAAAAGACAGATTGTCATATGAACTAACTTTTAATGAATACAAACGTGTCATTAAATCTACAGACACTGATTCCAAGTACAGCATTTTCGACATCTCGTTAGAGTTTGACATTGTTAGCAACCCTAACTTAGCAAGGCTGATTGAGCAACAATATCAGTCAGGATTAGCAATATATTACGAAAGAGTGATTCATCATACTAAATATCCTAAAAGCAGGCAGACACTATATGGAATTTTAGTTTTAGTGCCGCAGCAAGATCCCTTAAAGGTATTTTATTGCTGTGTAAAGATGAAGAACCATACGAAAGACAAACTGAAAAGTTTATTAATCCTAAAATAACTAAAGTACAATGTTCAATTGAGGGTAGTCCTAACCAAGTCTACGGTAGCGGGCTTAAACCTTATCATCATTTTGATGAAATAAGAAAATTGTTTGGAGGCGGGAGGTCTAGAAGTCCAACAGTAGACCTTGTGTCTAAAGATCTACACCTTCACAGTGTTAGACTTGATGATTATTTAACAACGAAATACGGTTTATGGATTGACCTAAGGACGACAGAGGATAATCAGTTGCATGGGAGTGGGAGAACAGTTAAAGACGTAATAAACATTCAAATTGATAAAGAAAAAGAGAGTCATAAACCACTTAATGTATATTTGTTTTTAATATATGATGCGCAGCTGAATATTAAAGATAACAGATTAAAAGATATCCTATACTAAATTATTTTTATTTTTTAAAAAAGCATGTCTGTTCAGGTTTATCCAAAAGTGCCCAAAGAAGAGAACTCTGTTGCTGTAGACATAAAAACTTTCAGATTAACAAACATAACACAAATGCAAACCCAACTAGAGCAGGACCTTTCAAAATACAGTAAAACCAAACGAAGGTATTCTGCTGTCTTTAATGCTGTTACATATGTTAATACTGGAGCATCGACCGCTAGTGCTCTATCAGCAGGAACAAGTGTAGGTCTCTTAGCAACAGGTGTTGGCGCACCGGTAGCTATACATCTAGGTGGTGTGTCTTTAGCTTTTGGTTTATGCTCAACAGCTGTAAGTGCTGCCAGCAAAAAAATAAAAACTAAACTCCAAAAGCACACAGCTATAGTTCAACTAATAACAGCTAAACTTAGTTCCTTCAAACTGACAATAAATAAAGCACTTGCCGACTCGAACATCACGGATGAAGAATTTAGTCGCCTACAGGCTGATTTTGAGGACTACAAAAGACAAAAGTTTGATCTTCAAAAAAAGGCAAGGGCAACTTTTTCTCAACAGCCAGACACCGACCAGATAAAAAAGGAATGTTTAAAAAAAGTAAACGAAATATTAAACTCTGTTCTAAACAGCTCACATTAACAACACCAAAGGGCGTTTATACTTTAGTTTATGAGTCCAAGCACAAAAAGACCGTTGATATTGATTCTGATTAAGTATTTTTTTTTAATTTAAATAAATATTTTGAGTTAGAAAAGAAGCTCAACATGGATAAGATATATGACAGTTTTGACTCTTGGTTAGATGCAATGGAAGAGGAAGAGCGTTTGTCAAAAGCTTTAAATGAGGTCGTTTTAGAAGTTATTGATCCAACAAACGTGCAGGCAAGCGTTGTACATGCTATTTCTCAAGTTCCAAGTAAACTAACAATAAACCCTCCAGTTAAAGTAAGGGTAGTTGTTTTAATCGACTATATAACAATAAACGAAGAAATCTAGAAGTCTGGGTCTCAACTAAACAGCAGACTATTCTTTCTTATAATGACTTAACACCCGGTTGGGCAGATCAACTTCTTACACAGTTTAATGAAGCCTCTGAAGCAGCTAAAATGAGAGGCTCTGGTTGGTCAGAGGGTGAAGTCCTAGACATCAGATTAAGACAGGCTAAGTATGAGCCAATTGTAGGCAAGTCTTACATTCCACTGCCTCCAACATTAGTTGCAAAGAAAGCAGTTTTGAACATAAAAAATTCAGACGACAAATGTTTTATGTGGTGCGTTCTTGCTAGGCTGCATCACGTTGCCAAAAATGCAGAGAGAGTATCTAACTATTTACAGTGGGCCAATGATCTTAACTTTAACGGCCTTGAATTTCCTATGGCTGTAGACAAAATTGATCAGTTTGAAAAACAAAATCCGCCAATAACTGTTAACGTATACGCATGGTCTGAAGAAACCAACCTTCTGCCAATTAGAGTGTCAAAGAACAGTCCAACAATAGGCGAACCAACCAAAACTCATGTAGACTTACTCCTAATGCAAAGCCTTAATGGGTTGCACTACACTCTAATACGCACAATGAGTAGATTACTAGTGCATACTACAAAACAACATAGCAAACAAGAATTTTGTAGAAAATGTTTAACAAGAATTCCGTCCGTTCAAGCTGCGAGCGAACATGTAAAACATTGTCTCAGCCCAGTTGGCTGCAATACAGAACTAATTATGCCAAGAGAAGGCAATAAGGTTAGTTTAAGAATTACAAAAAACTCCAGAGGTCTCCATATGTTGTTTACGCAGACTTTGAATCGCTTATTGTTCCTTATGAGGGGCCAGCTCCAAAACATTTACCAAAAACAGTTATAATGAATAACCACCAGATTTGTTCATTTGCCTTTATTGTTGTCAGGTCAGATGGTGAACATTCAAAGCCAGAATTATGCAGAGGACCACATGCAGCAAAACATTTCTTAAAACGCGTGCAAGAAGTTCGTAATGCCTGTTCTAATAATCTATTCTTATCCAATCTTAAGATGACCCCCGAAGATCAAGATCGCTATGACTCAGCCACTCACTGTTGGATTTGTGGTTTAGAGCTAACACCTAAAAGTTTAAATCCAACAGTAAGAGACCATGATCACATTAGCGGAAAGTTTAGAGGAGCAGCGCATAACAATTGCAATCTTCAACTAAAGTTTGATCCTAGGACTTGGAGACTTCCTATATTCTTTCACAACTTGCGAGGTTACGACTCTCACCTTATAATGCAAGCAGTAACTAGCGCCTTTAGGGTGTCATGCATTGCGCAGTCATCAGAAAAGTACATGTGTTTCACTTTAAATAATTTATCTTTTTATGACTCTATGCAACACCTGATGGGGAGTTTAGAGTCACTGGCAGGATCCTTAAAGTCCTGCCCAATAACAGAAGAATATTTTGACCCAACTCTTGTTAGAAAGGGCGTTTACCCTTATGAGTACATGAACAGTTGGGAAAGGTTTGATAACCCAGCCCTTCCACCTAAAGGCGCGTTCTTTAGTAGTCTTAGAGGAAAGGACATCAGTGATTCTGATTATTCTTATGCTCAAGATGCGTGGCAGAAGTTAGAGTGTAAAACGATGGGAGACTATCATGATTCCTATTTAATGGCGGATACCTGTTTGTTGGCGGACGTCTTTGAAAATTACAGAAAGACCTGCATGAAACATTACAACTTGGATCCTGCGCATTACATTTCTGCGCCCGGGATGAGCTGGGACGCTTTCTTAAAATTTACTGGAGTACAAATTGATTTATTGTCTGACCTGCCAATGCTTCAGATGATTGAAAACGGATTGTGTGGGGGAATCAGTATGGCGTCGCACCATTACTGTAAAGCAAACAACAAATACTTGGACGACTATGATCCAAGTAAAAGGTCTAACTATCTTATGTATTTAGATGCAAACAATCTGTATGGATGGGCAATGGCGCAATCACTTCCATTACGCAACTTTAAAATGTACACAGGAGGTGTAAAAGACATTCAAAAGTTTTTAAAATGGCTACCTACTCTAGAAGCTGATCGTAAAAGAGGTCTCATTCTAGAAGTTGATTTAGAATATCCTCATGAACTTCATGATTACCATAATGACTATCCATTAGCGGCAGAAAGTCTAAAGATGGCAATGACAGAACCGCCTAAACTTGTGCCTAATCTTCGTGACAAAAAAAATTATGTCTGTCATTACAGACTTCTTCAATTTTATTTAAGACATGGTTTAAAGTTGACAGCTGTTCATCGTATAATTGCTTTTGATCAAGAACAGTTCATGAAACCATACATCATGAAGAACACTGATCTCAGAACTAAATCCGCAGATGCTTCAGAAAAAGACTTTTTCAAGTTGATGAACAACAGCTGTTTTGGAAAGACTATGGAAAATCCGCACAAGCGTAAAGATGTTAGATTGGTCACCAGAGAAAACGTTGCAATTAAGTTGACTTCAAAACCTAATTATCAGGACTTCAGAAGATTTCATGATCAGCTTTTTGGCATAATGATGAAAAAAAAGAAAGTCAAATTGGACAAGCCCGTTTTTATTGGGTTTACTGTTTTAGAGGTGTCGAAGCTTTTGATGTTAGAATTTCTTTATGACTACTTTAAACCCTTGTATCCGGAGTCCAGAGTTCTGTACACAGATACAGATTCCTTTGTAATCGACATCCCTACTGAAGATTTTTACAAAGACATGGAATTAGAAGTAGCAAAAGAGCATGCTGGATGGTACGACACATCTGATTACCCTAAAGATTCGCCTTTGCATTCAGATATTAATAAGAAGGTTTTAGGTAAGATGAAGGATGAATTATCTGGAGAGGTGATCAAGGAGTTTGTTGGTTTGAGGTCGAAAATGTACAGTCTTTCAAGCCAAAAAAAAGTTGTTAAAAAAGCAAAGGGAATATCTCGTAGTGTTGTGCAGTCAAGCATAACCCATGACAACTACAAAGAAGCATTGTTTGGCAATAAGACTTTTCATCATGACAATTACAAGCTGCGATCTAATCTGCATGAGATTAACACAACAGTTGTAACAAAACGGTCTCTTGACCGCACTAACACAAAAAGAGTATTTGTTAATCCAGAGTTTTCATATGCAATTGGCCATTGGAGAATAGTATAATCATATGTCTTCAGGCTTATATGTTTCAGCAATCGCACGTTCAATTATATCATCATCTAATTTAGCAAAATTAATATTATTTATTAATGCTAGATGTGCTTTAATTTTTTTTGTCATTTCACAATATTCATGTTTCCATAAATCAAAATCAAAATAAAAGCTTTGGGGTTTAAAGCGATTGCCTGGCGATTGTTCTAGCCAGAGATTGTCAATCTTCTCAAATACTTCTTTAATGATATACTGATACTCAAATAAATCTTGCATTAATTTTAAAGACTTTTCCTTTGCCATTTCTGCCATTTCCCTTTGAGCTTCCATTTTAAACCCAAATGTATTTGCGTAGATTAAAACAGTTCGTTAAGCTTAACTATATCACCACCCAGTTCAACCAAATTATTATCCATTACTGCTAAATGCGCTCGAATTTTTTTTATCTTTTTAATATATTCTTGCTCCCAATCAAAATTTGAGGTTTTGTCTAGCATGGCATGATCAATCTTCTTAAATATTAGTCTAATAGCAAGATTATAATCAAATATTTCTCGCATTATTTCTAAGGACTCTTCCTTCACCATTCTTGCTTCCAGTGCCATTTTACGTAAGGATTCTTCCTTTTCCATTCTTGCCGCCATTTTAATTTAAATTAAAAAATAATTAAGCGACTGGAACTGTGTCTGGAGGGATTATCTGCAGTTCTTCCTTCACAAAAGATCTTCGGGGGGCTGGTCGTTTTGTTGTGTCAGTTTCTCGTAAATAATACACGGGCGGATTCATTTTCACAATTTTTTTTTATCTCATATGGATCAACACTCCAAACTGGATCTGTTGCCCTGATGCGAGTGTCCCCTTCCGCTTCTCCCGGCGAATAAAGGTATCTCACTTTCAAACCAAATGGTAATAGTTTGCTTGATGAAGACTCTCCTTCAACAACATTTATTGTTTGTTTTCTGATTGCTTGTACTGGTTTTAGACCTTTAAATTCTTCATTATTCATTGCGCGCAAAACTGAGGGCAGCCTTCTAACCCATTCTGTGTTGCGAGAATTGTCAATCAGCTCTCTGTGATACTGGTAGGAGAAAAGTCTTTCAGATAACTGTTTGTTAAAGTTTTCAACCAAACCCTGTGATCTGTGAACACCCGGAATGCCTCTTTAATGGTAACTCTATGTTTTAACAATAATTGATTCACTTGTCCTTTAAATTCTTTCCCATCATCGACTTGAATCATGCGAGGATAAGTTAAGGGTCCTCGTTGATATATCAGTTGTATAGCGACAGCAACAGCAGAAGCACTCTTTTGTGTTAATGGTTCCGCATCTTTGTATCTTGAAGCTATGTCAATGACTGTAAGTGCGTACTTAAATCTTTTTCGTCTAATCGTATCATGGGGTAAATATAGAAGATCCATTTGATGGGTGTCGTTTGGAGTTATATTCACAAAGTGTGGTCTCTGTATTTGTTTAGGCGCTGGTAGATAAATTTGCCAAATCGCTTGTTTAGATAACCATTCCTTTGCTGTTTGTTCACTGACTCCAGCTGCTTGGCTTAGCTTTTTAATTGCTGTTATTCCCTTCCAATATCCTTTTGGCGAATAATAGATCTTGTTCATTTTTTATTCAGCCAATATTATGTGCAACAAAATACACAACGGTCATGCCAAAGGCAATAAACAATATTTCTTGCATCTTTTGTTTTTCTGATGGTTGATAAAAATCGCTGAATTTTGGTGGAGGCAATGTCTCGATTGGCTTGCCTGTTACAAGATAATATTCTTTTATTGCTTGATCAACATCTTTAAATGTGTAAGCTGCATGTCCCTGTTTTTTCAGTTCATCGTTAATAAAATCTAACTGCTCAATTCTCTGCTTTTCATACGCAGCTTGTGCTGCGGCTAGTTGCTCCATAGCTTTGTTATGTCTTTTTCTCTCGCCGTCATCCCGTAGTTTACTAAATGTGTAATTACTTCCGCTAAAAGCAAGCGCATTAACCACAGCGCCACCAATCATCATTACGAGTGAAGCCATTTTTATAAATGTATTTTTTTAATTTTACATATTGATACTGTCTGGAATTATTCCTTGCTTAACTAGAAAATCTTTCGTAGCAAATGAAGCTGTAATAACAGCAATCAGCTTTGCTGAGTCTTCAAAGTCTAGTTTGCCAAGATCTGCTGGTTTTATTTTTAACAGGCTTTTACCAAGCATTGTGTATCCTACACTTAGGCCTCCAATAACAGCAGAATGGTATACAAGGTTAGTAATAGTTTTTTCGGTGCTCATTTTTAAAAAATAAAATAATATTTATTCATTAATAAAACATGAACTGCGATGATTTACTTCCTGAACTTACAAATGATCAAGTTGATGACCAAGCTATTATGCGCCAAAAGGAAAGGCTGTATTCTTTGGCGGCGTGTGGAAAAACAAAACAGTACCTTGGAAATGAATTCAGCATAGAACAGATTCAACAGATGTCGACGCAAGACATTGTAAAGTATCACAACAGGTATGAAGCGCAACTGGGGTCAAGAATGGTAAAAAGTGTTGGGCAAACGGTTCTTAGTTTGTACACTAAACTAGTTAGTAGATTTGCTCCCATTGATTCTGAACAAGATTTTATGTATGATTTAACACAGGATCCCGTTTTAACAAAGTCATTAGAGTCTCTAGGATGTGATCTATATTACAGATTTGGAACATTGTTATCGCCATTAATCATGGGATTAATTACTTTTAATCATATAGATTTTGTTTCCCTTCAAAATGACCGAGCCAGAAAATCAGCAGAATCAGAAAACATTGAATCAGGTGGAGAAAGTGACCAGTAAAAAGCCTCCTCATCCTGGGCGTGTTGCAGCAGGAAAAAAATTAGCAGAGTGGAACAAACAAAAAAAATTAATGTTGCAATCACAGAATATAACTCATAATGAAAACATAACACCGCCAACGCCAACAGTTGTTTCAATGCCAGCTGTAAATACACAAGTTGATTCAAGGCCTGCAACACCAAAGTCTTTATGGAATATTGAACTTAAAACAATTGTCATTTTTGGCGGCATTGCTGCTGGGGGTGGTTATTACGGTTATAAAATATATAAACAACGCCAGCAAAAACCAAAGCAGTCAAAAAAATCTCAACCACTAAATACAGAAGCCAAACAAAAAAGCATGCCAGAACCGCCAACAACAAAAGATCATTTTGATCCATTTCAGATGGAATAATATTTCAAGAACTTAATAAATAATTATAAATTGACTTGAATAAGAACTTGGTTGTAATAGAGGATGACTTAAGTAAAAACTTAAAGTAACTTAAGTTAAGAACTTGAGGTAACTTGATTAAAAACTTAAGGTAACTTGATTAAGAACTAGATTAAGAACTTGGGGTAACTTGATTAAGAACTTGGGGTGACTTAATTAAGGACTTGGGGTACTTAATTAAGGACTTGGGGTGACTTAATTAAGAACTTAATTAAGGACTTGGGGTGACTTAATTAAGAACTTAATTAAGGACTTGGGGTGACTTAATTAAGGACTTGGGGTGACTTAATTAAGGACTTGGGGCGAAAAGTGGAACTGGTAGGACCACTTCTCATTTGATATGTCAGCCACTTGCTTTGTGACTGAACAGGATGTGCGTGGGCGCTGTGCAGTGATTCGTTGTCGGGCTGGCCTGCAACTACTAGTTAAGCGCGATGAAGAACAGAGAAAGAGGCAGCTCACGCTATAGCAAAGAACGTGTTAGCGCACGCCCGCTGTGCGGACAGACCTATCATTTGGTGAATAGTTGACCGACCTTCCCTGACTGACTCAACACTTTAAACATTGCTGTTGTGTGCGCGCTGCTGTGTGTGTGTGTGTAAAATAGTGTAGTAAAAATGTGTAGTCATTTGAAGTACTCCCTTCGTTGGATTAATAAACTAAGAAAGACGACAGAACTCTTTGAAAAATATCCGGAACTCGCAAATCTGACAATTTCTATTACACAAGCCATCGCGTTGACGCCAAAGATACATGCTGCTCTAAAAACCCACGCCGGTGTGGCAGCTGACTGGATGTGAAGAAGGTATGTACATTGTCAACTAACTGACTGTGTGCTGTGTTCTGTGTAAACAAAGGCCTCTTGTCTGTGTTAAGTCGTAAACCCCACACACCAACAAACCGACACGCACACTGAAAACAGCGAAGTGGTGGCTTCCCATTCGAGAATGTTCAAGAACATTTGTGACAAAGCGCGCCGCGAGCCCGGTGAGAAAAGAAACGCAGTAGGCGCGCGAGGCGTGTTTTATTGATAGGGAGGCACACAGTTTGTAAACAGGACGCTCGGCCTGCTGACTTACTGCGTCGTTATAATTGTGTTGTCTTGGCCTTGCAAAAAAACTGACAGTCAACCGACTGGTAGTACAGACTGTTTGGGGGAACGCAGACACTATTTATTATAGATGACTGTTCGGCCGAAACTGGCTTTCAGTGGAAGACATGCTGGGATAAGTGTGTGGATTTTATGTCAAAAATATAACTCAGTTTTAAAAGACTTTAGAGAACAGTTAAAGACTGTAGTTTTATTTCACATGAAAGACAGAGACGCATTTGATGAATGTATGCGTGAAAATGATGTTATTGAAGACGATCAAGAAAAACGAAGGATTAAGCAAAAACTAAAGTCTCAAAAGTTTTCTAAATTAGTGTTAAAAACAGATAATCCTACACATTATGTATGTTTGTAAAGTGTTTACTATTAGAGAACTATAAAATAGGCACTCTGGGTAAGCCGGCGGAGCAACAGCGAAACCGGCTTCAGCCGATTGGAGCTGGCGGAGGTGGGTGAGCCAGAATGCCTATTTTATAGTTCTCTCACAGAAAAAGCCTTGAAAGATGTCATCACCTCATGTGAACACTGGATTCAACTCCATAGCTACAAACTTATTTCATCAGTCGTAACCCCCCCCCCCCCCCCCCCCCCCCCCCCCCCCCCCCCCCCCCCCCCTCCGCACCAACTTCCCAGTCAACCTTACGAGTGTCTGAGTGGGTTTTTGCGTGCACGCGTGAGTGCCTGGTGGTTGTGTTGCTTGTACGTGCAGGCTGTGTTGATGTGAGTGCGTGCGTGCGGGTGTCTGAGAGCGTGGGTGTGTGGTCATGCGTGAGCACGTGTACGCGCGCGGTCCTGCACGGGTGCGCGCCTCTGTGTGTGTGTGTGTGTGTGTGTGTGTGTGGTGGCAGATGTGTGTGTGTGTGTGTGTGTGTGTGTGTGTGTGTGTGGTGGCAGATGTGTGTGTGTGTGTGTGTGTGGTGGCAGATGTGTGTGTGTGTGTGTGTGGTGGCAGATGTTGTTGTGTTTGTGTTTGTGTGTGTGGTGGCAGGTGTGTGTGTGTGTGTGTGTGTGTGTGTGGGTGTGTGCAGTTGTGTGTGTGTGTGTGGTGGAGTTGTGTGTGTGTGTGTGTGTGTGTGTGTGTGTGTGTGTGTGTGTGTGAGACACAGACTGTGTTGCTGGTAATGTAAAGCGCTTAGAGCCCTAATTTTTAGAGAATAGGCGCTATATAAATCAACACTATTATTATTATTATTATTCAAAGCCAAAGTAACATTGCGAAAGCATCTTTGAAATGACGGTATGTCATTTTGGATATCCCTGTGGCACAACAAGAAGGTTTTGAGCGTGTAGTGGTGTCTGAAATCAGTCCCAGACACTTCAAGGCACACGACGCCACAACGTTTTCATAACAAAACGTAAATATCATTTTCGGTCACTTCCTAATTCGACTGACTGGATACTGTCATTTTTCTTTTAAACGGCCCAAACAAGGAAGTGAAATACAACAGTAATAAAAATAGAAAGGCAATAACGATGCCAGTGCCGATGATGATGACGAGGAAGATGTAGTGATAGTGGTGGTGAGGATGTTGATACTCGTTGCTACTGCTGCAATCATGTCTGCTGCTGCTGCTTCCTGCTGCAGCTGAATCCATTACAAGTGCTACTATTGTTAGCAGACTGGCGTGATATATATATATATATATTGGGGAGGTTCGTTTGCGTGATATTTTGGTAATAGTAATATTGCTGGCTTTTCTAAGACTTTCACTTCTGTTTTCACTATAACAACAATGCTGCTGCTGGCAGCTATGATGATGATGGTGATGATTATGATGACGCTGATGATGATTATGCTGCTGCTGCTGCTGATGATGATGATTATTATTATGATGCTGATGATGCTGATAGTCATGACGACAACGACGACGATGATGATGATGATGGTGGTGAAGATATTCGTTCCTGCTGTTATTTTTGCTGGTAGTGGTGTTGCTGCTGAATCCGTTACCAGTACTGCTATTACTGCCACAGTTAATGATGCTGTTACTACTGCTACTCTTGCTTTTCCTGCTGCAGATATTGATGACGCTACTGCTGCTGCTGCTGCTGATGATGATAATGATGATATCATGATTATGCTGCTCCTGATGATGCATCGATGATGCTGGTTGTGATGCAGACTGCTGCTGCTGCTTCTTTGACCACGACATCATTCAAATCGTGACGTTTGCTGTGTCCTGCCCAGGTGGAGTTTCTGGAGAGTTTTCAGGGCAGTCAAGGTCTGGTGGCTCTGATATGTGCCGTCACTCTCAGCAGTCAGTTTTTGTACGGTCAGTGCTCCCTCTTCATTCTGCCTGTATCGTGTTGACCATCACTCTCAGCAGTCAGTTTTTGTACGGTCAGTTACCTCTTCATTCTCCCTGTATCATGTTGTCATCACTCTCAGCAGTCAGTTTTTGTACGGTCAGTGCTCCCTCTTCATTCTCCCTGTATGATGTTGCCATCACTCTAAACAGTCAGTTTTTGTACGGTCAGTGTTCTCTCTTCATTCTCCCTGTCTGAATCAACATTGATTGAGCAAGCCTGCCTTGCAGTCTCTGTTAGAACCAGGTGTATAGTGTGTGTGTGTGTGTGTGTGTGTGTGTGTGTGTGTGTGTGAGAGAGAGAGAGAGAGAGAGAGAGAGAGAGAGAGTGAGAGAGAGTTTTGCTGTTTAACACGAACAGTCAGGTAAATCATTCAGATGTCTTTTCAGAATGCTTCGTTTCTTTGTTATTTTCGAACAAACTAGTTCGAATGAAATGCTGGAACGGTTTTTAGAAGAATTCTATCATAACATTTTCCTCCAGGTGTTTCCAAAGGCATAGTTTTACAACCATATTCTTAGTGGATCAAATCTTGCTCGTCTTTGAAGTGTATTACAAACGAGAGAGCCTGGCGGTGACTACACACTAAAGGACGAAGAAAGTGTTTAGAAGAATTTTATTATAACATTTAGCTCCAGGTGTTTCCAAAGGCATAGTTTTACATCCATATTCTTAGTGGATCAAATCTTGGCCAGACATCTTTGGAATGTACCACAAACAAGAGAGCCTGGGGGAGACTACCCACTCAAGGACGAAGCAAGGTGAAGGCTGGGCGAAACCAGTGAAGCGGAAGAGAGGTACACAGGTTGTGCCTACGGCATAAAGAAGAGTCCAAAGCGTCCAGACAGGTATAAAATGTGGCCTGCGTCAGTTAAAGGCCAAGTATACAACTACACAGCTGGTAGATAATTGCGCTTCAGGGTCAGGGACTTGCCTCGATTATTTGTAGCCGTTGCGGTGCTTCGGATGGAAGAGTGGTGGCTAGAGGTGTGTGTATGTGTGTGTGTGTGTGTTATATATATATATTATATATATATATATATGTGTGTGTGTGTGTGTGAGCGTGTGGGGGGGGGGGGGGAGCGTGTGTGTGTGAGTGTGTGTGTGTGTGTGTGCGTGTGTGTGCGTATGTGTATGTGAGTGTGTGTGTATGTGTATGTGAGTGTGTGTGTATGTGTGTGTGTGTGTGTGTGTGTGAGAGAGAGAGAGTGTGTGTGTGTGTGGATGGGGGGGGGGGGGGGAGGGGGAGGCTATGTGCGGTCTACACTCGAAGTTGTGGGTGCAGAGTGGCCTGGCCTGGCCAGTGATGTGGCCTCGTGGTCGGCTGGGCGACAAACCACATGATTTGACCATGATGAAACTTGAAGAGTGAATATTAGTCTTTAAACACTGAAGCACTGAAAACGTTAACTGCATGTGAACTGCCGTTAGCAGTTGGTGACATCTTCACACAGGGGATGGTTGTTAACTGCATGTGAACTGCCGTTAGCAGTTGGTGACATCTTCACACAGAGGATAGCAGCTGGTGACATCTTCACACAGGGGATGGTTGGAAATGTCTGATCAACATTTCTTGTCCTAACAAATTTTGTTGGGCTAGCACTTGTAAATCCAAAGAAAATTCCAAGGTCAAAGTTCACCCCCCCCCCCCCCCACACACACACACACACACACAACCAAAGTCAAGTCTGGAACAAGTCAGCACACAGACTCACACTGAATACACACTCACATACACGTGCGCGCGCGCACGCACGCAGGCACAGAGAGAGAGACAGAGAGAGTGAGTGTGGGGGGGGGGGGGGGGGGAACTCATACGGAGTCAAAATAGGCAAGAAACAGCCCTGTATTTCATTAAATAACCATTTGGACAGCCCATACTGTGCCTTTTCTTTAACTGAATAACCATTTGGACAGCCCATACTGTGCCTTTTCTTTAATTGAATAACCATTTGGACAGCCCATACTGTGCCTTTTCTTTAATTGAATAACCATTTGGACCGCCCATACTGTGCCTTTCTTTAATTGAATAACCATTTAGACTGCCCATGCTGTGCCTTTTCTTTAATTAACCATTTGGATTGCCCATACTGTGCCTTTTCTTTAATTGAATAACCATTTGGACAGCCCATACTGTGCATTTTCTTTAATTAAATAACCATTTGGACTGCCCATACTGTGCATTTTCTTTAATTAAATAATCATTTGGACTGCCCATACTGTACATTTTCTTCAATTAAATAACCATTTGGACTGCCCATACTGTACCTTTTCTCGATCTAGTGTGACTGTTCGTTACAAGAGGGTCAACAACAACAAAAACAAAGAAATAAAAGAGAAAAACATGGTAACAACATCTGGAATCAGATCATCTCTAAATGAGTCAAAGAACGAGCCATGCAGCAGAGATAGCTGCGCATTGGCGGAGGTGAAACAGGCGCATGCCCTCGGATGTCACTCTGCTCCACCCTAACTAGCCTGGTTGATCCCTGCAGGCCCTTTGGCGGGAGTCCTCAGTGACCTGGTGACCCATCGGGTGGCCATCATGATCGGCTCCTCCCTGTTGTTTGTGGGGCTGCTGTGCACCAGCTTCTGCCAGGACCTCAGCAGTCTGCTTCTGGTCTTCGGCATCGTCTGTGGTGAGTACTGGCCAGGACCTCAGCAGTCTGCTCCTGGTCTTCGGCATCGTCTGTGGTGAGTACTGGCCAGGACCCCAGCAGTCTGCTCCTGGTCTTCGGCATCGTCTGTGGTGAGTACTGGCCAGGACCCCAGCAGTCTGCTCATTGTCTTCGGCATCGTCTGTGGTGAGTACTGGCCAGGACCCCAGCAGTCTGCTCATTGTCTTCGGCATCGTCTGTGGTGAGTACTGGCCAGGACCCCAGCAGTCTGCTCATTGTCTTCAGCATCGTCTGTGGTGAGTACTGGCCAGGACCTCAGCAGTCTGCTCCTCGTCTTCGGCATCGTCTGTGGTGAGTACTGGCCAGTCCTCGCGGTCTTTGGACTGACTATCAGCCTCTTCCATTGGGTCAGTCTCATGCTTCCACTGTTTCCACCTGTCGCCATGGTGACCGATCAGAACTGTTCTGTGTTCAGATTGACAACATTTGTACAGAAAGGGGCTTACGATCAGACTCAGCCTGCAAGGAGTGTATTCCTAGGAGTTGAATGCAACTTCTACCTCTTTATCGAAACAACCAATTCATGATTGCTGCAATTTGTCAGCGGTGAAACGATCCAGAAAGGGACAGTTAATTTCAATGACCGAAGCTGTATTCGTTGTTTAAGTTTCTTCAGCCTTTGAAATAAGGTTAGATGACAAATTTTGAATTTACTCTATAAGACCACAAAAGGAACCCCCTACACCCATACATATAAGAAAGAAAAAAATGTGTAGAATTTGAAATCATGTTGTCTGCCTGGTCCAGGCGAAGAAACGATGCAAAAAGTTGGAAAAGAATATTTCCAAACGTGGAAGATATCACAATAACCACAGGTAGGTCTGCCGGCTGATATATTGCACGGCCTTCAGTGTTAGTGATGAAAACAATTTGCCCCATGTTCAAAGCGGAATGATCTCACTCGTCCAGGAATAGCTTATGTTACGGGTTTGAGTAAGATGTATATTATTAGTTATGCAGCAGTTGTTTTTTTTTTTTTTGTTGTTGTTGTTGTTTTTTTTGTTATAGATATTTTGAACATTTTTGTTAATTGATTATGAATTCAAAGAATAACTTGAAATGGAATCCTTCTCTGGTTCCTGGTGGGAAACTAGAATATGTCCACACACAATCTGAATACGTCCACAAACAATCTGAATCCGTCCACAAACAATCTGAACACGTCCACACACAATTTGAATACGTCCACAATCTTAATGAAAACATCTGTAATACAGTACTGTAGAGTCGGGAGGAGGGAGCGGTATGTATGTTTGTGTGTGTGTGTGTGTGGGGGGGGGGGGGGGGACTGTTCTGATACAGGTCATATAAGTTCACAAACTCTTCAGTGTCACAAATGTCGCTTTGTTTTGCTTCAATGTCTAAAACGGAAGCTTTTTTGTCAGGTACAAGAATACAAACTATTACTTGAAAGGAAATGCATGCTCTGGAAGTATGTGAGTGAGTGAGTGAGTGAGTGAGTGTGTGTGTGTGTGTGTGTGTGTGTGTGTGTGTGTGTGTGTGTGTGGTGTGTGTTTGCGTTCAAAATTATACATTTGTTTATCAAAATAAAAAGCAAATGCCACTATTAAGAACGTTTACAAAGCAACCAAAATAGATTTTAAAACCGAATTCTGTAGTTCTATATAGATCGTCACTACAATTAAGAATCAAGTGATATTGAAGCGTATCAGAAGTACAAGCCAGTACAAGCCATCGAGTATTCGGGAAAGTTCGAGAGTTATGACGAATAAAAATGCATGGAACTTTACTGGTGTATCGAGTACCATCACATATTACAACCAATCAACATGTAACTTTACTGGTGTATCGAGCACCATCACATGTTACAACCAATCAATATGGAACTTTACTGGTGTGTCGTGCACCATCACAGGTTACAACCAATCAACATGCTCGGAACATTTAAGAGACAATGTCTTGATGCTTCTGGATCTTTCTGCTGCTTCTGGTACTTCGAAGAGACCTCCGGAATCATGACGCAGTTTGTGCACAGGTCATTTGTAAACCAACGTCACATCAGCCCTAACACGTATAAACTGAATCCCCCACGATATGTAGATCTGAATCCACCGAGTGCGAACGTAAATGAAATCGAACTGTTTGTAACAGTGATAATTTTTTTTTTTTTTTTTTTAGTTCTTGAACTTGAAGAAAGAATATTCTTCATCTGATCTAAAAAAAAAAAAAAAAAAAAAATTCCGGAAGACTTGCAAAGCTTTCGTCGTTTACAAATATTTCGCTCAGTGACCCCCCCCCCCCCCACCCCCCACCCCAAGTCGCTGGAAAGCGCTCTCAAAGCAGTTAGCCAAATCAGTCAGCTTAGCACTTCAGTCAGAGAGAGAAAACGCAAAAAAACATGGATGTGAAACGGTGCTCCTGTAATGTCTGGATTTTCTGATTGTTCCCCTGGCGTGCGTTTCAGATCAGATAGTTAACTCTCCAGCTCTACCCATAAACTGGAGAAACGGTAAGTCTATTTGCAATGGAAAGACATGCGTTATTCTCGCCTGATTTGTTCGTTTTCCGGAACAGGGGTATTTTGCCTAATCAGCTTAACTGTTCAGTCAGACAGAGAAAATGGCAAAACATGGGTGTAAAATGGCACGGCAGTAGTGCACACGCTGAGTTACAAACAGTGCGATTTCACGTATTATCATCATCGTCGATCGATTCAGATTACAGGTCCTGGGCTTAGTATGACGTGTGTGTACCACAGGACGCATGCACAATCTTGACCTGTAAAGTGAGAAAAGGTAACTGTGTTTGCAATGGAAAGACAGGCGTTATCTTCTTCTGATTTGTTTCACCAGAGCAGGTCTATGTGACAAGATGACAGCTCTCAGAATGATAGCCTCTTGTGGTCGGCTGGGCTGTAAATGAAATGAAGTAGAGTGAATGTGTCTGGACTCTATCCTTGCTGTTCTCTTGACTGAAAGAGCACATCTCCCCTCAGTGACATTAAAACGACAGTGAGTGACAGGACCTAACAACCCTCCATGCCTCTTCCCTCGGCAGGACTAGGAGCGGGGTTGTGCTACTCCCCGGCCATCACGGTGGTCAGCACCTACTTCCTCAAGTACCGGACGCTGGCCAATGGCATCTGTCTGGCAGCACCAGGCATGGGGATCCTGGCGGCGCCTTACCCCGTCAGCTGGCTGATCGATAACTACGGCTGGCGCTTCGCCATCGTCTGCTTCGGCTGTGTCATGGCACAGGTGGGCGCCGCCGGCTGTGGACGTGTTCCTTGCTGCTAGGACGTTGTTGCGGTCGGCTGTTTTTTTTTTTTTTTTTTTTTTTATATTCTTGTTTTAGTAACTGAACTGAGCTGGCTGTCTCCGTCCCTTTCCGCCCCGTCTTATTCCCCGGTCCATATCCTTTGCCCAGACCCTTAAGAAGGTCTATGAACAGAACTTTGCCCAGGCCCTTAAGGTCTATGAACCGAACTTTGCACAGGCTCTTAAGGTTATGAACAGAACTTTGCCCGGGCCCCTGAGGTCTATGAACAGAACTTTGCCCAGGCCTTTAAGAAGGTCTATGAACAGAACTTTGCCCAGGCTCTTAAGGTCTATGAACAGAACTTTGCCCAGGCCCTTGAGGTCTATGAACAGAACTTTGCCCAGGCCCTTGAGGCCTATGAACAGAACTTTGCCCAGACCTTTAAGAAGGTCTATAAACAGAACTTTGCCCAGACCCTTAAGAAGGTCTGTGAACAGAACTTTGCCCAGGCCCCTAAGGTCTATGAACAGAAACTTTGCCCAGGCCCTTAAGGCCTATGAACAGAACTTTGCCCAGGCCCTTAAGAAGGGTCTGTGAACAGAACTTTGCCCAGGCCCTTAAGGTCTATGAACAGAACTTTGCCCTGGCCCTTAAGAAGGGTCTATGAACAGAACTTTGCCCAGGCCCCTAAGGTCTATGAACAGAACTTTGCCCAGGCCCCTAAGAAGGTCTATGAACAGAACTTTGCCCAGGCCCTTAAGGTCTATGAACAGAACTTTGCCCAGGCCCTTACGGTCTATGAACAGAACTTTGCCCAGGCCCTTAAGGTCTATGAACAGAACTTTCCCAGGCCCTTAAGGTCTATGAACAGAACTTTGCCCAGGCCCTTAAGATCTATGAACAGAACTTTGCCCAGGCCCTTAAGAAGGTCTATGAACAGAACATTGCCCAGGACCTTAAGAAGGTCTATGAACAGAACTTTACCCAGGCCCTTAAGGTCTATGAACAGAACATTGCCCAGGCCCTTAAGAAGCTTTATGAACAGAACTTTGCCCAGGCCCTTAGGAAGGGTCTATGAACAGAACTTTGCCCTGGCCCTTAAGAAGGGTCTATGAACAGAACTTTGCCCTGGCCCTTAAGAAGGGTCTATGAACAGAACTTTGCCCAGGCCCTTAAGAAGGGTCTATGAACAGGACTTTGCCCTGGCCCTTAAGAAGGGTCTATAAACAGAACTTTGCCCAGGCCCTTAAGAAGGGTCTATGAACAGAACTTTGCCCTGGCCCTTAAGAAGGGCCTGTGAACAGAACTTTGCCCTGGCCCTTAAGGTCTATGAACAGAACTTTGCCCAGGCCCTTAATAAGGGTCTATGAACAGAACTTTGCCCAGGCCCTTAAGGTCTACGAACAGAGCTTTGCCCTGGCCGTTAATGTCTATGAACAGAACTTTGCCCTGGCCGTTAATGTCTATGAACAGAACATTGCCCAGGCCCTTAAGGTCTATGAACAGAACTTTGCCCAGGCCCTTAAGGCCTATGAACAGAACTTTGCCTTGGCCGTTAATGTCTATGAACAGAACTTTGCCCTGGCCCTTACGGTCTATGAACAGCACTTTGCCCAGGCCCTTAAGGTCTATGAACAGAACTTTGCCCAGGCCCTTAAGGCCTATGAACAGAACTTTGTCCAGGCCCTTAAGGCCTATGAACAGAACTTTGCCCAGGCCCTTAAGAAGGTCTGTGAACAGAATTTTGCCCAGGCCCTTAAGGCCTATAAACAGAACTTTGCCCAGGCACTTAAGAAGGGTCTATGAACAGAACTTTGCCCTGGCCCTTAAGAAGGTGTGTGAACAGAACTTTGCCCAGGCCCTTAAGGTCTACGAACAGAATATTGCCCAGGCCCTTAAGGTCTATGAACAGAACTTTGCCCAGGCCCTTAAGGTCTATGAACAGAACTTTGCCCAGGCCCTTAAGAAGGTCTATGAACAGAACTTTGCCCAGGCCCTTAAAATGGTCTGTAAACAGAACTTTGCCCAGGCCCTTAAGGTCTATGAACAGAACTTTGCCCTGGCCCCTAAGGTCTATGAACAGATCTTTGCCCAGGCCCTTAAGGTCTATGAACAGAACTTTGCCCAGGCCCTTAAGGTGGTCTGTAAACAGAACTTTGCGCAGGTCCTTAAGGCCTATGAACAGAACTTTGCCCAGGCCCCTAAGGTCTATGAACAGAACTTTGTCCAGGCCCTTAAGAAGGGTCTATGAACAGAACTTTGCCCAGGCCCTTAAGGTCTGTGAACAGAACTTTGCCCAGGCCCTTAAGGCCTATAAACAGAACTTTGCCCAGGCCCTTAAGGTCTATGAACAGAACTTTGTCCAGGTATTTAAGAAGGGTCTGTGAACAGAACATTGCCCTGGCCCTTAAGAAGGTCTGTGAACAGAACTTTGCGCAGTCCCTTAAGGTCTATGAACAGAATATTGCCCAGGCCCTTACGGTCTATGAACAGAACTTTGCCCAGGCCCTTAAGGTCTGTGAACAGAACTTTGCCCAGGCCCTTAAGAAGGCCTATGAACAGAACTTTGCCCAGGCCCTTAAGGTCTATGAACAGAACTTTGCCCAGGCCCTTAAAATGGTCTGTAAACAGAAGTTTGCCCAGGCCCTTAAGGTCTATGAACAGAACTTTGCCCAGGCCCCTAAGGTCTATGAACAGATCTTTGCCCAGGCCCTTAAGGTCTATGAACAGAACTTTGCCCAGGCCCTTAAGATGGTCTGTAAACAGAACTTTGCGCAGGTCCTTAAGGCCTATGAACAGAAATTTGCCCAGGCCCCTAAGGTCTATGAACAGAACTTTGTCCAGGCCCTTTAGAAGGGTCTATGAACAGAACTTTGCCCTGGCCCTTAATGCCTATGTACAGAACTTTGCCCAGGCCCTTAAGGTCTATGAACAGAACTTTGCCCAGGCCCTTAAGGTCTATTAACAGAACTTTGCCCAGGCCCCTAAGGTCTATGAACAGAACTTTGTCCAGGCCCTTAAGAAGGGTCTATGAACAGAGCTTTGCCCAGGCCCTTGAGGCCTATGAACAGAGCTTTGCCCAGGCCCTTAAGGTCTATGAACAGAACTTTGCCCAGGCCCTTAAGGTCTGTGAACAGAACTTTGCCCAGGCCCTTACAAAGGTCTATGGACATTAACGAGGAAAGCACCTTAAAAAGTTTACAGTACTGTTACCCAGCCACAAAGGTACATTCACTTTTTTGTTTTCCATTTTGCAAGATCTGCAATTATAAAGCGAGTGGAATAATTCACCTCCAGGTTCACTGTTGGTACAGACTTTTTGTTTGTTTTTCGAATGACTTGAGGAAGTGTTTATTTAATAATTTAATTAGGAAAACAGAGAAAAAGAAAAGGCGTTTGTTTCAGTAGGAAGTGTTGATCAGCGTCATACTGCTCTGTATTGTATTTAGCTTACATTGATTTGTGTATTGCTTTCTTTGTGTGCTGTATAATCCCATTCTATAGTACTTTCCAAATGCTCGATTTGGGCAGCCCCTTAGCCCATGCTCAAGATTGCGGTTTGAGTCTGGTTACAGCTGGTTCTTTCCCCGTGCTGCGCAACAGCACCAGAATATGCATGGCTGCCCGTTGATGAGGAACTGTGTCAGCATCAGATCCTCCTGCACGTCTTCAACGCTGCTCTTTGGCCTGACGTCCTGCCGGGGCACTGTGGAGTGCCCCAGCTGCCCTTGTGTGCCGTGTCCCAGCCACTTTCGGCAGTCAGACCCCTACCGCGGGTGCTCACCTTCACGATCAGAGACAGTCTGTTCTGTCCATGACATATGTCATCTACCTGACTGACGGTGCTAGTGGTCGCACCATGCGGTCTGTGGGTGAGACTGGACAGACCGTTCACCAAAGGTTTTGCGTACTCTCATCCCTTCAGGGAGACCGTGGACACCGTGGTGGTCAGACCCTTCAGGTCTCATCCCTTCAGGGAGACAGTGGACACCGTGGTGGTTAGACGCTTCAGGTCTCATCCCTTTAGGGAGACAGTGTCTCATCCATTCAGGGAGACAGTGGACACCGTGGTGATCAGTCTCATCCCTTCAGGGAGACAGTGGACACCGTGGTGGTCAGACGCTTCAGGTCTGCGGATCAGACGGCGGAGGACCTGAGCTGGCCGGTGGTCAGGCAGTCTGCAGGGTGGTGCTGCTGTCCAGAGGAGGCCAGAGAAGTTCTGGATTCATGTCTGTGACCGGCAACTGACCTCACACTCCCTCACCACTCGCATGGTCACACACCTACACAGGGAATATGAAAGGGGAAGATAGTGAAGGATGTGGACCGAATCATGCAGCAATAGAGCAGTGCCCACTGGAGGCTGAAAGAAAGCGCAGCAATAGAGCAGTGCCCACTGGAGGCCGAAAGAAAGCGCAGCAATAGAGCAGTGCCCGCTGGAGGCCGAAAGAAAGCGCAGCAATAGAGCAGTGCCCGCTGGAGGCCGAAAGAAAGCGCAGCAATAGAGCAGTGCCCACTGGAGGCCGAAAGAAAGCGCAGCAATAGAGCAGTGCCCACTGGAGGCCGAAAGAAAGCGCAGCAATAGAGCAGTGCCCGCTGGAGGCCGAAAGAAAGCGCAGCAATAGAGCAGTGCCCGCTGGAGGCCGAAAGAAAGCGCAGCAATAGAGCAGTGCCCACTGGAGGCCGAAAGAAAGCGCAGCAATAGAGCATGCCCACTGGAGGCCGAAAGAAAGCGCAGCAATAGAGCAGTGCCCACTGGAGGCCGAAAGAAAGCGCAGCAATAGAGCAGTGCCCACTGGAGGCCGAAAGAAAGCATTGAAAAATGGAACGTGGCCCAAAGACGATCCATTACAGTTTGATGCCCAGTCATGGGACTGATTCGGATTCACGTAGAACATAGTCTACTGTGGCTACTAAAAATAAAAGGAAAAGATGCTCCCAGGATTCACCGAAAGGGGGAGAGAATGATGAATCCATCGGTGCTCAACCAATCATGACTGCAAATCCCAAACGGACTATGAACATGGACCAAATGGAATATCCATGTGTCTGTGGAAAGCGTTTCGCTACCACCCGTGGCATGAAGATCCACAGAACAAAGATGGGATGTGTGAAGACTCATCTGAATGAGCAGCAGCGCACTGCATCAGCAGATAAGACGTCGGAAGACCAAGGCCAGGATTTAAACCACAGTGCCAAGGACATCCACGCTGTTGGTTCGGATGAGGAATTTGCACAGGCCCTCGATGCCAGGCGCCTGAAACTCAACCTGCCACGAGCAAACGAAACTGAAGATTGGGAGAAACTGGATGCAAAAATCGTCCAAAGACTCGATGCACTGATAGGGAAAAGCACCCTGGAACACAAACTAGCCACATATGGGGACATTGTGTATGCCACATGTAGAGACGCCTATGGAGCAAAACTACCCAAAGAGAAAACACCTCCAAAGAAATCCAGACGCCAAGAAAAGATGGACAAGATCAGGGTCCAAAAGAAAAACCTCAAGATGCAAATGAAGACCGCACTGCCAGCTGAAAAACAAGGCTTGGAAAAACTGTGGAAAGACCTGAAAGAAACACACAGTGCCCTCAGCAAAGCGGAATCTGCGAGGAAAAGGAAGAGCAAAAAGAAGAAGACACAAGAGCGCTTCTTCAGAGACCCCTTCCAGTTTGCCAGAACACTGTTTGAGCAGCCAAAATCTGGGACCCTAAGTGTGGACAAAGGAGTTCTTGAGCAGCATCTGAGGAAAACATACTCTGACCCACAGAGCAAAGCACCACTCGACATTCAAGGTCTGGTGTGGCCAACCAACCCTGAGGAACAGTTCAATGGCAAGCCTCCAACGTTGGCGGAAATCAAGAAGGTGGTCGACAAAGCCAGAGCCAAATCATCACCAGGGCCAAACGGAATACCTTACCAGCTTTACAAGAAATGTCCCAAGGTGCTGGAGTGGCTCCACAGGCTGCTGCGATCGGCTTGGAGAAACCAGAAGATCAGCGGCCAGTGGATGACGGCAGATGGTGTGTACATCCCCAAAGAGCAAAACTCAAGTGACATTAGCCAGTTCAGGCCAATATCACTACTGAACGTCGAAGGGAAAATCTTCTTCTCTGTCATGGCAGCAAGGCTGACCAAGTACCTGATGGAAAACAAGTACTTGGATGTGTCAGTCCAGAAAGGTGGCATCCCAGGCGTGGCGGGCTGTGTAGAACACGCCACAATGATCTGGGACGCAATCCAAAAAGCAAAAACAGAAAAGAGAGACCTGGACGTAGTGTGGCTTGATCTGGCAAACGCATATGGATCTGTGCCCCATGAGATGATACAGTTGGCTCTTGAGATGTACCATGTGCCAAAGAACATCCGCGACATGCTCAAGAAGTACTTCAATGGCTTCTCAATGCGGTTCTCTACCAAGGAGTACACAACAGACTGGATCAACTTGGAAGTGGGTATTGCAATGGGCTGTGCAATTTCCCCAATACTGTTCGTGCTGGCAATGGAACTCATCTTGAAAGCAGCAACAAACAACGCGAGACAAACAGACCTTGGCGATGGATACAAGATGCCTCCTCTCAAGGCCTTCATGGATGACACTACAGTGATTTCATCCAGAGAAGACGAGACACGTCATGTGCTGGAGAGGCTGGACGACATAGTTGCCTCATCCAGAATGAAGTTCAAGCCAAAGAAATCACGGAGTCTCTCACTGAGGAAAGGAAAAGTGGCCGGATCTGTGGTCTTCAGTGTTGCCAACCAGGCCATTCCAACAGTCACAGAAGAACCAGTCAAGAGCCTTGGAAGATGGTATGATGATACGCTGAAAGACACACAAAGAGCAAAAGAAACCAAGCAGATGGCGGAGGAAGGCTTGGAGACCATTGACCAGTGTGGGCTCCCTGGCAAATACAAGGTCTGGTGTCTGCAGTTCATGCTGATACCAAAGCTGCTATGGCCTCTGATGATATACGACATCTGCACCAGCATAGTGGAGGCAATGGAAGCCAAAATCAACAAGTTCACAAGGAAATGGCTTGGTGTCCCACCCTGTCTGACTGACATAGCGCTGTACTGTCGCCAAGCAAAGCTGAAACTACCCCTGAAATCCATCCTGGAGGAATACAAAGCAGGGAAGATCAGACTTCAAAGCATGCTGGAGGACTCAGGAGACAAGGTGGTAGAAGCAATCAAGCCCCAGCTGAAGACAGGCAGAAAATGGAAAGTTCAAGAGGCGATGGATTCTGCAAAAGAAAGTCTCAAGATCAGAGAAATAACAGGACACACACAGACCAACAGACAGGGACTGGGGGTGACCAAAACTGAATGGTGGTCAAAGGCCAAAGGAAAAGCCAAAAGAGACATGATGATTCAGGAGATGAGAAAAGAAGAAGACCAAAAAAGACTCCAAAAAGCAGTCCAGCAGAGCCAGCAAGGGCAATGGACAACGTGGGAGAATGCACTCCAAAGAAGTCTCACTTGGAATGACATTTGGCACATGGCCCCTCTCAGGATCAGCTTCATTCTCAGATCTGCATATGACCTTCTGCCCTCAAATGCAAACCTGGTGAAGTGGGGGAAAACAGACGATCCTGCATGCCCCCTCTGCCATGAAAAACAAACAGTGGAGCATGTCCTAAGCTCATGTAAAGTAGCCCTGGCTCAAGGAAGGTACACATGGAGGCACAACCAAGTGCTCAAAGAAATTGTACAAGTAGTCTGGGCTAGTACCAACACCACAAAAGGGAAAATCAGGACTCCAAAAGCACCCGCAACATTCTTCACGGCAGGAGGCAGCAAATCATGGCCAAGAACAACAGTGCCACTCGAAACATGCAGGCAGAGTCTGCTGGACGGGGCAGATGACTGGGAGTGCACTGCAGACCTCCCAGAATGGAAGAGTCACCCAGAGATCATCAGCAAGAGTGGCATGAGACCAGACATAGTAGTCCACTCTAAGTCAACCAAGCAGCTGATCATTATCGAGCTCACGGTGCCATATGAGAACAGAATGGAGGCAGCTCAAATCTACAAGACTGAAAAGTATGCTGATCTGGCAAACAGCCTGAGGAGAGAAGGCTATCAGGTCAAAGTCCTCACTGCAGAAATTGGAGCTAGGGGTTTGTAGGAACGTCTGCATACAGCCTCATGAAACAGCTCTCAGTTGCAGGGAAGGAAAAAACCAGAGCCCTGAAAGCAATGGCAGAAGCGGCAGAGAGGTGTTCAAGCTGGATCTGGTCAAGGAGGAACAAAAGTGAACTTCATAAGGCTTAATTTCCCTACAAATATCAGGTGTCCCTGTGGCTCAGTGGTTAAAGCGCGAGTCATTAAGTGGAAAATGAGCATGTCCAGAGGGTCATGGGTTCGAATCCCAGCCATGGCTCGTCCCAAGATGGGAAAAAAAGGGGCAGCAGAGGGACATCCGGAGTCATGAACCGGGTGTGGCCCAACCCCCCTAGAGTGTCAGGAGATAAGGGCCGAAACACTTGCTTGAAGGGGGCTTCTCTTCTGAGGACTCTCTGCTGCCACGCTCTCCACGAGTTTCTTTCTACTAGTCTGAGTGACCTCACTGCCGATACCTGTCTTCAGAGTTTTTTATATATATATATATATGTATGTATGTATATATATATATATGTAATATGTATGTATGTATTTCATTGAATATTAAATGTGATACAAATGTGATGCAAATGTTGACATTTTGAATTTATCATGCCTGGTTTTTAAAAAAGGTACATCATAAGTAACTCTTTAAATCGTTATCAACGATTAACTCCCCAGATTGAAAATAAGTTTGATTGAATTCGTGAATTGACGGAAAGGGCGAACCATACATCCCGTCGACTGAGGCTGAAGTCTGCGCTCTCCTTAAAGCCCTTCTGGTTGTCAGTATCAGTCTGATTACTATTGTCATTGGCATGTTGTGCAGCTGCAGGCCTGATGGCAGTTAGCATTAGTGGTGTGTTTATTTCATCGGGCATCCTTTAAACACTCTGCCCATGTTCTCTTGCAGATCTGCGTTTTGGCCGCCATGCTGTTTCCGTACAGCGCGCCCGCTGCCCCTTCCTGTTGTGCGGCACAGCGAGACAGACACAGCCCAGTCCGCTGGATGACAGGGGGAAGCCACAGGGTCCAAGTGACCACTCAAAGGCCGGTCCACACGACGATTTGAGGGTCATGGAAGGGTCAGGGTCCGTACAGAACGTGTCCGAGTTCGGCAGCGTGATGATGAGCCAGTTATCTGTAGCGCTAAGTCTGGAGGACATCCAGGCCGAAAACTTCAGGTGAGTGGACCCGCATGTTTGTGCAAGGAGTGTTTTGTTTTGCAATGTTAGCGCGGTCTGTATCCTTCGTGGGACTCTCTCTCTCTCTCTCTCTCTCTCTCTCTCTCTCTCTCCTCTCTCTCTCTCTCTCTCTCTTCCTCTCATTACGTGATCTGGAAGCGACGTATATTGAATGAGACAAGACCAGGTTCGGGGTTGCGCTGTATGCACAGCCTGGTGTTGGGTAAAATAACCCACGGCAGCGAACGAGTTGTGTCTGGCAATTTACGCAGAAAAATCCAATCCAGTAAATACACGAGAGAAAATCAACAGGCATACAGACATAAGAGCTAGGTGATTTAATTAAGTAATTAATATGCCGATGCTGTCTTCTCCGGAAGACAAACCCGAAATTTGTATGGTTTGTATGATGATACGTTCCACCTCAAAGTCGTAGAGACAGGTAGTCCATAGCATGAGAGAGACAATCATTTATTTGTTTGGTTGTGTGTCATGACCGTGTATATGCGCGGGTGATGTTTTCAACTTCTGACGAGAAAACAACACCATAGGTAAACAGTGTTTGCTAGGGATTAGCTTTTTCTCGTCATTGATTGGACGTTGAGGCACGTGATGGGTGAGAAAAGCTCACTGTTTTGTAGGACGGGTGTGTTCCCGATATGTAGGGCAGTCCAGGAGTTGCCAGACGGGAAGAAAGGGCGCTTGGCTCGGGGCGAGTCGTTGGCTTATATTTCAACTTTGGGGGCTGTAAAAGGAAAATCTAGTTGTCCTTGAGGCCAGGGAGTGGCCAGTTTGATGTAGTGCAGACAGAGGTCTGCTAGGGATTCCTTGGTTAGAATATTGATTCCTTATGGGTAAAGTTGCCAGTTGGGGAATAATAAATTCATAAAGAGAAAAGAAAAATATCAATAAGTAAATATGAACGATTTATGTGATTAATTGAAAAAATAATGAATAAATAAACGACCTCGTGTAATGAATACTGGTTCCCCATGGGTAAGTTGCCAGTTGGGGAATAATAAAGACCTAAAGAGGAAAGACAAATCATTAATAAGCAAATGTAAACGATTGATGTGATTATAAATAAGTAAACGACCTCATGTAATGAGAAACATTTTCTGAAAAGCGCAATTGTGTTTTTTTTCCTTATATTAATACGTTTGTAAAGATTTCACTTTGTATTTCCAACTGTAGGTAGGATGTGTTTTGAAACCCATTCGCAACCAATGCATGAGTATCTTTTTATATCAAGTAGAATGTCTTTAACAAAATATATATTCTCTAGTTAACGTCAGAACTTGGGGTTTCTGTTCAGAAAACCTCAGTGTCCAACCCTGGAACTCGAGTACCTTCCTCCTGGAAACTTAATTCTCGCTGGTGAGAATTTTTGAAGAAAGAAACATTTACGCGCCGACAGTTTAATATGAAAAACAAGAAGAAACGTGAACAGTATTATCTATATGGTGCTTTTTGAACGACAGGCAGCGAACGAGTCATCTTGGATAAGCTGCTCCCCTATTGCTCTTTTGACTCGTCTTTTGATTTTCAGCATCGGACCTTTGAACTTGTTCACCTGAAACTGTCCCTACCTAGTGCTCCTGTCACTAACATTTTTGGGATTTATAGACCGGTACCCAGCAGAAAGAACAAATTTACGCCCAGCATGTTTGTCAACGAACTTCCAGACTTTCTTGAATTTGTAAATGACCTTCCAGGAACATTGTTATTGATCGGCGACTTCAACTTCCATTTCAATAAGCCCACAGTTGGATACACGCCCGAGGTGTTAGAAATTTTAGATACTTTCGGACTCCAGCAGTCCGTGAATGAAATGACGAACGAACAGGGTAACATAGTAGACTGGGTAGTCTACAGAGACAGTGATCATCTTCTCAAATCCTCAACCGTTGACGATAACCTAGCATCGGATCATTATGCTGTGAAGTGTGAATTAGATATCGTTAGGCCCGCCGTTCCAAAGACTTACAAGGAAGTTAGGAAAATTTCTGCTATCGATATAGAGGCTTTCAAATCTGATCTGAGCACGGCCATACCGAGCGAGCCATCGGCCTGTCAGCTGACCTCTGCCCTCCGTGCCATGCTTGATAAGCATGCTCCAGTGAGCAGGCGCTTGATCACTGATCGCTCACTGTGTCAATGGCACAACACAGTGGGTCCCGAGTTGTCGGAGGCCAAGCAGGAGAGGAGGGGGGCTGAGAGGCGATGGCGCGCCACGGGACTGACTGTGCACAGGGAAATATATCAAACTGCGAGAAATCATGTTACTGACATTGTTCATCAAGCAAAAACTTTGTTCTATTCTTCAAAGATATTGGCCTGTAATACGGCCAAGCAACTATTTAATGTCACAAATAGTCTCCTAGGCAAAGTCAGCTACTCCCCCCTTCCTACCATCTTCCAAACTCAAGAGCTCCCTCAGAAATTCTTAGAGTTTTTCAATGGAAAAATTGACACTATCCGTGAAAAGCTAGATTCTACTGCACCTGTACATCCTCTGAATGACAAAGTTTACTGTGGACCTCCTTTGGCTTGTTTTAGTCCTGTTAGTCAAGACTATGTCAAAAAACTTTGTTTGCGATGCAGCCCTAAATCATGTGAACTTGATGCCATTCCCACTAACTTGCTCTTTCAGTGCATTGATGATGTCCTACCCCATCTTACTCATGTTATCAATACCTCTTTGTCCTCTGGTCACGTTCCTGAAATCTTCCGGTCCGCAGTGGTACGTCCATTGATCAAGAAACCTTCATTAGATAAAAATGTTTTAAAGAATTATCGGCCTGTATCAAATTTGTCATTTCTATCAAAATTATTGGAGAAGATCGTTTTGGAACAAATTCTAGAACATCTCGAAAAGAATCACCTTTTGAATCCTCATCAATCTGCTTACAGACAAGGCCATAGTTGTGAGACAGCACTCCTCCGTATAGTCAATGACCTCCTCTGCGGGCTTGACGATGGGAATGTTTCCTTATTAGCGATGTTAGACCTCTCTGCAGCATTTGACACGATCGATCATAATATTTTGTTCTCACGGCTTCAAACTTCCTTTGGATTCAAAGACACAGCTCTCGACTGGATTATCTCTTACTTGACTGGACGTACTCAGACAGTGTGTGTACAGGGAAGATACTCAGACAGTTCTCCTCTTAGGTACGGTGTGCCTCAGGGTTCTGTACTTGGGCCAGTCCTTTTTGTGCTGTATGCTAGTCCTGTGTCTGACGTCATCAGTGGTCACGCCATGTCGCATGAGAGCTTTGCTGACGATACTCAGCTTCATCAGTCGGCTCCCATTGCTGAAACTGACTCGCTGATTTCTCGGACGCGGGGCTGCATTGCAGACCTGAAGGACTGGATGACAACCAACAAACTACAACTAAACGACGACAAGACGGAACTCATGTTCGTGACAAAACAGCCTAACCATCCTTCTCTGCCTTCAACTGTCACTATCAATGACTGTGCTGTCTCTGTCTCCACCTCTGTCCGCAGTCTAGGGGTCATACTTGACCAATCCCTCTCCTTTGAGAAACAGGTTTCAAATATTTGCAAGATTGCCTATTTAGAACTAAGAAGAATCAGCTCTGTACGTCACCTTCTCTCTACAGATGCTACAAAAACTCTCATTTGTGCATTTGTTTTATCTAGAATAGATTACTGCAACTCACTTTTGGCCGGCCTTCCAAAATACCTGATAGAAAGATTACAGCGAATCCAAAATCATGCAGCCCGAGTCGTCTGTAGAGCAAGAAAACATGCTCACATTTCGCCTCTCCTCCACTCTCTTCACTGGCTATCTGTCTCAAACCGTATCTCGTACAAAATCTCAACTCTCACTTTCTCTGCTCTCTTTGAAAATGGACCTTCTTATCTCTCAGATCTCCTTAAAATCTACACCCCCTCTCGACAACTACGCTCCTGTGCTGACGACCGCCTTCTGCGAATGACTCGCTTCAGGACTACTACTGGTGAAAGATCTTCCTCTTTTCAAGCTCCAGCGACGTGGAACAGACTGCCAAACTGTCTCAGACATTCAGATTCTATCTCTTCTTTCAAGTCTAAACTTAAAACCCATCTATTTTCTCATAATTAGTCAATGCTGTGGGGAGAGGGGGGGGGGGGTACAACCTAACTCATAGCCGTCTGGGCCTTTTCAAATGTAGCGTATGTGTATGTTCTCTATTATATGTATTTGTTGTATGATTGAACGTTATAGGATTAAGTTTTTGTAGTGATATTTGAAGAATAAGTGAATGTCACATTGGTAGGATTAGGATTTGTTAGTTATTGTAGTAATAGTATTTGTAGTTGGGTGTAAGGTGTATTATTGTATATGAGAAGGGTGAATGTAGTATGACTTTGTAAAGCGCTTAGAGAAATTCGTTTGATTAAGCGCTATATAAGAAATCATTATTATTATTATTAACTGCCCTTATGCTGTCGTGCAGCTACTTTTGTGAACTTGTGAATTTTTTGTTTTGTTTTGTTTTGCCAGTACCTCCACCATTCCTGCCTAAGGGAACGGAGAAGAATCTCTTCCTACACTACCGTTGATCTCATATGATCATCACCCATCAGTGACTGATTAATGATAATAATTTTTTACCCCTCTTTGTGTGTGTGTGTGTGTGTGTGTGTGTGTGTGTGTGTGTGTGTGTATGAATATGTGTGTAAAAAATTTTCCACAGTTAGTCTCACTATGATCACACGATCTTAACTCACCTAGAACATTATTTGTTTTTATCATTTGTTTTTGTTCCCCACCCCCCGCCCCCTTTGTGTGTGTGTGTGTGTGTGTTGTGTGTGTGTGTGTGTGTGTTGTGTGGTGCAACACATGATACCCTGTTTTTCATTGATCACTGCTATCTTCTCTCAACAAACAGCAGCATATTGATGCCAACACATTATTTCACCTGTTACAATGAACATCATCCCACAGCATTGTTTACTTTTTTAAACAACACAATTAATATGAACCTCCCAACCTCCCACCCCACCCCACTCCCCCACCCCATAGTGGATGAAGAGATATGAGCTCTCCTTCTCTTGCCCCCCTTCCTCCCCCCCCCCCCCCACACACCACATTACCCTCCTCCCTTTTTTTTTTTTTTTTTTTTTTCTCTCTCTCTCTCTCACCCCCCGCTCCAATCATACCTTATCACCCATGTTATCTTCCATCCCCTTCCCCTCCCTCATTAACATTACCCACACACCTTTCACAACTACCCACACATAACTACCACCACCTCTTTCATCACCAGCGAAATCATTTTATTTATTCACCTAAAACTTTCTTATTTATTTATTTTTTATTTTTTTTATTTTTTTTTATTTTTTTTTTTTTTAAATTTCTTCTGTTCATGTACTTATTTACCCCTTCTATATATAATCTAATTTTCTTTTTTTTTTTTTTTTTTTTTTTTTTCCCAGTTGTCGCCCCCCCCCCCCCCCCCCCCCCCCCTTACCATTATTATCAATCCCCATTATCACAACCGTCACAAAGATATCACACCCCCCACTAAACTAGACACACACCCTATCGTATCACACAACCCCCCCCTCCCCCCACGAACCCCCCCCCCCCCTCTCTCCTTTTCCTCTACCTAAATCCCCCTTGTCATTTCCGCCTAGCGGCTATTCTCCCCACCACATGGACTAACAACAGATGAGTCATTTCGTTCTTTGTTTGAACTGTCTAAATGTTAAATGTGATTTATTTTTTCGCCTGAAGAAGACCCAAGTGGTTGAAATGCATCGTGTCTTGTCATGTGCTTTGTTTGTCAATGTCATTTGGCGGTAACTAACACCTCTCTTTCTAAATTTGCTTCGTTCTCCGCCGTCAGTCACTCCATTTTGAAACTTTGTTTTGTTTTGTTGACCAATGTGTTAAAGAGAGCTAAAAAGTGAATGTTTGTTTCTCCGGTCTCTCCTTTAGATGAATGGAGTAAACATGCCGTATGTGTGATTGAGTGTTGCACATGTGGTGTATGATAGTGTGTTATAAGACATTCTGTCCCAAAGAAGCCTAAGTTCATGGCATGCGAGAATTATTGTGTGTGTCTGTGTCTGTGTCTGTGTCTGTGCGTGTGTGTGGTGTTAGACATTCCATGCCAAGTCACAACGATGACTTGGTGAGGGCATAACGGAGACAAGCATGTGTTTATCTGTCTGTCTGATTGGTTATTTTGCCTCAGAATCACAAAGATGAGTTTGTAGCAGAAGAACGAGAAATTATTCATTTTTCTTGTTTGTGCTTTAATACAGTTCATCCTAAAGGGAAAAAAAAACATGAAAATATAACAGGAATGATTAGTTGTGTTGTTTGTGTAGTTATTGTTACGAGAGTTGGGAGTGGGACGGTGTTGTCCTCTAGGGGAAGGACTCGGAATATTTTTTCTATTGAGTTATGTTAAAATTTCACCTCCACCCTCTCTCTTACTAGTTATGGAAGGAGACACTTTCCGGTACTAAGTCATAGAAAGAAATTTTTGTTTTTCTCAGGACTGTTCAAAATACTCAAGAGTGGCACAGGAATAATTCTCCTTAGGCTTGTACACTTTAAAAGTGCTTGTAGCTCCGAGAGACAGAATTAGAGATGAGTTCAAACATTCAATACTGAATGAACAACGAAGAATGACACAAGTTAAGTGTACTTTCACTCATCAGCTTTACTTATTCATACAAGGGTGAATCATTCAAATCAATTTCTTACAAATTAAGTTGAAGTAACTTGGAATACACTTAGCCCAAATACACATGTTGATTAGATTTAGAATCACCTAACACAAAGCATTCAGACAATCAACAGTATTCATAAATGAGCTTAACAGTTTTCACTCAGTACAGGCATACTGTTTTTCCTGTCAGAATTTAACATTCAGTTAACATCCTAACAGATACTGGTGAATACTGGCAAAAGTCAGACTGTTAACAAAGAATGTTAATCAGAGTGTTAACAGAGAATGTTCAATCAAGCATCTGAAGAATTTTTTAACAAATTGTGGCAAACAAACTAGTACTATAGAATACTCATTCATCGTCTTGATAGATGTCACCAAGTACTGGCATAAAGTTATCCTGCTCAAGCCCATGGCATACTTATAATCAATGCATGGTCTCAAATTTTAGAAACATACTTTCAACAGCTCTTCTGGGAAAGAGTGAATCCTTAGAGCACAGGATATTTGGAAGATGTGGAGATGATCGTTCCCTTCTCTGCTCGTGTCACTAGACACCAAGAGAAGCTGGCTGACAGTAAGTAGAGAGAGAGAGAAAGGAGAGGGGGGTCGATCATCCCCCACCACCTACAGTGTAAGGTATTGTGTAGAAGATTCGAGAACGCTCTATCTTAGTGGTTGGCATTGATTTTATTAAGCCTTCATGCTAATTGACAACACTACCCAGTCCTCACCTGTGCAACATGTGGTAGACTGGATATCGTGCTGCTTAACATAATTGCATCATGCACGGGCAGAATGCACGCACGGTTGCCATGGTGGGGGTATTGGAAAGGAAGGAAAAGAGGGAGGGGGGGATGAGGAAAGGGGGGAAGAAGGGCTGGGCTTTAGCGTTGTGGTATCAGATATGAAACGGCCGGGAAGGGAGGGAGAGGGGGTGAAGTGAACGTGTTGCCTGCATCGGCTGACTTAAAGAGAAAATCAGACACTGTGGGGAGCTTTATGCTATGTAAGAATGATCTGATGCTGTGGGGAGCTTCATGCTATGTAAGAATGATCTGATGATGTGGGGAGCTTTATGCTATGTAAGAATGATCTGATGCTGTGGGGAGCTTTATGCTATGTAAGAATGATCTGATGCTGTGGGGAGCTTTATGCTATGTAAGAATGATCTAACGCTGTGGGGAGCTTTATGCTATGTAAGAATGATCTGACGCTGTGGGGAGCTTTATGCTATGTAAGAATGATCTGATGCTGTGGGGAGCTTTATGCTATGTAAGAATGATCTAATGCTGTGGGGAGCTTTATGCTATGTAAGAATGATCTGATGCTGTGGGGAGCTTTATGCTATGTAAGAATGATCTGATGCTGTGGGGAGCTTCATGCTATGTAAGAATGATCTGATGCTGTGGGGAGCTTCATGCTATGTAAGAATGATCTGATGCTGTGGGGAGCTTCATGCTATGTAAGAATGATCTGATGCTGTGGGGAGCTTTATGCTATGTAAGAATGATCTGATGCTGTGGGGAGCTTTATGCTATGTAAGAATGATCTAACGCTGTGGAGAGCTTTATGCTATGTAAGAATGATCTAACGCTGTGGGGAGCTTTATGCTATGTAAGAATGATCTGACGCTGTGGGGACTTTATGCTATGTAAGAATGATCTGATGCTGTGGGGAGCTTCATGCTATGGCTATGTAAGAATGATCTGACGCTGTGGGGAGCTTTATGCTATGTAAGAATGATCTGATGCTGTGGGGAGCTTCATGCTATGGCTATGTAAGAATGATCTGATGCTGTGGGGAGCTTTATGCTATGTAAGAATGATCTGATGCTGTGGGGAGCTCTATGCTATGTAAGAATGATCTGATGCTGTGGGGAGCTTTATGCTATGTAAGAATGATCTGATGCTGTGGGGAGCTTCATGCTATGTAAGAATGATCTGATGATGTGGGGAGCTTTATGCTATGTAAGAATGATCTGATGCTGTGGGGAGCTTTATGCTATGTAAGAATGATCTGATGCTGTGGGGAGCTTTATGCTATGTAAGAATGATCTAACGCTGTGGGGAGCTTTATGCTATGTAAGAATGATCTGACGCTGTGGGGAGCTTTATGCTATGTAAGAATGATCTGATGCTGTGGTGAGCTTTATGCTATGTAAGAATGATCTAATGCTGTGGGGAGCTTTATGCTATGTAAGAATGATCTGATGCTGTGGGGAGCTTTATGCTATGTAAGAATGATCTGATGCTGTGGGGAGCTTCATGCTATGTAAGAATGATCTGATGCTGTGGGGAGCTTCATGCTATGTAAGAATGATCTGATGCTGTGGGGAGCTTCATGCTATGTAAGAATGATCTGATGATGTGGGGAGCTTTATGCTATGTAAGAATGATCTGATGCTGTGGGGAGCTTTATGCTATGTAAGAATGATCTAACGCTGTGGAGAGCTTTATGCTATGTAAGAATGATCTAACGCTGTGGGGAGCTTTATGCTATGTAAGAATGATCTGACGCTGTGGGGAGCTTTATGCTATGTAAGAATGATCTGATGCTGTGCGGAGCTTCATGCTATGGCTATCTAAGAATGATCTGACGCTGTGGGGAGCTTTATGCTATGTAAGAATGATCTGATGCTGTGGGGAGCTTCATGCTATGGCTATGTAAGAATGATCTGATGCTGTGGGGAGCTTTATGCTATGTAAGAATGATCTGATGCTGTGGGGAGCTCTATGCTATGTAAGAATGATCTGATGCTGTGGGGAGCTTTATGCTATGCAAGAATGATCTGTGCTGTGGGAGCTTTATGCTATGTAAGAATGATCTGATGCTGTGGGGAGCTTTATGCTATGTAAGAATGATCTGATGCTGTGGGAGCTTTATGCTATGTAAGAATGATCTGATGCTGTGGGGAGCTTTATGCTATGTAAGAATGATCTGATGCTGTGGGGAGCTTTATGCTATGTAAGAATGATCTGATGCTGTGGGGAGCTTTATGCTATGTAAGAATGATCTGATGCTGTGGGGAGCTTTATGCTATGTAAGAATGATCTAACGCTGTGCGGAGCTTTATGCTATGTAAGAATGATCTAACGCTGTGGGGAGCTTTATGCTATGTAAGAATGATCTGACGCTGTGCGGAGCTTTATGCTATGTAAGAATGATCTGACGCTGTGCGGAGCTTTATGCTATGTAAGAATGATCTGACGCTGTGCGGAGCTTTATGCTATGTAAGAATGATCTGACGCTGTGCGGAGCTTTATGCTATGTAAGAATGATCTGACGCTGTGCGGAGCTTTATGCTATGTAAGAATGATCTGACGCTGTGGGGAGCTTTATGCTATGTAAGAATGATCTAATGCTGTGGGGGCTTTATGCTATGTAAGAATGTCTGATGCTGTGGGAGCTTTATGCTATGTAAGAATGATCTAACGCTGTGGGGGGGCTTTATGCATGTAAGAATGATCTGATGCTGTGGGGGCTTATGCTATGTAAGAATGATCTAATGCTGTGGGGAGCGCCTGAGAGAGACGAGCGTTGACGTAGAAGTAATGGATTGGGTGAGAGAGAGAGGGGGGGGGGGGGAGAGGAGGGGGAGTAGAAGGGGGGATATAGAGGATGGTGTGGCTGTCAATTGTCACGCTACTTTTATGCATCCTGTCCGAAAGTAGCAAAAGTAACTGGTTCGAAGCATAAGAAAGACATTTATTTGTCTCAGTGTGTGGTTTAACACTTTGTCTCAAACAATAAGAGTTCAGTGCAATAACTATTTATTTGTGCGGTTAAACGTTCTGACCCAAACGCAACGATTTCATTTGAACAACTGTTTATTTCTTTGTGTGGTCATGCATTACATCCCAAGTCATGTTCCAAGTCATGTCCCAAGGATAACTAGCACAAGAGAGCCACAAGAGCTGTTGTTGTATATTCCATCCCAGTCTCAAAGATATCAAGTTCATGGCATCGGTGAGCCAACTTCGCATATATTGTTAAATATTCGATCCGAAACAACTTCAACGCTTGGGGGGGGGGGGGGGTGCAAATTTTATTTTCTCTGTCTCTGTCTCTATGCATTCCGTCACAAAGTGGTAGAGATAACGTTTTTATGGCATACGAGTACGAGAGACAATATTTGTCTAGTTCGTGTGGTTATAAATTCCATCTCAAAGTCAGACATAAAACTAAATCATGAAATGAAATAAAGCAGGGAATTGTCGTTTGCCTTGATTGTTTGGCTACACGTTGTGTCTCAGAGTCGCAAGCGTAGCTGGTTCAACGAGTAAGAGAGACAATTATTTGTCTGTTTGTGTTGGTAAACGTTCTTTCCCAAACATAATTAGTTCATTGCAACTCGTAATAATTATACTTTCTGTCTTTCTGTCCCAAATTATGTCACAAAGGTAACTAGTTCATGGCATAAGGGATACAATTATTTATTTGTTGGTTTGGTTATACGATTCGTCCCAAAGTCTCGAAGATAACAAGTTCAAGACATCAGTGAGACAATAATTTATTTGTCTGTATATACATTCCATTCCAAAGACAAGTATTCTAAGGCATAAAATCGACTATCATTTATTAGTCTGGGTGGAGGGTTCTACGTTCCGTGTCAAAGTTACAAAGATCACAGGCTAACGCCATGGGAGGGAACGTATTCAGTTGTCTTGCTTGTGTTGTTATACATTTCGTCCCGAAGTCACGAAGATAACCAGATCATGACGTCAGATAAAACAGAATGGTTTGTCTTTTTGTGCAGTCGCAATAAATTATGTCCCAGAGTCATATGGATGACTGATGCAGGGCACAAGAGAGAGAATTCTTCGAGAGGGATTGCGATGGTTCCCTCATGCAGCTAGTGAAGAGTTTTCATATTTATTATATATTTTCTTAATTTTATGTTCCCGTTTTCTTCATCTTCAACCCCCCCCCCCCCCCCTCCACCAAGTCCAGATCTTTGCCAAGTCATTACTGTGATGACAGAGGGGTTGTTGGCCTGCGCTTGTTTTTCCCCCACTATTAGATTGTTCGTCTTTGTATTTGTCTGACTTTATTCAGGTTTAAAAGGCTGTGCCAGTCATGAATAAAAGTTACTCTCGGTTAGGTTTTCTTACAGAAGCAAGAATTACCCTACTTGTTTATTGTTTATAATTCTTCGTTCATTTATGTCGTTTTACATTTTGTTTTACATAACAAATTTATGGCGTATCAGAGACGATAATTTGCGTGGTTATACATTCCGTTTATAAGTTCCGGAGATAATGAATTCATGACATAAGAGAGACCATTATTTATTTGTGTGTGTGGCCATACATTCCGTCCCAAATTAATAAGAACAAGTAGTTTATGTCATAAGAGAGATCTTTCATTGTTTGTGTGCTTATTCATTTCCTGCCAGATCCTCACAAATTAACTGGTTCATGGCATGAGAAAGACCATTGTTTGTTTCGTTTGGTTGCTTGGATGTCTTGTATTTTCCATCCCAAATATGATAAGTTCCTGGCATTAGAGGGACAGTGATGTAGCTGCTTGTTTGTGTGGCTATGCAATTGGTCTCAGGGTTGCAGAGGGACAGTGATGTAGCTTTGTGTGGCTGTGCACTTGGTCTCAGGGTTACAGAGGGACAGTGATGTAGCTTTGTGTGGCTATGCACTTGGTCTCAGGGTTACAGAGGGACAGTGATGTAGCTTTGTGTGGTTGCACTTGGTCTCAGGGTTACAGAGGGACAGTGATGTAGTTTGTGTGGCTATGCACTTGGTCTCAGGGTTACAGAGGGACAGTGATGTAGCTTTGTGTGGCTATGCACTTGGTCTCAGGGTTACAGAGGGACAGTGATGTAGCTTTGTGTGGCTATGCACTTGGTCTCAGGGTTACAGAGGGACAGTGATGTAGCTTTGTGTGGCTATGCACTTGGTCTCAGGGTTACAGAGGGACAGTGATGTAGCTTTGTGTGGCTATGCACTTGGTCTCAGGGTTGCAGAGGGACAGTGATGTATGCTTTTGTGTGGCTATGCACTTGGTCTCAGGGTTACAGAGGGACAGTGATGTAGCTGCTTGTTTGTGTGGCTGTGCACTTGGTCTCAGGGTTACTGAGGGACAGTGATGTAGCTGCTTGTTTGTGTGGCTGTGCACTTGGTCTCAGGGTTACAGAGGGACAGTGATGTAGCTGCTTGTTTGTGTGGCTATGCACTTGGTCTCAGGGTTACAGAGGGACAGTGATGTAGCTGCTTGTTTGTGTGGCTATGCACTTGGTCTCAGGGTTACAGAGGGACAGTGATGTAGCTTTGTGTGGCTGTGCACTTGGTCTCAGGGTTACAGAGGGACAGTGATCTAGCTGCTTGTTTGTGTGGCTATGCACTTGGTCTCAGGGTTGCAGAGGGACAGTGATGTAGCTTTGTGTGGCTGTGCACTTGGTCTCAGGGTTACAGAGGGACAGTGATCTAGCTGCTTGTTTGTGTGGCTATGCACTTGGTCTCAGGTTACAGAGGGACAGTGATGTAGCTGCTTGTTTGTGTGGCTATGCACTTGGTCTCAGGGTTACAGAGGGACAGTGATGTAGCTGCTTGTGTGGCTATGCACTTGGTCTCAGGGTTACAGAGGGACAGTGATGTAGCTGCTTGTTTGTGTGGCTATGCACTTGGTCTCAGGGTTACAGAGGGACAGTGATGTAGCTGCTTGTTTGTGTGGCTATGCACTTGGTCTCAGGGTTGCAGAGGGACAGTGATGTAGCTTTGTGTGGCTATGCACTTGGTCTCAGGGTTGCAGAGGGACAGTGATGTAGCTGCTTGTTTGTGTGGCTATGCACTTGGTCTCAGGGTTACAGAGGGACAGTGATGTAGCTGCTTGTTTGTGTGGCTATGCACTTGGTCTCAGGGTTACAGAGGGACAGTGATGTAGCTTTGTGTGGCTATGCACTTGGTCTCAGGGTTACAGAGGGACAGTGATGTAGCTGTTTGTGTGGCTATGCACTTGGTCTCAGGGTTGCAGAGGGACAGTGATGTAGCTGTTTGTGTGGCTATGCACTTGGTCTCAGGGTTACAGAGGGACAGTGATGTAGCTTTGTGTGGCTATGCACTTGGTCTCAGGGTTACAGAGGGACAGTGATGTAGCTGTTTGTGTGGCTATGCACTTGGTCTCAGGGTTGCAGAGAGACAGTGATGTAGCTGTTTGTGTGGCTATGCACTTGGTCTCAGGGTTGCAGAGGGACAGTGATGTAGCTGCTTGTTTGTGTGGCTATGCACCTGGTCTCAGGGTTACAGAGGGACAGTGATGTAGCTGCTTGTTTGTGTGGCTATGCACTTGGTCTCAGGGTTACAGAGGGACAGTGATGTAGCTGTTTGTGTGGCTATGCACTTGGTCTCAGGGTTACAGAGGGACAGTGATGTAGCTGTTTGTGTGGCTATGCACCTGGTCTCAGGGTTACAGAGGGACAGTGATGTAACTGCTTGTTTGTGTGGCTATGCACTTGGTCTCAGGGTTACAGAGGGACAATGATGTAGCTGTTTGTGTGGCTATGCACTTGGTCTCAGGGTTACAGAGGGACAGTGATGTAGCTGCTTGTTTGTGTGGCTATGCACTTGGTCTCAGGGTTACAGGGATAGCTGCATCCTGACATAAGGCAGGAAAATTAATATTTACATTGCGTGTTTCAAAGATAAACAGCCTTGCGTAAGAGAGACAATATTTTATTATTTCGTGTGGTTATACATTCTGACTCAAAGATATAAACATAACAATTTCATGGCACAGGAGACAGATTGATTAATTAATTTATTAATTAAATATGTGTGTGAGTGAGTGAGTGAGTGAGTGTGTGTGTGTGTGTGTGTGTGTGTGTGTGTGTGTGTGTGTGTGTGTGTGTGTGTTTCATTTGAACCCAGTGTTTGTGCAGTCAAGCAGTGTTCCTGTTGACAGCGTTGTTGACAGTGTCCTGTGCTGTTACAGTCAACGCGTGCTGCACGTGCTGAGCCAGAAGTTCCTGTGGGTCATGTTCCTGGCCCAGATGCTGGTGGACGCTGGCTTCGGCATCCACATCATCCTCTACCCCGCCTACGCCCGGAGCGTGGGGCTGACGCTGACGGAGATCCCCCCTCTCTTCATCATGTACGGCGTCACTCTGACAGTCAGTCGCCTGGCGCTCGGCTTCGTCTTCACCCTCGTCACCCGCCACTGGCTCAAGACCTTCTTCTGTTTCCGCCTGGCCTATGCCGCCATGCTGACGCTGATCCCCCTGTGTGGGCTGTCCTTCCCTTCCTTGATGGTCTGCCAGGTCTTCATGGGTCAGTAAGGCCTCTCTGTACATAGATCAGTAGGAAATAGGCTATAATGATTAGTGGAATTGCCCTTAGAGCTATCCATGACTCACAGAAACTGGCATTGTGAATACATCACGGCCTCGACCTGACAGCATTCTTGTTGAAGAGCAGGCTGGACTCCACAAAGGCCATTGAATGTATGGTAAACAGGGCCCCCTTTGATAGAAACACTCCAACAGCAGAGGGGGCTGTATCATGTCCTCCAAGGTTTCAGGAAGGCGGCGGGCAGAGTCTGGCAGGAGGCAGTGTGGGCACACTGAAGGAAACTAACAGAGGACGAAAGCTAATCAACACATTCCAGCCACTACATTCCAAAGAGACCGGTGCGGTGCTCACACAGGATGCTGTTGCGAAGAGGTTTTATACTGCATCTAGAGGTCCTCAGAGCTGCCCCATATCTCCCTCGCTTTTCGACACATTCCTGGAGCGCTTCACGGCCGAGGTACGTGAAGATCATGTGGGCAGAGTCAGCACTGAAGGAAGAACTGTCACGAACCTTCGCCTGGCGGACGACGTCGACAGCCTGGCAGGCAGTGAAGGCGAGCTGATCATGTTTTGTTTAACGACTGGATGAAACATCAACAGGACATGGTATAGACATCAGTGCCGTGAAGACCAGGGTGGTGGGCAGCCACACCATCACCATTACTGTCCATGGACAGAAGGTAGTTCATGTTCCACAGTTCGCTCACCTGGGATCCCTCATCAGCGCTGAAGGGTCCAGACCATCAGTCTTCTCAAGGACAGCAGGAACAGCAGCACTGTCCTGACTGATGCCTGTGAGGAAGACAGTGACATCTCCACGAAACACAGAATCAGGCTTCTGCATGTACTGGCACATTGCGCCCCCCCTCCCTCCCCTGGACGCATGGGGCACGGACCCTCACAGCAAATCTGGACAAGAAGCATCCAAGCCATGGGAATGAGGTGTCATGGCCAGATTCTCACCGTAGACACACTGACCACATCACCAGACGTCAGACACACTGACCACATCACCAGACGTCAGACACACTGACCACATCACCACCAGACGTCAGACACACTGACCACATCACCAGACGTCAGACACACTGACCACATCACCACTCAAAACCCGTCAAGACCAACACTGACCACATCACCAGACGTCAGATACACTGACCACATCACCAGACGTCAGACACACTGACCACATCACCACACGTCAGACACACTGACCACAATCACCAGAGATGCACCAAGCCCCAGGAAGCACACTGGACCACACGAAGAGCTGCTGACGTCAGTTAGGAACAGAACACTATGTTGGTGTGTTCATGTAAGATCCCATGGCCTTGCCATAACAGTCCCCCAGGGAACGACTGAGGCCGAGGGACGGCGGTGGAGACAGGAAAAAAGAAAGGACTGACAGCAGAATGGACGGGGAAGCCATGTGCAGAGACCCACACAGCCCGTAGAGCTGGGGAAACCTGGTGAACAGTTCTTCAGTGCTGGCTTCCCATGAAGCATCTCGGAGTTAAGGGAGAAGAAAAAGTTGGAACCTTAAAGACATCAGCTGATACAGATTTGCAGAGATGTGTTTCTTTTTCCAATATGATTTTGGTTTTTAGACACGTCAGCAGAGATCAGCGTACGTCATCTGATGTGGGTTTGACTTGGGTCACACCTGTAGCAGAGATCAGCATGTTGTTTTACCTGTTCTTGTTAGTTTCAACATATCGTGACGGATCAATGTCTCCTGTCTGATATGCCTTTGCCGTGTTTGCGGTCCATGTGCTCTGATTTCAACCTGACAAGACATGAGAGAAAGCATGTTGTTTCATGAAGCCTTTGTCAGATTAAACAGAGAATTCAATGCTTCATTTTCACTTTGCAAACGGCTGGTACATAGTTGTAGTAAATGTGTGATATGCGCATAATTGTTTTGTTTCTGTTTTTTTATGTTTTGGTTTTATTAATTAATTAACTGATTGATTAAATTCGTTTTGCTAGTCAGATTGAGATATGAAAACAATTCTCATGAGTTTTTGCAGTTCCTATTTCGAATCTATATCGTGTCCCAAACTGAAAATTGTAGTTGAAGATTATTTTAGCGATTCAGAGAAAAGATGCTTAGCTTAATCAAGGTAGGCAGGTTTCACGAGGAATGACCGACTCAGGGAAAGGGAATGGTGGCCACAGTTTGCTTTTCCTGATGCCATGAGGCTTGGTTTCTTAGAGCAAGTTAAGGTGATGGAGCCATGTCGCTGCAATGTTGTTTGGATGAGCGCGTGTTGTGCAATCGTTAACCTGTCAGGTGATGGAGCCATGTCGCTGCAATGTTGTTTGGATGAGCGCGTGTTGTGCAATCGTTAACCTGTCAGGTGATGGAGCCATGTCGCTGCAGTGTTGTTTGGATTAGCGCGTGTTGTGCAATCGTTAACCTGTCAGGTGATGGAGCCATGTCGTGCAATGTTGTTTGGATGAGCGCATGTTGTGCAATCGTTAACCTGTCAGGTGATGGAGCCATGTCGCTGCAATGTTGTCTGGATGAGCGCGTGTTGTGCAATCGTTAACCTGTCAGGTGATAGAGCCATGTCGCTGCAGTGTTGTTTGGATTAGCGCGTGTTGTGCAATCGTTAACCTGTCAGGTGATGGAGCCATGTCGCTGCAATGCTGTTTGGATGAGCGCATGTTGTGCAATCGTTAACCTGTCCCATTCGTGTCGTTCTTACACTGGGTTATTGTTGGCCTGTACCAGATGTGCGTAGGGTGCCTGGGCGTTTTATCAGCTGGTGACCTTGTGATCAGGTATGACCTACGGGCGTCCTACGGTCTGCTGGCGCCCATCATGGTCAGATACATGGGGCTCAGGGACCTCCCTCTGGCCTTTGGGTCGCCATGATGGCCAGTGGCATAGGATCGGCGGTCGGCCCGCCCATAGCAGGTGACTGTCTCTCTCTTTCTCTCGCTGTCTGTCTGTCTGTCTCTGTCTCTTGTCTTTCTCTCTCTCTCTGTCTGATGCAAGAACACACACACACACACACACACAGACACACACACACACACACACACACACACACACACACACACACACACACACACACACTCACACGCAAACACACACGCACACGCGCGCGCGCACGCACATGCGCGTGCGTTCACACATACACACGCGCTTGCTTGCTTGCTTTCTAACTTCGATCACATTAAAAGAATCCAACGCTTACAAAATCGTCATTTTGATCAATACGGAAACTTCGTTTGTACATGTCGACTAACGCTACAGCCAAATGCAGCACTGCAGGACAGCTTTTGTCGGGAAACCAAAGTGAGAAGAGCTCATGTTGTGTTGGACTGTGCGCCTCGCAAGGCAGGCCTACCTTGTCCATATCAATGTCTATCACTGCTATTTTTGTGATACTGATTTTGTTCTTTGAAAGATACTTTTTGTTTTAGTTGTGTAGTCCAGTTGAATACTTACTTTAAAATGTTATAGGTTGTAGGATTCTTTGAGGTTATGCTTGCACCTAAACGCACACAACACACACACACACACACACACACACACACACACACACACACACACACACACAATTCACTCACACACACACACACACACACACACACACACACACACACACACACAACACACACACACACACACAAAAAACACACACACACACACACACACACCACTCACAACACACACACACAACACACACACACACACACACACACACACACACACACACACAAGCAAACAGAGGGCACAATATTTTCAATCTTGGTCTGATCACTGTCATCACCATAATCATGTAGTGACTTGGCCTTTTTTCCAGGTGTTCTGTTCGACACCATTGGCAACTACCGCGTGTGTTTCTTCGTGGCAGGTAATGCCGGTTGGATTCCTCTGCGATGGGGGACGGGAGGTGGAAGGCAACATGATATGTTGGGTTTTTTTTTTTCTTGCCCAAAAATGTCAATACTAAGTGTAAAATCATAGTTCATTTTTCATACGCAGCAATGTAAATAATAAGTGTAAGATTACAGTACATTCTTTCAAGAAACGATTTCAGTGTTAAATATGAAATTACAGTACACTTTTGATACCATATTCAAGCTGCATTCTTGCATTTGTCATGCTTTAGAAATGACAAGCGTTGTTTCATGGTATAGTCTGCTGCCATTGTATGATACGTTTCGTTCGAAATGCTGTGTACAGTGTATGGGTCTGATATGGTGGTCTGGTCAGATGTGGCATGGTTCTCACCGCTTCTCGAGTGGAAAGAAAAACCACCTGTCTGATGGAAGAGATGTCGCCGGCTGGAGTGAGCGTGGATAGTGACCGCCAGTCTGCTGGACCATGTGGGTCAAAGCTGACCTAGGGACCATGTCAGTGCAGACTGGATTGGATCCATCGAGACCATGCAGTTCAGAGCTGATTTCAGTGCAGACTGGATTGGATCCAGCGAGACCATGCAGTTCAGAGCTGATTTCAGTGCAGACTGGATTGATCAGTCATGAGGACTTTGATCCTGTTGGAGGATGGCGAAGAGGAGAAATTCGGTTTCAGCATCTGCCCTTTTCTCCTGTTTCGGCATCTGCCCTTTTCTCCTGTTTCGGCATCTGCCCCTTTCTCCTGTTTCAGCATCTGCCCTTTCTCCTGTTTCGGCATCTGCCCGTGTCTTTCTCCCTCCATTGACTGAGCGGAATGCCAACACAGGTGGAGTAGGGTGATCCTTCACCCAGTGTGTCCTGCACCATGGTGACCGTCACATGCATGGTCCTGGGATTATTCACCCAGTGTGTCCTGCACCATGGTGAGTGTCACATGCATGGTCATGGGATCATTCACCCAGTGTGTCCTGCACCATGGTGAGTGTCACATGCATGGTCCTGGGATCATTCACCCAGTGTGTCCTGCACCATGGTGAGTGTCACATGCATGGTCCTGGGATCATTCACCCAGTGTGTCCTGCACCATGGTGAGTGTCACATGCATGGTCATGGGATCATTCACCCAGTGTGTCTTGCACCATGGTGAGCGTCACATGCATGGTCATGGGATCATTCACCCAGTGTGTCCTGCACCATGGTGAGTGTCACATGCATGGTCCTGGGATCATTCATCCAGTGTGTCCTGCACCAGTGGTGACGTCACATGCATGGTCCTAGGATCATTCATCCAGTGTGTCCTGCACCAGTGGTGACGTCACATGGATGGTCCTGGGATCATTAATCCAGTGTGTCTGCACCGTGGTGACGTCACATGCATGGTCTGGGATCATTCATCCAGTGTGTCCTGCACCATGGTGACGTCACATGCATGGTCCTTGGATCATTCATCCAGTGTATCCTGCACCAGTGGTGACGTCACATGCATGGTCCTGGGATCATTCATCCAATGTGTCCTGCACCATGGTGACGTCACATGCATGGTCCTTGGATCATTCATCCAGTGTATCCTGCACCAGTGGTGACGTCACATGCATGGTCCTGGGATCATTCATCCAATGTGTCCTGCACCAGTGGTGACGTCACATGCATGGTCCTGGATCATTCATCCAGTGTATCCTGCACCAGTGGTGACGTCACATGCATGGTCCTGGGATCATTCATCCAATGTGTCCTGCACCAGTGGTGACGTCACATGCATGGTCCTGGGATCATTCATCCAATGTGTCCTGCACCAGTGGTGACGTCACATGCATGGTCCTTGGATCATTCATCCAGTGTATCCTGCACCAGTGGTGACGTCACATGCATGGTCCTGGGATCATTCATCCAATGTGTCCTGCACCAGTGGTGACGTCACATGCATGGTCCTGGGATCATTCACCCAGTGTGTCCTGCACCATGGTGACGTCACATGCATGGTCCTGGGATCATTCATCCAGTGTGTCCTGCACCAGTGGTGACGTCACATACATGGTCCTGGGATCATTCATCCAGTGTGTTCTGCACCGTGGTGACGTCACATGCATGGTCCTGGGATCATTCATCCAGTGTGTCCTGCACCGTGGTGACGTCACATGCATGGTCCTGGGATCATTCACCCAATGTGTCCTGCACCATGGTGACGTCACATGCATGGTCTCTGGGATCATTCACCAGTGTGTCCTGCACCATGGTGACGTTACCTGACCTCTGTGTCATTGCTGCACTTCACCATGTAAGGCTTTGCAGATTGTGTATCGCTCACAGGATTATTTTTCCTTCGCTGTCAGTTGCAGTGGTAACTAATCTGATAAGATGATTCGCGTTACCGCTGTTTCTCACGTGGCTTTGAAGATCAAAGACAAGCTCTGACTCTTGACCTGTTCTGGCACTTCTAGTTCAAGACGTTGTGGCTGAGGTGCCCGCTCGACGTCACTGGATACAGGGATTCAGGGGGTCAGGGCTGTGAGCTGGGAGGGCGTGGATTGGAGTGCCTTTTCAGGGGCACTTGTATGGGGGGATTCTCAGCCGACGTCTGTTAGAGTGCTTTAGTATATAATGGACACAGATAGGAAGACTGGAACCATACAGGTTTGTTTCATCAACTTGAGATTACGTCACAGAGTGTTGCTCAACATTCCTGAGCCTGTTTCATCAACTGGACGATACGTCACAGAGAGTGTTGCTCAACGTTCCTGAGCATGTTTCATCAACTGGACGATACGTCACAGAGAGTGTTGCTCAACGTTCCTGAGCATGTTTCATCAACTGGACGATACGTCACAGAGAGTGTTGCTCAACGTTCCTGAGCCTGTTTCATCAACTGGACAGTACGTCACAGACAGTGTTGCTCAACATTCCTGAGCCTGTTTCATCAACTGGACGATACGTCACTGAGTGTTGCTCAACATTCCTGAGCATGTTTCATCAACTGGACGATGCGTCACAGAGTGTTGCTCAACATTCGTGAGCAACTCTGAAGGTTGGCAAGATCTAACCTGAAAGAACATGTAGTCGAGCACTGGAACTGGTCATCTTCATCCTCCTCCGTGGTCATTGTTGAAATCGAAGCAGAATCTCTGGCCCATCCTGGCCAGTCTTTGTGGTGATCTCACCCCCCCCCCTCCCCCTCACTTCACATCCATGCCCTTGGTCAGTCTGCGTCAAAATCGTTGTGGTGTCTTCATGGGGACTGTCACTGGACGAACGTGGTGGCGCCCTCCGGAGAGGACATTCACTCACGCTGACTGCGAGACCAGTCATTGTCGTCGTCAATAGAGGGCTTGGTTTGGTGGCCTCCTGCCTATGTTGGACAAAGAACAGGCGTCACTGAACGCCAGCAAAGGGACCCAGCAGCGGTGCAACCTCATCTGTGAAGGACTGTCTGATGGTGCTGCCGTTGTTGAAGCAGCAACAGAACGATGCTGATTACGGCTGGAAGGGGTGGAGGGGGCGTGTGGGGGTCAGTGAGCGGTGTGGTGTGATGCCACAGGGGAAGCAGGGAAGATTAGACAGCTTACAGAATAGATGTCAAGAAAATAAGACGAGACCTCCATTAAACCGTGACTGTCTTGGGTGACTTCAAACAGGACACGATGATGGACGCCTCAGTATGTTCCGCAGTCCAAAGACAACAGGAACGAAGCCATGAATTGTGCTGGTCCACAGTGACTGACAGATTTCATGTTCAGTGTGGTCCTCACGGTGGATTCAGGCTTTCCTGTTCAGTGCCTCTCAACGCAGGCTTCCGTCAGGGGTCAAGTGCCTCAGGTCACGGTCACCTTTGACTGTGGTCCATCAAACTTTGATCCTCAGGGAGGGCTGGCATCGAGGGCCCAACATTCTTCAACTCCTCTGCAGTTTAGTACAGAATGGTCGCTGAGGGTATCGTGCTCCTCTGTGTGGAAGATGTGCCCATCACTTGTAGATGGAGTTGCTGCTGGACGTTGACTTGATGCTTGGTGTGCAGGCTCTTGTCCCTGCTGTCAGGGCCGGTCACCTGCCAGTGACTCGTTGATGGGTGTTACCTCTCTTCAGTTCTTTCCCTTGAATTTCGATCACCGGTGATCAACTATTTTCTTCCCGGAATTATGGTGTTTAAAACAACATTTTTGTTATCTGAAGCAATGTATCGCCTACGAAACTCGAAATAGACCCATTCATCACAAAAATATTATTATTTTAGAAATAATGCGCAGAATGTTACAAACAAATTACGAAAAATTCATGCAAAAAGCAAAAATCTCAAAAACTGTTGAGAGGTAAATTACGGAGCACCCTGAGAACGATGACATTTAGACAGAAGGTACACCAGTATGCTTCCTGAGAGATCCGATGTTTTGTGTATTTTCAATAAAATTGTGTGTGGCACGTTGGTTATATATCAGGTTTGGTTATATGAATAGCATATTTGTGTATTTTTATTCATTTCCTGGTTACTTGAAAGTTAAATTACAGTCTGATCTGTTAGCATATGATGTTAAGTGGCCACCGACATCATGGTCATTCCTGAAACATTTTGCTGGTTGTCCGTTCCAATCAGGTGCCACTGTTGGTGCCTCAGCGCTGTCTCTGGCTCTGCTGGCCTTCATACCTGACCTGCAGCCCTTCCCTGAAGGCGGCGTCACAAAGGACACACACCTCCCAGCCAACCAAAGAGAACCCTTTCTCTCCACCAGTCCAGGAGCACCTAACAGCTCATTGCCTGATGTCAAAGACTCCAGCAATGACAAGCCTAAAGATGTCATTTACCAGGTTAACGATTGTGAAGCATTGCACCGACTGTTTAAAGATGGGCATGGTTGAAGTGTTGATAGAATGGAACAGCTTTGTCTAGGATGGATGGGCATGGTTGAAGTGTTGATAGAATGGAACAGCTTTGTCTAGGATGGATGGGCATGGTTGAAGTGTTGACAGAATGGAACAGCTTTGTCTAGGATAGATGGGCATGGTTGAAGTGTTCATAGAGTGGAACAGCTTTGTCTATGATAGGTGGGCATGGTTTGAAGTGTTGATAGAGTGGAACAGCTTTGTCTATGATAGATGGGCATGGTTGAAGTGTTGACAGAATGGAACAGCGTTGTCTATGATGGATGGGCATGGTTGAAGTGTTGACATAATGGAACAGCATTGTCTAGGATGGCACCTTAGTGACAGCACATGTATTGTGGCGTTCTCTGTGTCTGCGGGCGATGGATTTGTTCACATCCTGAGGCTGTCGTGACTGCACGCATCCAGTCTTTATTTTCCCCTCTTTTCTTCCTTTCTTTTTGCGTTTCTGTACTCCCAGTTCTTATAGAACAGGAAGTACTTTACAATGGGAACGAAGAAATGCTGTCTGTGTGTGTGTCCGTGGTCAAAATGTGTTCCACTCGCTCCAGACAAATCTGACCGTTAAAAACCGTCATTCTTGACATATTGTCCGATTTGGATGAAATTTGGTATGTACACAGGCTTTAGCCCAGTGAGGACTAAAATACCGGTTTCAAAAGTGTACATCGGTTAAATAACCGTTAAAACCGTTATTTTGCCTTTATTTCTTATCTCACAAAGCACTTTGCCGATTTATAAGCGATTTGGAAAACTGGGAGTACGTTTATATGCTTCGAATCTTGTTTGTACTCCCAGGTCTTATAGAACAGGGAGTACCTTAGAATGGGAACGAAGAAATGCTGTCTGTGTGTGTGTCCGTTGTCAAAATGTGTTCCACTCGCTCCAGACAAAACTACTGGGCCGATCTTTCTGAAAATTTGTAGGTATGTTCATTATGGGCCACGGATGATGCCCGATGTTTTAGTTTACCGCTATAGCCGTTACTAACGGCTGTAACGGCTTGTAACGGTTTTTCTTCTTTATGGAATATCTCAGAAAGTACTTGGCCATTTTATAAGCGGTTTGGATGATCTTGTGACAAATCGGAGCCTCTGTCCATATGTAAGTGATGTAATGCTGAAAATGGATTAAACAACCGTTTAAAAACCGTTATTCTGCCGTTATTTCTTATATATATAGGTGGATTTTAATTAAATTTGGTATATAGAAAGGTTACCACACACAAATGGCACTTCTATATAGTGTTTCAAAATTTGACCGTTAAAAACCGTTATTCTTGACATATTGTCCGATTTGGATGAAATTTGGTATGTACACAGGCTTTAGCCCAGTGAGGACTAAAATATCGGTTTCAAAAGTGTATATCGGTTACCGATAGACCGTTATTTTGCCGTTATTTTTTATATATTGGTGGGTTTTAATGAAATTTTGTATATAGAAAGGTTATCACACACAAATGGCACTTCCATGTAGTGTTTCAAAATCTGACCGTTAAAAACCGTTATTCTTGACATATTGTCCGATTTGGATGAAATTTGGTATGTACACAGACTTTAGCCCAGTGAGGACTAAAATACCGGTTTCAAAAGTGTACATCGGTTAAATAACCGTTAAAACCGTTATTTTGCCTTTATTTCTTATCTCACAAAGCACTTGGCCGATTTATAAGCGGTTTGGAAAACTGGGAGTACATTTATATGCTTTGCATCTTGTTTTATTTTTCTTTGAGCGACTTGGTTCGGTTGGGGCATATTTCAAACGGTGAATGTATTTTTGTTTTTCTCGGGTTTTTTGTTGTTTTCGTTTGCACTCTGATTTTCCAATGGTTATTCCTTATGTATTTCTGTAATTTTCTACTGTGTTCAAAGACCAGTGCGCATACCCTCAAACAGGGGTATTCGGATTCTACTTGTAATCCAGAGCGATGCTTACAAACAAAATACGATGAAATTAACCTCTGTAAAAAAGCAACAGTTATGATTTACAGACTTTCTTCTTTCACACACACACACACACACACACACACACACACACACACACACACACACACACACACACACACTGTCCGGGACGGGGGAAATCGTGATGGTATTGCTTAAATGCACTAAGTTGATGTATTATTAGTCAGACTTAACACACCAAGGTTATCTTTGCACTCATACACGCATATGCACACTCATGCGCCCACCAAACATTCACCTCTCTCTGGGAATGGGATGTCACGCATTCGGTTCTCACCTAACACGACTGAGAGCAAGAAATACAATTTCTACGCTACTTATAATCAAACATGAAGAATCCAATTCCAATTACACAAAATGGAATAATCAAAACATAAAATCCCGGGTTATAATAAAATGACTTCTAACCTGGCCAGGTTTCCACACACACAACCACACTTTCACACCACACCACAGTTCTTGAACAAGTCTCTTCAAGTTTTCTTCAGCACTGGATGATGGTGACGCCCTTGGTTGACTGGCTCCAGGTTTCAGGACTGGGTCTTCGTGGTCGTCTCTGGGATCTCGACGTAGAACTCTTCTTCTTCGTCTCTTTCACTCACCTCTGGGTTCAAACTCAGTTTGTCTCTCTTCACCCACCTCTGGGTTCAAACTCAGTTTGTCTCTCTTCACCCACCTCTGGGCTTCAAACTCAGTCATTTCTTTTTCAGCTTGTCTTTAACCCTAAGACCTTGCTGTCACTTCTGTGTCCCAGACCACGTGTTTCTCAACCCTTCTCTGTCCTGCTCACTCTCCTCTCCCCTCTCCCCTCTGTCCTTCTCTCTCTCTCTCTCTCTCTCTCTCTCTCTCTCTCTCTCATGGTGGTCTTCTCCTCTCTGGCCACGTTGTTTTCCTCAGTTTATATAGGGATGGACCCAAAGGATTTCCCTTTGGGCCATGCCTTTGTCCCTGTTGCTTCTCAATCACCTTGTTCACAAGTACACTGAATTCTCCTTTCGCTACATTCTCCCACACATCAGCATTTACACACAATCCTACCTAATTGCTTAGCAAACAGCCACTTGGCACCAAATGGACATCGAAAATTCCCACCGACTCCGGAGCCACTTTCACACATTAATCATCCTAGAGAAAAGCTAGAACAACAACGTCCACACGCATTCAACTAGCCTGACAAAGCATCAACACAGTGCCCCACGGCAATACCATCTGAACGAGCCAAAGACTCCTGCTCTTCAAGGACTGTTTACAAAGCAACCTCAGCTGACTGAGTATTTAGCGCCTACTTGATGCTTCGAGGTCCTAATGGTTACACTCCCCTCCCTTTCGCCATCGGGAAGGTTCGCACTACCTTAGGTGCCATCTGTCACTGACCACTTCGACCTCATTGGCACAGTTCGACCCTGTGTGCTAGGCGAGGGTGTGTTGCTAATCGGCCCATTACTTATTTCTCTACCACTCCTGGCATTCTTTGCCTGTAAGCGCTTAAGGCCTTTTGTGAGAGGTTTCACTCCCTTCACACACACACACACACACACACACACACACACACACACACACACACACACACACACACACACACACTGACTGACTGAAACCATTTACTGTCAGATTAACATAGTGTTGTACTGACATTTTAAAAAGAAAAACCTTAATAAATTAATGAGATAACGAAAATAATACAAATAACATCTGAATGACATAAAAATCATAAAGGAAAATTAACAGGGAAACATTTAACATTTATAAGTAACATAATAAAAAATCAGAAATTGTAACAATAAAGCAAATTACATCTTAACTGTACTGAAAATCAACAATCTCTCTCTCTCTCTCTCTCTCTCTCTCTCTCTCTCTCTCTGTACCACACACACACACACACACACACACACACACACACACACACACACAGATGATGATCTTATTTTTGAGAACGAAGCGAAGGCTATAGAAATTGTTAGGGCAATTGTTAAGAGTCCAGTTGGACATTTACTTTGATTCTCGAGTTATTTGTTTGGTTTATTTTCTTATTACTTCAGTGGTTAAAAATGTTTTGTTTCTTTAAAAATGTTCAGACATGAATCCAGGCTGAAGTAGTTTACCGTTATGCCGGGGTTAAAGTGATGGTCACTTATTGGTATCTCATTAATTAAATAGACTATGCATGCAAAGATTAGCATACTACACAACCTCCACACTCCATACACTTTTAATGACATTTTTAAAACAACACACATTTATGCCCCCCCCCCCCCCCCCCACACACACCTTGATACGTGTGTATGTGTTGCATGGGTTAGCACTACATAGATATTTTTCACTTGTTGCTCAATATTAGGTTATTTCCCTTAGACTAGTCGATATCGCAGCGTTGACGTGGCGAGAGACCGCAAGTCGACTGAGCCCTGAACACGTCAAGCGGACGGCATCCAGCTGTCACCCGGAATGATTTGCACAGACTCGTTGTTGTTATTGCCCAGGAATCATGCTGTTTTGTGGGGCGTTTGAATCAGCCGTGTTCTTAGTTGACGGAGGTAGTCCTATTGCTGAAGTAGTGTTGAATGTGTAAGCAGAGGCGGTGTAGACACACATGTTGACACCCCTTCTTGATGGAAGTGGACCAGTGATGTGTGGACGTGAGGCAGGCTTTGGGGGTCTGTGGATCAGTCGAAGACGTAAGAACTGTTTGCGACTGATCATGTTACCGTTGTGACAGAAATTACCAAAGGAATAAAGGCAAGGACAGGAAGGTGGAAGATGTGAACAGTGTCACTTGGAGTGAAACTTTCGTCTAGGAAGAGAGAGAGAGGTGGTCTCCCCTGAATTTCCTTACGAATGGAATTCTAAGGTTCAGGTATGGGATGTGTGTGTGTTTGTGTATGCGTGCGTCTGTACGTGCGTGTATGGGTGCGTGCGTGTGCGCGTGCATGTGTGTGTATGTGTATGTGATTGTGTGTGTGTGTGTGTGTGTGACTCGGACTCAAACCGAGTCTCAAATTCAGACTCAGACTTTAGTTGTCAGGAGAATATTTAAGGGTCTATACACAGAGCATGGTACCACGAGAAATCATGATGGATAACGCTCCACACTAAGGGTCCATAGAGGACAGAGCAGAGAAATCATGATGGATAACGCTCCACACTAAGGGTCCATAGAGGACAGAGCATGGTACCACGAGAAATGATGGATAACGCTCCACACTAAGGGTCCATAGAGGACAGAGCAGAGAAATCATGATGGATAACGCTCCACACTAAGGGTCCATAGAGGACAGAGCAGAGAAATCATGATGGATAACGCTCCACACTAAGGGTCCATAGAGGACAGAGCAGAGAAATCATGATGGATAACGCTCCACACTAAGGGTCCATAGAGGACAGAGCATGGCACCACGAGAAATCATGATGGATAACGCTCCACACTAAGGGTCCATAGAGGACAGAGCAGAGAAAACATGATGGATAACGCTCCACACTAAGGGTCCATAGAGGACAGAGCATGGCACCACGAGAAATCATGATGGATAACGCTCCACACTAAGGGTCCATAGAGGACAGAGCATGGTACCACGAGAAATCATGATGGATAACGCTCCACACTAAGGGTCCATAGAGGACAGAGCAGAGAAATCATGATGGATAACGCTCCACACTAAGGGTCCATAGAGGACAGAGCAGAGAAATCATGATGGATAACGCTCCACACTAAGGGTCCATAGAGGACAGAGCAGAGAAATCATGATGGATAACGCTCCACACTAAGGGTCCATAGAGGACAGAGCAGAGAAATCATGATGGATAACGCTCCACACTAAGGGTCCATAGAGGACAGAGCAGAGAAAACATGATGGATAACACTCCACACTAAGGGTCCGTAAAGGGAGCCATTATTGTCTGCTCAAATTAATGCAATCATTAACATATATTGCAATATGTAGGTCATCATGCCATCATGAACATATGTTGCAATATGTAGGTCATCATGCCATCATGAACATATGTTGCAATATGTAGGTCATCATGCCATCATGAACATATGTTGCAATATGTAGGTCATCATGCCATCATGAACATATGTTGCAATGTGAATGTGTAGGTCATCATGCAATCATGAACATATGTTGCAATGTGAATGTGTAGGTCATCATGGAATATGAATGTGTAGGTCATCATGGAATATGAATGTGTAGGTCATCATGCAATCATGAACATATGTTGCAATGTGAATGTGTAGGTCATCATGCAATCATGAACATATCTTGCACTGTGAATGTGTAGGTCACCATGCAATCATGAACATATGATGCTATGTGAATGTGTAGGTCATTATGCAATATGAATGTGTAGGTCATCATGCAATATGAATTTGTAGGTCATCATGTAATCATGAACATATGTTGCAATATGTAGGTCATCATGCCATCATGAACATATGTTGCACTGTGAATGTGTAGGTCATCATGCAATCATGAACATATGTTGCAATATGTAGGTCATCATGCAATCATGAACGTATGTTGCAATATGTAGGTCATCATGCAATCATGAACATACGTTGCACTGCGAATGTGTAGGTCATCATGCAATCATGAACATATGTTGCAATATGTAGGTCATCATGTAATCATGAACGTATGTTTCAATATGTAGGTCATCATGCAATCATGAACATATGTTGCACTGTGAATGTGTAGGTCATCATGAAAACATGAACATATGTTGCAATGTGAATGTGTAGGTCATCATGCAATCATCAACATACGTTGATAATAATAATAATGATAATTTTAATTTTATAGCGCCTGTTCTCTAAAGATTAGGGCTCTAAGCGCTTTACATATGATATAATAAACACTCGTTTACACAACGGGCTGCCTACCTGGGTAGTGCCGACTGAAGAGCTGCCTGCCGGCGCATTATTCAATCGTTTCCCGTGTCATCCGGTCAATATCGTTCACTCAATTTCCATTCTTCCTTCATTCTTACCATTTCTCACGCAGGGTGCATGCTATGTGTAACGTGTCATCCATACCAACGGCCAAACTGGCCTTCTCTTCCGAAAGTTGGTGATGGGATTTTACGTGTGTGCAAGATGTTATGCGTGCGTTCACACACGGAACCTGGGTTTATAGTCTCATTCGAAGGACTGTATGTTGCAATATGAATGTGTAGGTCATCATGTAATCATGAACATATGTTGCAATATGTAGGTCATCATGCCATCATGAACATATGTTGCACTGTGAATGTGTAGGTCATCATGCAATCATGAACATATGTTGCAATGTGAATGTGTAGGTCATCATGCAATCATGAACATATGCTGCTATGTGAATGTGTAGGTCATCATGCAATCATGAACATATGTTGCAATAAGTAGGTCATCATGCAATCATGAATGTATGTTGCAATATGAATGTGTAGGTCATCATGCAATAGGAATGTGTAGGTCATCATGCAATCATGAACATATGTTGCAATAGGAATGTGTAGGTCATCATGCAATCATGAACATGTGTTGCAATGTGAGTGTGTAGGTCATCATGCAATCATGAACATGTCTTGCAATGTGAATGTGTAGGTCATCATGCCATCATGAACATATGTTGCAATAGGAATGTGTAGGTCATCATGCAATCATGAACATATGTTGCAATAGGAATGTGTAGGTCATCACGCAATCATGAACATATGTTGCAATGTGAATGTGTAGGTCATCATGCAATATGAATGTGTAGGTCATCATGCAATATGAATGTGTAGGTCATCATGCCATCATGAACATATGTTGCAATGTGAATGTGTAGGTCATCATGCAATCATGAACATATGTTGCGATATGATTGTGTAGGTCATCATGCAATCATGAAGATATGTTGCAATGTGAACGTGTAGGTCATCATGCAATCATGAACATATGTTGCAATAGGAATGTGTAGGTCATCATGCAATCATGAACATATGTTGCAATAGGAATGTGTAGGTCATCATGCACTCATGAACATATGTTGCAATAAGAATGTGTAGGTCATCATGCAATATGAATATGTAGGTCATCATGCAATCATGAACATATGTTGCAATAGGAATGTGTAGGTCATCATGCAGTCATGAACATATGTTGCAGTATGAATGTGTTGGTCATGCAATCATGAACATAATTTGCAGTACGAATGTGTAGGTCATCATGCCATCATGAACATATGTTGCGATGTGAATATTTTGGTCATCATGCCATCATGAACATATGTTGCAATGTGAATGTGTAGGTCATCATGCAAGCATGAACATATGTTGCAATGTGAATGTGTAGGTCATCATGCAATCATGAACGTATGTTGCGATATGAATGTGTAGGTCATCATGCAATCTTGAACATACGTTGCAATGTGAATGTGTAGGTCATCATGCAATCATGAACATATGTTGCAATGTGAATGTGTAGGTCATCATGCAATCATGAACACATGTTGCAATACGAATGTGTAGGTCATCGTTGCCAAGCATTGCACTTTGGTATAGTTTTTGCAAGTTTGAGTTTAGCATATCTTTTGATAGCTGTCTTTTTTTCTTAGCTTCAGTCGTAGCAGTTTGTATCTAGAGCAGCTGTTCAGAAAATGAATTTGGTCTTCGACCACACCACATGCTGAGCATTGTCTGTCTTCTCTCGGAGTGTTCGTGTGTCTCCCCCTTTCTATTTGTAGGTCATGAGCGCTGAGGCGAAGTCTGCTGAGATCGAACATTTTCAAGTTTATTATATAGATTCTAGTCGGTAGTTTCCTGCGATTTTTTTTTTTTGAAAAATGTTTCCTCGAAGTGGTTCTGTTTCGCTGTTTCCATAAGTCTATGGATTTAGATTCTAATTTCTTTTTGATGGCCTATTTTTTTCCCACGATATTAAGGGTTGATTAATTTTCCCAGATATGATCCATTCCCAGTGTATGTAAAACATCGGAAAAAATTCTAGCCATGGAGTGTTAGATATTTCTGTACTTTGAAGCATGCTGCTGTATGACTGGGTATGACTGCTGTATGACATGGTGTCAGCTTTGGTTGTGTGGAACCAGAACGCTAGTGTGTGGCGTATTGTTTGTAGGTTGATTGAGAAACCGCTAACTTCAGCAAATGCTGGAAGATTCCGAGCCTTTTCAGTGTGTGGCGTATTGTTTGTAGGCTGATTGAGAAACCACTCAGTTCAGCAAATGCTGGGAGATTCCGAGCCTTTTCATGTAGGCCTCAAAGGTTCTTGCAACATTTTGTATGTATTTTTGTTTTCGTGGGGAAACGCTTGGGACAGACTTTGATGGGAAACGGTGGAAATATGGGGATTGTTCGTGCCGTGATGATCATAAAGGAACCACACCTTTTGTTTGTTTGGTGTGTGTGTGGTGTGTGTGTGTGTGTGTGTGTGTGTGTGTGTGTGTGAAAGAGAGAGAGAGAGAGAGAACAATGCACCAACTACAGATTGCACATTTAGCACCAATAGCAGACTTCAGAATTCCAGATCTTTGTGATGCATTGTAGACTGAATTGTTAAAACACCACCCTGATATGCAGTGTGTTATCCCGCAATACTTTCAACCATAATAACAGAGAGAGAGGGAGAGAATTTATCATCGAAATTACTATTGTCGGTGTAAACACAGTTATCCTGGGTTTCTCTCACCTGGGTATATGTATACACCAAAACTAGTGAAAGGCAACAACAACAAAAAAACTCAAACCAATCGAAATTCAAACCTCTTATTGTTAAAATACTTGAACATACAAATCGGATGCAAATTTTCTTCCTCTCGAGTAAATATTTCTCTTATAAGAGAATAAACACACACACACACACACACACACACACACACACACACACACACACACAAAACACTCGTGGTGTCTGCAAAGTGATTTGAAAGACCCTGCGACTGAAAGGAAGGTTTAAAAAAAACATAGCTTTATTCAAGCGCGAAGGGTGGTGCTTATGTGTGGGAAGCTCGAAAGACTTTTCACCATTTCAGACAATTCTGAAGTGTACCTGAAGGAAATCCTGATTTGCACAATAAAGACTTTTCTTTTCTATTCCTTTCTGTGGCGCCTTTTCTTCTTTTTTTTATCTTTTTTTCTTCTTCAGAAACGAAAATTGACAGGTGTGTGCTGGCTGCAGGCAGCGTGGATCGCGCCGGGTAATCGTCCCAGTTCTTGCCCTTAAAGCTTTTTCACGAAAGTGTCAGACATGGACAGCGTTGTGTGTGGCCTCGCTTTTTGTGGGGAACAGGGTGTCGGTGTTCGGCTTGAAGTAAAGCCAGTGATCACCTCCCTCTTTTTCTGTACCTGTCTGCATCCATCTCTCTCTCTCTCTCTCTCTCTCTCTCTCTCTCTCTCTCTCTCTCGCTCGCTCGCTCGCTCGCTCTCTCTCGCTGTCTCTCTCTCTCTCTCTCTCTCTCTCTTTCTCTCTCTCTCTCTCTCTCTCTCTCTCTCTCTCTCTCTCTCTGCTGTCTCTCTCAAGCAAAAGATTTACGTCACCACGATTATTGTGCGCGCGCGCGCACAGACAGACAGACAGACACACACACGAACACACACACACACACACACACACACACACACACACACACACACACACACACACGGGCGCGCGCGCACACACACACACACACACACACACACACACACACACTGCCAATACAAAAGAAAATTTGTAAGATGTAGATGCCTACAAGTTGTAAATTTACATTTGTGTCTACTCACGAGCAACAGGGAAAGAAGCGGGGACTTTAGTGGACACGGTTTGGTCGGAATATGCGAAGGGTCGACGTATACGAGGTGGAGTTAAGCGGGGATGAGGTCGACTTATAAGGAGACAGTACAGTACTGCATAAGGAGAGGACGGTACAGTACTACATAAAGGACGGTACAGTACTACATAAAGGACGGTACAGTACTGCATAAAGGACGGTACAGTACTGCATAAGGAGAGGATGGTACAGTACTGCATAAGGAGAGGACGGTACAGTACTGCATAAGGAGAGGACAGTACAGTACTGCATAAGGAGAGACGGTACAGTACTGCATAAAGGACGGTACAGTACTGCATAAGGAGAGGACAGTACAGTACGCATAAGGAAGGAGGTACAGTACTGCATAAGGAGAGGACGGTACAGTACTGCATAAGGAGAGGACAGTACAGTACTGCATAAGGAGAGGACAGTACAGTACTGCATAAGGAGAGGACAGTACAGTACTGCATAAAGGACGGTACAGTACTGCATAAAGGACGGTACAGTACTGCATAAGGACAGGACGGTACAGTACTGCATAAGGAGAGGACGGTACAGTACTGCATAAGGAGAGGACAGTACAGTACTGCATAAGGAGAGGACGGTACAGTACTGCATAAGGAGAGGAAAGTACAGTACTACATAAGGAGAGGACAGTACAGTACTGCATAAAGGACGGTACAGTACTGCATAAAGGACGGTACAGTACTCATAAAGGACGGTACAGTACTGCATAAGGAGAGGACGGTACAGTACTGCATAAGGAGAGGACGTACAGTACTGCATAAGGAGAGGACGGTACAGTACTGCATAAAGGACGGTACAGTACTGCATAAGGAGAGGACGGTACAGTACTGCATAAAGGACGTACAGTACTGCATAAGGAGAGGACGGTACAGTACTACATAAAGGACGGTACAGTACTGCATAAGGAGAGGACGGTACAGTACTGCATAAGGAGAGGACGGTACAGTACTGCATAGGAGGAGAGAGACAGTAAAGTACTGCATAAGGAGAGGACAGTACAGTACTGCATAAGAGAGGACGGTACAGTACTACATAGGAGAGGACGGTACAGTACTACATAAAGGACGTACAGTACTGCATAAGGAGAGGACGGTACAGTACTGCATAAGGAGAGGACGGTACAGTACTACATGAGGAGAGACGGTACAGTACTACATATAAGGGAACAGTACAGTACTGCATAAGGAGAGGACGGTACAGTACTCATAAGGAGAGGACGCGTACAGTACTGCATAAGGGGAGACGTACAGTACTGCATAAGGAGAGGACGGTATAGTACTGCATAAGGAGAGGACGAGTACAGTACTGCATAAGGAGAGGACGGTACAGTACTACATAAAGGACGGTACAGTACTGCATAAGGAGAGGACGTACAGTACTGCATAAGGAGAGGACGGTACAGTACTACATAAGGAGGACGGTACAGTACTGCATTAGGAGAGGACGGTACAGTACTGCATAAGGAGGACAGTACAGTACTGCATAAGAGAGGACGGACGTACACATAAGGACGTCAGTACTGCATAAGGAGAGGACAGTACAGTACTGCATAAGGAGAGGACGGTACAGTACTACATAAGGAGGACGGTACAGTACTGCATAAGGAGGAGGTACAGATGCATAAACAGTACAGTACGCATAAGGAGAGAGACGGTACAGTACTACATAAAGGACGGTACAGTACTGCATAAGGAGAGGTACAGTACAGTACTGCATAAGGAGAGGACGGTACAGTACTACATAAAGGACGGTACAGTACTGCATAAGGAGAGGACAGTACAGTACTGCATAAGGAGAGGACGGTACAGTACTACATAAAGGGACGGTACAGTACTGCATAGAAGGACGGTACAGTACTGCATAAAGGACGTACAGTACTGCATAAGGAGAGGACGGTACAGTACTGCATAAGGATATGGACGAGGACGTACAGTACTGCATAAGGAGAGGACGGTACAGTACTGCATAAGGAGAGGACGGTACAGTACTGCATAAGGAGAGGACGGTACAGTACTACATAAAGGAGGGACGGTACAGTACTACATAAAGGACGGTACAGTACTACATAGGAAGGACGTACAGTACTGCATAAGGAGAGGACGGTACAGTACTACATAAAGGACGGTACAGTACTGCATAAGGAGAGGACAGTACAGTACTGCATAAAAGGTCGTACAGTACTACATAAAAAGGACGGTTACAGTACTGCATAAGGAGAGGACAGTACAGTACTGACATAAAGGACGGTACAGTACTGCATAAGGAGAGGACAGTACAGTACTACATAAGGACGTACAGTACTACATAAAGAGAGGACGGTACAGTACTGCATAAGAGAGGACGGTACAGTACGACATAAGGAGAGGACGGACAGTACTGCATAAAGAGGACGGTACAGTACTGCATAAGGAGAGGACAGTACAGTACTGCATAAGGAGAGGACAGTACAGTACTACATAAAGGACGGTACAGTACTGCATAAGGAGAGGACGGTACAGTACTACATAAAGGACGGAACTAGTACTCATAAGGAGAGGACGTACAGTACTACATAAAGGACGGTACAGTACTGCATAAGGAGAGGACAGTACAGTACTGCATAAGGAGAGGACGGTACAGTACTGCATAAGGAGAGGACGGTACAGTACTGCATAAGGAGAGGACGTACAGTACTGCATAAGGAGAGGACGGTACAGTACTGCATAAGGAGAGGACGGTACAGTACTGCATAAGGAGAGGACAGTACAGTACTGCATAAGGAGAGGACGGTACAGTACTACACAAAGGACGGTACAGTACTGATAAGGAGAGGACAGTACAGTACTGCATAAGGAGAGGACGTACAGTACTGCATAAAGGACGGTACAGTACTGCATAAGGAGAGGACAGTACAGTACTGCATAAGGAGAGGACAGTACAGTACTGCATAAGGAAGGAGAGGACGGTACAGTACTGCATAAGGAGAGGACGGTACAGTACTGCATAAGGAGAGGACAGTACAGTACTACGTAAGGAGAGGACAGTACAGTTCTGCATAAGGAGAGGACGGTACAGTACTGCATAAGGGGAGGACAGTACAGTACTACATAAGGAGAGGACAGTACAGTACTGCATAAGGAGAGGACAGTACAGTACTGCATAAAGGACAGTACAGTACTGCATAAGGAGAGGACGGTACAGTACTGCATAAGGAGAGGACAGTACAGTACTGCATAAGGAGAGGACAGTACAGTACTGCATAAGGAGAGGACGGTACAGTACTGCATAAGGAAAGGACAGTACAGTACTACATAAGGAGAGGACGGTACAGTACTACATAGCACACTGATGAAACTATGTACAGCCATCAAGATTACTGTGAGTTTGAGTCTTGTCTGTGGAATAATTTATTTGTATGGAGGGAGGGTGAAGTGTGTGTGTTGGGGGGGGGGGTGCTTGTGGGGGGTGTTTGTGGTTGGGAGTGTATGGTGGGGAGGGGGGTGGGATGGGGGTGGTGTGTGTGTGGTGGTATGTGTGTGGGGTGGGGGACGGGGGCGGGCTGGGGGGAAGGGTGCGAAGTGTGTGGGGTATGTGTGTTGTGGGGGGGGGGGGGGGTTGGGGGAGGAGGAGGAAGGGGGGAAGTATATGGGATGTGTTGTGTGTGTGTGTGTGGGGGGGGGGGGGGGGCTGGTGGAAAATAAATTCATAGAAAGGCTGTTAGCAGAAACCTAACAGACCTAACACATGTAGCAAACGTTTGCATTATGCAGCGCTACCAGGGGAAAAGTGTTACACAAGATTGTTGTGACATCAATTTGTTTTGATGTCATTTGTTCTTTTATGTTCTTTTTCATCACTTTGATGTTTTTCCATTGTGTTTACTGTTTAGTGTTTCCTGATGAAGGGTCTAAGACCCGAAAGCTTGAGTGCTTATTATTTTTTTTTAAAAGGACTTCAAAGTACTCATTTTTCATATATGTGCAAGAAAACTTAACTCGAATAACTGAATGGCATGCAAAGGAGCAATTCTAAAACTTTTTCACGAGGTATGATATAATCAAAAAAATTTCGCAGTCAGCACATTGGAAATCGACTTTTGTCTAAACAGAAAACTACTTTGCCTGATGCATACATGGAAATTTGACATTCTAAAATGAAATATACCAGAACGTCATTTTACATGATCATGTTCTTTCATGTCGTGTGGTAACAGGACACATTAAGCGAGTCGGTAACATCATCAGTTTTTTTTCCCCCAAACCAAACGTTCATTTAAGTGGAATCCACGTGCAAACAAACATTTCTGATTAAGATCTCTTGGAAAAACTATCCAAACAGACTAAATAAACTGACATTTTAAGAAAACGTCATGTACACTTTTTGTAAATTGTACAAAGAACATTTATAAGTTCTCTCTAACTTCTTCAGTAGAAATGTTTTCGTTCCTATTGCTCTGTGAGCAATCCAAATTGAACCATTGTGATCTTTCTGAGAACTTCTTTTCTCTGCGTGTGTGTGTGTGTGTGTGTGTGTGTGTGTGTGTGTGTGTGTGTGTGTGTGTTTATTGTACTCATGTCTGCTATCCGAAGTCTGGCAACAGCTGGGCTAGTGTGTGGACAGGCATGGCTGGTACAGAGGGACATGGAGTGTGTGTGGACAGGCATGGCTGGTACAGAGGGACATGGAGTGTGTGTGGACAGGCATGGCGGGTACAGAGGGAAATGGAGTGTGTGTGGACAGGCATGGCGGGTACAGAGGGACATGGAGTGTGTGGACAGGCATGGCGGGTACAGAGGGACATGGAGTGTGTGACAGGCATGGCGGGTACAGAGGGACATGGAGTGTGTGGACAGGCATGGCGGGTACAGAGGGAAATGTAGTGTGTAACAGGCATGGCGGGTACAGAGGGACATGGAGTGTGTGGACAGGCATGGCGGGTACAGAGGGACATAGAGTGTGTGGACAGGCATGGCGGGTACAGAGGGACATGGAGTGTGTGGACAGGCATGGCGGGTACAGAGGGACATGGAGTGTGTGTGGACAGGCATGGCGGGTACAGAGGGACATGGAGTGTGTGGACAGGCATGGCGGGTACAGAGGGACATGGAGTGTGTGTGGACAGGCATGGCGGGTACAGAGGGACATGGTGTGTGTGTGTGGACAGGCATGGCGGGTACAGAGGGACATAGAGTGTGTGGATAGGCATGGCTGGTACAGAGGGACATGCAGTGTGTGTGAACAGGCATGGCGGGTACAGATGGACATGGAGTGTGTGGACAGGCATGGCGGGTACAGAGGGACATGGAGTATGTGGACAGGCATGGCGAGTACAGAGGGACATGGAGTGTGTGTGGTCAGGCATGGCGGGTACAGAGGGACATGGAGTGTGTGACAGGCATGGCGGGTACAGAGGGACATGAAATGTGTGGACAGGCATGGCGGGTACAGAGGGACATGGAGTGTGTGGACAGCGGGTACAGAGGGACATGGAGTGTGTGGACAGGCATGGCGGGTACAGAGGGACATGAAGTGGACAGGCATGGCGGGTACAGAGGGACATGGAGTGTGTGACAGGCATGGCAGGTACAGAGGGAAATGGAGTGTGTGGACAGGCATGGCGGGTACAGAGGGACATGAAGTGGACAGGCATGGCGGGTACAGAGGGACATGGAGTGTGTGACAGGCATGGCAGGTACAGAGGGAAATGGAGTGTGTGGACCGGCAGGGCGGGTACAGAGGGACATGGAGTGTGTGGACAGGCGTGGCGGGTACAGAGGGACATGGAGTGTGTGGACAGCAGGTCAGAGGGACATGGAGTGTGTGGACAGGCATGGCGGGTACAGAGGGACATGAAGTGGACAGGCATGGCGGGTACAGAGGGACATGGAGTGTGTGACAGGCATGGCAGGTACAGAGGGACATGGTGTGTGTGTGGACAGGCATGGCAGGTACAGAGGGAAATGGAGTGTGTGGACAGGCATGGCGGGTACAGAGGGACATGGAGTATGTGGACAGCGGGTCAGAGGGAAATGGAGTGTGTGGACAGGCATGGCGGGTACAGAGGGGCATGGAGTGTGTGACAGGCATGGCAGGTACAGACGGACATGAAATGTGTGATAGGCATAGCGGGTACAGACGGACATGGAGTGTGTGGACGGGCAGGGCTGGTACAGAGGGATATGGAGTGTGTGGACAGCGGGTACAGAGGGACATGGAGTGTGTGGACAGGCATGGCGGGTACAGAGGGACATGAAGTGTGTGACAGACATGTCGGGTACAGAGAGACATGGAGTGTGTGGACCGGCATGGCTGATACAGAGGGATATGGAGTGTGTGGACAGCGGGTACAGAGGGACATAGAGTGTGTGGACAGGCATGGCGGGTACAGAGGGACATGAAGTGTGTGACAGGCATGGCGGGTACAGAGGGACATGAAATGTGTGATAGGCATAGCGGGTACAGAGGGACATGGAATGTGTGGACCGGCAGGGCTGGTACAGAGGGATATGGAGTGTGTGGACAGCGGGTACAGAGGGACATGGAGTGTGTGGACAGGCATGGCGGGTACAGAGGGACATGAAGTGTGTGACAGACATGTCGGGTACAGAGGGACATGGAGTGTGTGGACCGGCATGGCTGATACAGAGGGATATGGAGTGTGTGGACAGCGGGTACAGAGGGACATGGAGTGTGTGGACAGGCATGGCGGGTACAGAGGGACATGAAGTGTGTGGACAGACATGGCGGGTACAGAGGGACATGGAGTGTGTGGACAGGCATGGCGGGTACAGAGGGACATGGAGTGTATGGACAGGCATGGCGGGTACAGACACATTCAATCATTATTCAGACACATTCAGACAGCGGGTACAGAGGGACATGGAGTGTGTGGACAGGGAGTACAGAGGACATGGAATGTGTGGACAGGCATGGCAGGTACAGAGGGACATGGAGTGTGTGTGGACAGGCATGGCGGGTACAGAGGGACATGGAGTGTGTGGATGGCGGGTACAGAGAGACATGGAATGTGTGGACAGACATGGCGGGTACAGAGAGACATGAAGTGTGTGGACAGGCATGGCGGGTACAGAGGGACAAGGAGTGTGTGGACAGCGGGTACAGAGGAACATGGAGTGTTTGGACAGGCATGGCGGGTACAGAGGGACATGCAGTGTGTGACAGGCATGGTGGGTACAGATGGACATGGAGTGTGTCGACAGGCATGGCGGGTACAGAGGGACATGGTGTGTGTGTGGACAGGCATGGCAGGTACAGAGGGACATGGAGTGTGTGGACAGGCATGGCGGGTACAGAGGGACATGGAGTGTGTGGACAGCGGGTACAGAGGGACATGGAGTGTGTGGACAGCCATGGCGGGTATAGAGGGACATGGAGTGTGTGGACAGGCATGGCGGGTACAGAGGGACATGGAGTGTGTGGACAGCGGGTACAGAAGGACATGAAGTGTGTGGACAGGCATGGCTGGTACAGAGGGACATGGAGTGTGTGGATGGCGGGTACAGAGGGACATGGAGTGTGTGGACAGACATGGCGGGTACAGACAGACATGAAGTGTGTTGACAGGCATGGCGGGTACAGAGGGACATGCAGTGTGTGGACAGGCATGGCGGGTACAGAGGGACATGCAGTGTGTGATAGGCATGGCGGGTACAGAGGGACATGGAGTATGTCGACAGGCATGGCGGGTACAGAGGGACATGGTGTGTGTGTGGACAGGCATGGCAGGTACAGAGGGACATGGTGTGTGTGTGGACAGGCATGGCGGGTACAGAGGGACATGGTGTGTGTGTGGACAGGCATGGCAGGTACAGAGGGACATGGAGTGTGTGGACAGGCATGGTGGGTACAGAGGGACATGGAGTATGTGGACAGCGGGTACAGAGGGACATGGAGTGTGTGCGGACAGGCATGGCGGGTACAGAGGGACATGGAGTGTGTGGACAGGCATGTCGGGTCAGAGGGAGATGGAGTGTGTGGACAGGCATGGCGGGTCAGAGGGACATGGAGTGTGTGTTGGACAGGCATGGCGGGTACAGAGGGACATGCAGTGTGTGGACAGGCATGGCGGGTCAGAGGGACATGCAGTGTGTGTGGACAGGCATGGCGGGTCAGAGGGACATGGAGTGTGTGACAGGCATGGCGGGTACAGAGGGACATGGAGTGTTTGTTGACAGGCATGGGGGGTGCAGAGGGACATGGAGTGTGTGGACAGGCATGGCGGGTACAGAGGGACATGGTGTGTGTGTGGACAGGCGTGGCGGGTACAGAGGGACATGGTGTGTGTCGACAGGCATGGCGGGTACAGAGGGACATGGAGTGTGTGGACAGGCATGGCGGGTACAGAGGGATATGCAGTGTGTGACAGTCATGGCGGGTACAGAGGGACATGGAGAGTGTGGACAGGCATGGCGGGTACAGAGGGACATAGAGGCATGGCGGGTATAGAGGGGCATGGAGTGTGTGTGGACAGGCAATTGCGGGTACAGAGGGACATAGAGGCATGGCGGGTACAGAGGGTCATACAGTGTGTGACAGGCATGGCGGGTACAGATGGACATGGAGTGTGTGGACAGGCATGGCGGGTACAGACGGACATGGAGTGTGTGGACAGGCATGGCGGGTACAGAGGGACATGGAGTGTGTGGACAGGCATGGCGGGTACAGAGGGACATGGAGTGTGTGACAGGCATGGCGGGTACAGAGGGACATGGAGTGTGTGACAGGCATGGCGGATACAGAGGGACATGGAGTGTGTGGACAGCGGGTACAGAGGGACATGGAATGTGTGGACAGGCATGGCGGGTACAGAGGGACATGGAGTGTGTGGACAGGCATGGCGGGTCAGAGGGACATGGAGTGTGTGGACAGGCATGGCGGGTCAGAGGGACATGGAGTGTGTGGGTGGCGTGTACAGAGGGAGATGGAGTGTGTGTGGACAGGCATGGCGGGTCCCTGTCCACACACACTCCATCACCCTCTGTACACGCCATCCACACACTCCATGTTCCTCTGACCCGACATGGAGTGTGTGTGGACAGGCATGTCGGGTACAGAGGGACATGGAGTGTGTGTGGACAGGCATGGCGGGTACAGAGGGACATGGAGTGCGTGGACAGGCATGCCGAGAGTGAGGTAGGTCAGTGAGACGCTTTGATCGGCCGGTAAAAGTCGGCCCAGATTGATGTGGGAAAACAGAAGCTCTCGCAGAAAGACAAAAAAAAAAAAAAAAAAAGATTGTTCAGAAACAACTACAAAGATCCCGTTAAGAAAAAGAGAACAGAAAAAAGGGTACTGGAGAGAGAGAGAGAGAGAGAGAGAGAGAGAGAGAGAGAGAGAGAGAGACAGACAGACAGACAGACAGACAGAAAGACAGAGAGGGGCGGTGAGGATAAGACAAGTGACAGAGAGACAAAGAGAGAAACAGACAGAAGAAGACACTCACCACCTCAGAAAACCAGTCCTTCACAGTTCTTACATTGTATTTTAAGCCAGACCGGACGGTAAACAAATGCATGCTGTCATTCGGCTGAGAGTTAAGCTAGTGATATATGTGCTAGCGGATGGTGGGCATGGCTCACTCTCTCCTGACACAAATTTTAAACACACTCTTGAAACTGTGTATGTGTGCAGAGGTGATTGAGTGTGCAAGCTTAATAGGTTAGCGAGTGAACGCGCACACGCGCGCGCATGCGTTTGTGTGTGAATAGATGTGGTAGAGAGGAGCAGAGAAAAATCTGCAATGGTAGCTTGTAGGCCTGAAGTCATGGGTGTTGCTTAAGCTTGTTCTGGTTGGTTAAAGTTATTCATAAACCATTGGTTCACATATTCGTAGGCTGATTAGTTGGAGTAAGAACACCCGGGCACTACTCTGCATGGGATGGGGTCAATATGGTTGTCTGCAAATGTATTGTATGAACGAAGAGTTGAGGAAGAAAGATTGAAAGGGAGAGTAAGAGGAAAATTAAAATGGGACAGTGTGGAGAAAGACGAAAAGGACATAATGTAGAAAGGTAAGGAGGGACAGTAGGGAGAAAGATGAAAAAGGACATAATGTAGAAAGGTAAGGAGGGACAGTAGAGAGAAAGATGAAAAGGACATAATGTAGAAAGGTAAGGAGGGACAGTAGGGAGAAAGATGAAAAAGACATAATGTAGAAAGGTAAGGAGGGACAGTAAGAGAAAGATGAAAAATGGACATAATGTAGAAAGGTAAGGAGGGACAGTAGGAGAAAGATGAAAAAGGACATAATGTAGAAAGGTAAGGAGGGACAGTAGGAGAAAGATGAAAAAGGACATAATGTAGAAAGGTAAGGAGGGACAGTATGGAGAAAGATGAAAAAGGACATAATGTAGAAAGGTAAGGAGGGACAGTAGAGAGAAAGATGAAAAAGGACATAATGTAGAAAGGTAAGGAGGGACAGTGTGGAGAAAGATGAAAAAGGACATAATGTAGAAAGGTAAGGAGGGACAGTAGGAGAAAGATGAAAAAGGACATAATGTAGAAAGGTAAGGAGGGACAGTAGGGAGAAAGATAAAAAAGACAGTGTGGAGGAAGATGAAAAAGGACATAATGTAAAGTAAGAGGCGTAAGAGAGGAAAAGGACAAGTAGTAGGAGGAAGTAAAAGATGAAGACATAATGTAGAAAGGTAAGGAGGGACAGTAGAGAGAAAGATGAAAAGGACATAATGTAGAAAGGTAAGGAGGGACAGTAGGGAGAAAGATGAAAAGGACATAATGTAGAAAGGTAAGGAGGGACAGTAGGGAGAAAGATGAAAAGGACACAATGTAGAAAGGTAAGGAGGGACAGTGTGGAGAAAGATTAAAAAAAGACAGTGTCGATAAAGATTAAAAAAGACAGTGTGGAGAAAGATTAAAAAAAAAAAAAAAGACAGTGTGGAGAAAGATAAAAAATAAAAAAAAAAGTGTGGAGAAAGATTTTTTTAAAAAGACAGTGTGGAGAAAGATAAAAAAAAAAAAGGACAGTGTGGAGAAAGATTTTAAAAAAGACAGTGTGGAGAAAGATTTTTTTTAAAAAAGACAGTATGGAGAAAGATAAAAAGACAATGTGGAGAAAGATGAAAAAGACAGTGTGGAGAAAGAATTTAAAAAGACAGTGTGGAGAAAGATAAAAAGACAGTGTGGAGAAAGATAAAAAGACAGTGTGGAGAAAGATAAAAAAAAAAAAAAAAAAACGAAGACAGTGTGGAGAAAGATTAAAAGAAAAAAAGTGTGGAGAAAGATTAAAAAAAAAAAGTGTGGAGAAAGTAAAAAAAAAAAGTGTGGAGAAAGATAAAAAAAAAAAAAGACAGTGTGGGAAAGATTAAAAAAAGTGTGGAGAAAGATAAAAAAAAAACAAAAAAAAAGACAGTGTGGAGAAAGATAAATAAAAAAAAAGACAGTGTGGAGAAAGATAAAAAAAACAAAACAAAGACAGTGTGGAGAAAGATTTTTTAAAAAAAGGCAGTGTGGAGAAAGATAAAAAAAAAAAAAAGACAGTGTGGAGAAAGATTTTTTTTTTAAAGTGTGGAGAAAGATAAAAGACAAAGACAGTGTGGAGAAAGATTAAAAAAAAGAGCAGTGTGGAGAAAGATAAAAAGACAGTGTGGAGAAAGATAAAAGACAGTGTGGAGAAAGATTAAAAAAAAAAGACAGTGTGGAGAAAGATAAAAAGACAGTGTGGAGAAAGATAAAAAAAAGACATGTGGAGAAAGATAAAAGACAGTGTGGAGAAAGATTTAAAAAAAAGACAGTGTGGAGAAAGATAAAAAGACAGTGTGGAGAATAAAAAGACAGTGTGGAGAAAGATTTTTAAAAAGACAGTGTGGAGAAGATTAAAAAGACAGTGTGGAGAAAGATAAAAGACATGTGGAGAAAAAAAAAGACAGTGTGGAGAAAGATAAAAAGACAGTGTGGGAAAGATAAAAAAAAAAAGGGGCAGGAGAAAAATTAGGACCATAAAAAGAAAGAATGGCACCTCTCCCTCAACACTCCCTGCTATGCCATCTCTCCCTCAGCGCTCACTGCTATGCCACCTCTCCCTCAACACTCCCTGCTATGCCATCTCTCCCTCAGTGCTCCCCGCTATCCACCTCTCCCTCAACACTCCATGCTATGCCATCTCTCCTCTCAGCACTCCCTGCTATACCACCTCTCCCTCAGCACTCCCTGCTATGCCACCTCTCCTCAACACTCTCTGCTATGTTACATCTCCCTCAACACTCCCTGCTATGCCATCTCTCCCTCAGTGCTCCCTGCTATGCCACCTCTCCCTCAACACTCCCTGCTATGCCATCTCTCCCTCAGCACTCCCTGCTATGCCACCTCTCCTCAGCACTCCCTGCTATGCACCTCTCCCTCAGCACTCCCTGCTATGCCACCTTTCCCTCAGCTCCCCGCTATGTCACCTCTCCCTCAGCACTCCCTGCTATGCTACCTCTCCCTCAGCACTCCCTGTTATGCTACCTCTCCCTCAGCACTCCCTGCTATGTCACCTCTCCCTCAGCGCTCCCTGCTATGCCACGTCTCCCACTTCTCCCTCAGCACTCCCTGCTATGCCATCTCTCCCTCAGCACTCCCTGCTATGCCACCTCTCCCTCAGCACTCCCTGCTATGCCACCTCTCCCTCAGCACTCCCTGCTAGCATCCTCCCACCTCTCCCTCAGCACTCCCCGCTATGTCACCTCTCCCTCAGCACTCCCTGCTATGCTACCTCTCCCTCAGCACTCCCTGCTTATGCTACTCTCCCTCAGCACTCCCTGCTATGCACCTCTCCCTCAGCACTCCCTGCTATGCCACTCTCCCACTTCTCCCTCAGCACTCCCTGCTATGCCACCTCTCCCTCAGCACTCCCTGCTATGCCACCTCTCCCTCACACTCCCTGCTATGCCATCTCTCCCTCAGCACTCCCTGCTATGCCATCTCCCCACCTCTCCCTCAGCACTCCCTGCTATGCTCTCACCTCTCTCCTCACGCTACTCCCTGCTATGCCACCTCTCCTCAGCACTCCCTGCTATGCCACTCTCCCTCAGCACTCCCTGCTATGCTCACCTCTCCCTCAGCACTCCCTGCTATGCCCACTCTCCTCTCAACACTCCCTGCTAATCCACCTCTCCCTCAGCATCCCTGCTATGCACACCTCTCCCTCATACACTCCCTGCTATCAGCCCTCTCCCTCAGCATCCCTGCTATGCAACCTCTCCCTCATCACTCCCTGCTATGTCACCTCTCCCTCAGCAACTCCCTGCTATGCCACTCTCCCTCAGCACTCCCTGCTATGTCACCTCTCCCTCAGCACTCCCTGCTATGCATCTCTCCACATCACTCCCTCAGCACTCCCTGCTATGCACCTCTCCCTCAGCACTCCCTGCTATGCCACTCTCCCTCAGCACTCCTGCTATGCACCTCTCCTCAGCACTCCCTGCTATGCCACCTCTCCCATAGCACTCCCTGCTGTTCCACCTCTCCCTCAGCACTCCCTGCTATGCCACCTCTCCCTCAGCACTCCCTGCTATGTCACCTCTCCCTCAGCACTCCTCTGCTATGCCATCTCTCCCTCAGCACTCCCTGCTATGCCATCTCTCCCACCTCTCCCTCAGCACTCCCTGCTATGTCACCTCTCCCTCAGCACTCCCTGCTATGCCATCTCTCCCACCTCTCCCTCAGCACTCCCTGCTATGCCACTCTCCCCTCAGCACTCCCTGCTATGCCACCTCTCCCTCAGCACTCTCTGCTATGCCACCTCTCCCTCAGCACTCCCTGCTATGCCACCTCTCCCTCAGCACTCCATGCTATGCCACCTCTCCCTCAGCGCTCCCCGCTATGCCACCTCTCCCTCAGCACTCCCTGCTATGCCACCTCTCCCTCAGCACTCCCTGCTATGCCACCTCCCCCTCAACACTCGCTGCTATGCCACCTCTCCCTCAGCGCTCCCCGCTATGCCACCTCTCCCTCAGCACTCCCTGCTATGTCACCTCTCCCTCAGCACTACCTTCTATGTCACCTCTCCCTCAGCACTCCCTGCTATGTCACCTCCCCCTCAGCACTCCCTGCTATGCCACCTCTCCCTCAGCGCTCCCCGCTATGCCACCTCTCCCTCAGCACTCCCTGCTATGTCACCTCTCCCTCAGCACTCCCTGCTATGTCACCTCTCCCTCAGCACTCCCTGCTATGCCACCTCTCCCTCAGCGCTCCCCGCTATGCCACCTCTTCCTCAGCACTCCCTGCTATGTCACCTCTCCCTCAGCACTCCCTGCTATGTCACCTCTCCCTCAGCACTCCCTGCTATGTCACTTCTCCTTCAGCACTCCCAGCTATGCCACCTCTTCCTCAGCACTCTCTGCTTTGCCACCTCTCCCACCTCTCCCTCAGCACTCCCTGCTATGCCACCTCGCAGCGAGTGAAAGAAAGTGGTCAGTAGGTAGGTAGAGGTGAGTTTTACGTCCTATTGGCCAGAAACCCTGAAGTTTTGGTGGCAGGTATGGTCGTTGGCAGGAGTCTGGAGCTTGGATCCAAAGGGGAGGGAGGCGGGGGGGTGGGGGGGGGGTGGGGGGGGGAGGTCTGTCGTCTCTCATCCGAAATTTCGAGCCAGAATAGAGTCTAGGGCGTAGGTCCTCTCTTTTGTCGTGCTGAATTGGTGTCCAGCACTCGGTTCTGGTTTCGTGTGAACTGGTGTCCACTTTGCGATGTTGGTCGGCCGACTGTGGGCGTGGGTATTCTTTGCCTCCCCACTCCCCACACCCAACCACTCCCCCCCCCCCCCCCCTCGCTAAAAAGCCTATTTTCAGGGCCCCCATGCGGCCTTCTTCACGGACGGAGTGGTCGGTCGATCGACAGCCTTCATTCTGCACAGACAGCAGTCAGACGCCGCATGCCAATATGCCGGCGGGGATCAGATGTTGGCAGACTGGCGCTAATTGCTCTTTTTTCCCAGCGCTACGTTTCTCCCCGATTTCTTTGGGAACAAACTTCAATATGTCGCACCAATCAAAGAGCTCAATCTCGGCTTTTCAATGATTCTAAACTAGGTTTATGGATCTACCTACTAATTTAGAATTGGAAGTTTACTGCCCTTTCTATAATAACGGCAGATCAAACAGGTTTATTAAACAGAAAAATACAATTTTTTCTAAAGTGAACAAGCCCGACTAAATTGTAACACCCCGGTTTATTAATAGCTGGATTCTGGACAAATCTGTCGATGTGCGACATGTGTTGCTCCCCGATCTGGGCTGGTGACCTGCTGACGTCACATCAAACAGAAGGGGTAGAAAACACACCTTGGCACTGGGGCAAGCCGGGCAAGTTGGCTGTCGCCGAACGCGAGTGCAGGTCACTGTGGCACTAATGGAACAAGTCACTGTGGCACTCATGGAACAAGTCACTGTGGCACTAATGGAACATGTCACTGTGGCACTAATGGAACAAGTCACTGTGGCACTAATGGAACAGTCACTGTGGCACCAATGGAACAAGTCACTGTGGCACTAATGGAACAAGTCACTGTGGCACTAATGGAACAAGTCACTGTGGCACCAATGGAACAAGTCACTGTGTCACTAATGGAACAAGTCACTGTGGCACTAATGGAACAAGTCACTGTGGCACCAATGGAACAAGTCACTGTGGCACTAATGGAACAAGTCACTGTCGCACTACTGGAACAAGTCACTGTGGCATTCATGGATCACGTCACTGTGGCACTAATGGAACAAGTCACTGTGGCACTAATGGAACAAGTCACTGTGGCACTAATGGAACAAGTCACTGTGGCACTAATGGAACAAGTCACTGTGGACTAATGGAACAATGTCACTGTGGCACTAATGGAACTAGTCACTGTGGCTCTAATGGAACAATGGAACTAGTCACTGTGGCACTAATGGAACAATGGAACTAGTCACTGTGGCACTAATGGAACAATGGACAGTCACTGTGGCACCAATGGAACATGGACAGTCACTGTGGCACTAATGGAACAATGGAACTAGTCACTGTGGCACTAATGGAACAAGGAACTGTCACTGTGGCACAATGAAACAGGACTGCTGGCACTAATGGAACAAGTCACTGTGGCACTAATGGAACAAAGTCACTGTGGCACTAATGGAACAAGTCATTGGCACTAATGGAAACTAGTCACTGTGGCACTAATGGAAAAAAGGCACTGTGGCACTAATGGAACAAGTCACTGTGGCACCAATGGAACAAGTCACTGTGGCACTAATGGAACAAGTCACTGTGGCACTAATGGAACAAGTCACTGTCGGCACTAATGGAAAACAAGTCACTGTGGCACTACATGGAACAAGTCCACTGTGGCACTAATGGAACAAGTCACTGTGGCACCTAATGGAACAAGTCACTGTGGCACTAATGGAACAGTCACTGTGGCACTAATGGAACAAGTCACTGTGGCACTAATGGAACAAGTCACTGTGGCACTGTGGCACCAATGGAACAAGTCACTGTGGCACCGGAACAGACTGTGGACTACTGGAACAGTCACTGTGGCACTAATGGAACAAGTCACTGTGGCACTAATGGAACAAGTCACTGTGGCACAATGGAACAAGGTCACTGTGGCACAATGGAAAGTCTGGGCACAATGGAAAAAGTCACTGTGGCACTAATGGAACAAGGCACTGTGGCACTGTGGCACAATGGAACAAGTCACTGTGCACTAATGGAACAAGTCATGTGGCACAATGGAACAAGTCACTGTGGCACTTAATGGAACAAGGCACTGTGGCACTGTGAATGGAACAAGCACTGTGGCAACAATGGAACAAGTCACTGTGGCACATGAAAAGTCACTGTGGACCAATGGAACAAGCACTGTGGCAATGGAAAAGCACTGTGTTGGACAATGGACAATGACAAGTCATGTGGACTATGGAAAGTCACTGTGGCCTAATGGAACAAGTCCTGTGGATAATGGAACAGACAGTCCTGTGGCATTGACAGTCACTGTGCACTAAGGAAAAAGTCCTGTGCACAATGGAACAGTCACTGTGGCACAATGACATACTGTCACTTGGACAATGACATGGAACAGTCACTGTGGCACATGAACAATGGACATATGGCACTGAACAATGGAACAGTCACTGGGACTAATGGAACAAGGCTTGTGGCACTAATGGAACAAGTCACTGTGGACGACATGACAGTCACGTGGCACCAATGGAACAAGCATTCTGGGACATGGAACTAGTCCTGGACTAAGGAACAAGATGTCATAAGGAACAATCACTGTCACTTGGATATGGACTAATGGAACAAGCACTGTGGACTAATGAACAATGGCTAATGGACCATGGACAATGGAAAGTCATGTGACTAATGGAACAAGGACTGTCACTATGGAACCAATGGACAATGGAACAAGTCACTGTGGCACAATGCAGACAATGGAACAAGTCACTGTGACTAATGGAACAAGACGTCACTTGGCACAATGGAACAATGAAGTCACTGTGGACAATGGAACAAGCACTGTGGCACCATGGAACACTGGAACAAGTCACTGTGGCACAATGGAACAGTCACTGTGGCACTAGGAACAAGCATGTGGCACTAATGGAACACCGAACATCACTGTGCACAATGGAAAAGTCACTGTGGCACCAATGGAACAAGTCCGTGCACTAATGACAAGTCACGTGGCATAATGGAACAAGTCACTTGGCACTAATGGAACAGTCATGTGCCTAATGGAACAGTCCTGTGGCACAATGGAAAGGCACTGTGGCACTAATGGAACAAGTCACTGTGCATATGGAAAAAGTCACTGTGCACTAATGGAACAAGTCACTGTGGCATAAGGAACAAGTCACTGTGGCACCAATGAACAGCATGTGGCACTAATGGAAAAGACTGTGGCACAATGGAACAAGTCACTGTGGCACTAATGGAACAAGTCACTGTGGTACTAATGGAACAAGTCACTGTGGCACTAATGGAACAAGTCATTGTGGCTTTAATTGAACAAGGCACTGTGGCACTGTGGCACTGTGGCAACAATGGAACAAGTCACTGTGGCACTAATGGAACAAGGCACTGTGGCACCAATGGAACAAGTCACTGTGGCACTAATGGAACATGTCACTGTGGCTTTAATTGAACAAGGCACTGTGGCACTGTGGCACTGTGGCAACAATGGAACAAGTCACTGTGGCACTAATGGAACAAGTCACTGTGGCTTTAATTGAACAAGGCACTGTGGCACTGTGGCACTGTGGCAACAATGGAACAAGTCACTGTGGCACTAATGGAACAAGGCACTGTGGCACCAATGGAACAAGTCACTGTGGCACTAATGGAACATGTCACTGTGGCACCAATGGAACAAGTCACTGTGGCACTAATGGAACAAGGCACTGTGGCACTGTGGCACCAATGGAACAAGTCACTGTGGCACTAATGGAACAAGTCACTGTGGCACTAATGGAACAAGTCACTGTGGCACTAATGGAACAAGTCACTGTGGCACTAATGGAACAAGTCACTGTGGCTTTAATTGAACAAGGCACTGTGGCACTGTGGCACCAATGGAACAAGGCACTGTGGCACTAATGGAACAAGTCACTGTGGCACTAATGGAACAAGTCACTGTGGCACTAATGGAACAAGTCACTGTGGCTTTAATTGAACAAGGCACTGTGGCACTGTGGCAACAATGGAACAAGTCACTGTGGCACAATGGAACAAGGCACTGTGGCACTGTGGCACCAATGGAACAAGTCACTGTGGCACCAATGGAACAAGTCACTGTGGCACTAATGGAACAAGGCACGTGGCACTGTGGCAACAATGGAACAAGTCACTGTGGCACTAATGGAACATGTCACTGTGGCACCAATGGAACAAGTCACTGTGGCACTAATGGAACAAGTCACTGTGGCACTAATGGAACAAGGCACTGTGCACTGTGGCAACAATGGAACAAGTCACTGTGGCACTAATGGAACATGTCACTGTGGCACCAATGGAAACAAGTCACTGTGGCACTAATGGAACAAGGCACTGTGGCACTGTGGCACCAATGGAACAAGTCACTGTGGCACTAATGGAACAAGTCACTGTGGCCAATGGAACAAGTCACTGTGGCACTAATGGAAAAGTCCCTGTGGCACTAATGGAACAAGGCACTGTGGCACTAATGGAACAAGTCTCATGTGGCACTAATGGAACAAGGCACTGTGGCACTAATGGAACAATGGCACTGTGGCACCAATGGAACAATGGAATAAGGCACTGTGGCACTAATGGAACAAGTCACTGTGGCACTCATGAACAAGGCACTGTGGCACTAATGGAACTAGTCACTGTGGCACCAATGGAACAAGTCACTGTGGCACTAATGGAACAAGTCACAGTGGCACTATGGCACTAATGGAACAAGTCA
>CM065746.1:2191497-2198997 GCA_033310375.1 Conus canariensis
GACACTGTCCATCGTGACTGTCGTGCTGTCAATGTGTGACACTGTCCATCGTGACTGTCGTGCTGTTCAAAGTGTGACACTGTCCATCGTGACTGTGTGCTGTTCAATGGTGTGACACTGTCCATCGTGACTGCGTGCTGTTCAAAGTGTACACTGTCCATCGTGACTGTCGTGCTGTTCAATAGTTGACACTGTCCATCGTGACTGTCGTGCTGTTCAATAGTGTGACCTGTCCATCGTGACTGTCGTGCTGTCAATAGTGTGACACTGTCCATCGTGACTGTCGTGCTGTTCAATAGTGTGAACTGTCCATCGTGACTGCGTGCTGTCCAATAGTGTGACACTGTCCATCGTGACTGTCGTGCTGTCCAATAGTGTGACACTGTCCATCGTGACTGCCGTGCTGTTCAATAGTTGTGACACTGTCCATCGTGACTGTCGTGCTGTTCAAAGTGTGACACTGTCCATCGTGTACTGTCGTGCTGTTCAATGATGTGACACTGTCCATCGTGACTGTCCGTGCTGTTCAATAGTGTGACACTGTCCATCGTGACTGTCGTGCTGTTCAACAGTGTGACACTGTCCATCGTGACTGTCGTGCTGTTCAATAGTGTGACACTGTCCATCGTGACTGCCCGTGCTGTCCAACAGTGTGGACACTGTCCATCGTGACTGTCGTGCTGTCAATAGTGTGACACTGTCCATCGTGACTGTCGTGCTGTTCAATAGTGTGACACTGTCCATCGTGACTGTCGTGCTGTTCAACTGTCCATGTGACATGTCTCGTGACTGTCAATAGTGTGACACTGTCCATCGTGACTGTCGTGCTGTTCAATAGTGTGACACTGTCCATCGTGACTGTCGTGCTGTTCAAAGTGTGACACTGTCCATCGTGACTGTCGTGCTGTTCAATAGTGTGACACTGTCCATCGTGACTGTCCGTGCTGTCCAATAGTGTGACACTGTCCATCGTGACTGCCGTGCTGTCCAATAGTGTGACACTGTCCATCGTGACTGCCGTGCTGTTCAATAGTGTGACACTGTCCATCGTGACTGTCGTGCTGTTCAATAGTGTGACACTGTCCATCGTGACTGTCGTGCTGTTCCAATAGTGTGACACTGTCCATCGTGACTGTCGTGCTGTTCAATAGTGTGACACTGTCCATCGTGACTGTCGTGCTGTTCCAATAGTGTGACACTGTCCATCGTGACTGTCGTGCTGTTCAAAGTGTGACACTGTCCATCGTGACTGTCCGTTGTCCAAAGTTGTGGCTGCTCTCAGGTGTGACACTGTCCACGACTTCGCTGTGAACTCCATCTACTGTGGCTCAATGGACACTGCCACGTCTGCGTGCTGTCAAGTTAACGTCATGATGTGGCTGTACACTTCCATCGTGCTGCGTGCGTTCAATGTGTTCACACTTCCAGCGGCTATGGCTGCTTCAATGGACACTTCCTGTGACACGTGCTGTCCAATAGTTGACATGCCTCGTGACTGCTGCGTTCAATAGTGTACACTGTCCATCTGATGTCTCTTGACACGTCATCGTGACTTCTGCAGTGACACTTCCATCGTGACTGTCGTGCTGTCAAAGTGTGACACTGTCCATCGGACTGTCGTGCTGTCATGTGTGACATGTCCATCGTGACTGCGTGCTGTCCAATAGTGTGACACTGTCCATCTGACTGTCGTGCGTTCAAAGTGTGACACTGTCCATCGTGATGCGTGCGTCAATAGTGTGACACTTCATCGTGACTGTCTCTGTCATAGTGTGACACTGTCCATCGTGACTGTCGTGCTGTCAACTAGTTACATGCATCGTGACTTTATCTGTCAATAGTGTGAACTTCCATCGTGACTTCTGCTGCTGTGAACTTCCACGTGCTCCTGTTATGTGCACCTGTGACTGTCTCTGCATAGTGTGAACTGTCCATCTACTGCTTGCTGTAATAGTGTGAACTTCATGGTTGTGGTCTTTACATGTCATTAGCTGTGGACTCTGCTCAATGCTGTGTGTGTACCTTACTGTCTCTGTTCAAAGTGTGCACGTCATCGGACTGTCTGCTGTTCAATGTGTGACACTGTCCATCGTGACTGTCGTGCTGTTCAACAGTGTCAACTGTCCATCGTGACTGTAGTGTTCAATGTGTGACACTTCCATCGTGACTGTCGTGCTGTCCAATAGTGTGACACTGTCCATCGTGACTGTCGTGCTGTCAACAGTGTGACTGTCCTGTTGTCGTGCTGTCCATATGTGAACTGTCCATCGTACTGCCGTGCTGTCAAAGTGTGACACTGTCCATCGTGACTGTCGTGCTGTTCAATAGTGTGACACTTCCATCGTGACTGCGTGCTGTCGATGTGTGACACTGTCCATCGTGACGTCGTGCTGTCCAATGTGTGACACTGTCCATCGTGACTGTCGTGCTGTTCAATGTGTACACTGTCCATCGTGACTGCGTGCGTGCTGTCCAATGTGTGCTGTGACACTGTCCATCGTGACTGTCGTGCTGTTCAATAGTGTGACACTGTCCATCGTGACTGTCGTGCTGTTCAAAGTGTGACACTGTCCATCGTGACTGTCGTGCTGTTCAAAGTGTGACACTGTCCATCGTGACTGCGTGTGTCCAATGGTGACACTGTCCATCGTGACTGTCGTGCTGTTCAAAGTGTGACACTGTCCATCGTGACTGTCGTGCTGTCAATGTGTGACACTGTCCATCGTGACTGTCGTGCTGTGACACTGTCCATCGTGACTGTCGTGCTGTCAAAGTGTGACACTGTCCATCGTGACTGTCGTCTGTCAAAGTGTGACACTGTCCATCGTGACTGTCTGCTGTCAGTGTGACACTGTCCATCGTGACTGCCGTGCTGTCCAATAGTGTGACACTGTCCATCGTGACTGCCGTGCTGTCAATAGTGTGACACTGTCCATCGTGACTGCGTGCTGTTCAATAGTGTGACACTGTCCATCGTGACTGTCGTGCTGTTCATGTGTGACACTGTCCATCGTGACTGTCGTGCTGTCAATGTGACACTGTCCATCGTGACTGTCGTGCTGTTCAATGTGTGACACTGTCCATCGTGACTGTCGTGTGCATGTCCATTAGTGGTGACATGTCCATCGTGACTGTCGTGCTGTTCAATGTGTGACACTGTCCATCGTGTCTGTCCGTGCGTTACCTGTCCACGTACGTCGTCTGTGACACTGTCCCGTGACTGCGTGTAATGGACATGCACGTGACGTCGGCGTAAGTGAGTCTCGTGATGTGCTGTTCAATGTGTGACACCAGTGCGCTGGATGTGTGAACGTGACTGCGTGCTGTCAAGTGACAACCTGCAAGTGACACTGTCATCGGACTTGTGCTCGTGACACTCCGTGTGCGTATGACGTCATCGGCTGCGCGTCATGGACACTGTCCATCGGCTGCGTGTCAATGGACACCTGTACGCGGCTGTCATGTGTGAAGTGTGCTCTGCAAGTGACACCTGTCGTGGGTGTCGTCTGTCAATGACACTTCCACTGCGCGGCTTGACTATCGTGCTGTCGTGCTTGACATGTCCTCGTGACGTCTGCGTCATGTGTGACACGTCCATCGTCGTGTCGTTCGTGGCCTGTCACAGCTGTGTACTGTCTTAGCTGCATGTTAACTGTCCTCGAGTCGTGCTAGTGTTCACGAGTGTGCGAAATATGCACGTGCGTCGCTGTCAAGTGTGACAGTCCATCGTGATGCTCTGTCAAGGTACACGTCATCTGACTCGTGCGTCATTACACGTCCATCGAGTCTGCGCAATAGGTACACTGTCCATCGTGACGTCATGTGAACTGTCATCGTGATGCGGCGTCAATTTGCTGTCCATCGTGAGCGTGCTGTGACTTCCTCGTGACTGTCGTGCGTGACACTGTCCATCGTGACTGTGGTGTCATGTGGCACTGTCATCGTGACTGCGGCTGTTCAGTGTCACTGCCATCGACTCTGCTGTCAATGTGACCTTCCATCGTGACTGCGTGCGCCAATAGTGTACATGTCCACGTGACGTCGTGTGTCATAGTACCGTCATGTCGGTGCGTCAATGGTGACGTCTGTGTCTGCGTCCATCGTGAGTCGTGCTGTTCATGTGACGTCCATGTGACTTCGTGCGTTCATACTGTTGCACTGTCATCGTTGCTGTCGTGCTGTCATCGTCCGTGTGACTGTCCATGTGCGTCTGTTCAATAGTGTACCTGTCCATCGTGACTCGTCTGTCTATGTGACTGTCCATCGTGACGCGTGTGTAACAGTGTACTGTCCATCGTGACGTCGTCTGTCCAATAGTGTGCCACTGGTCCATCGTGACTGCGAGCTGTTCCAATAGTGTACACTGTCCTCGTGACTGCGTGCTGTCAATAGGTGACACTGTCCATCGTGACTGCCGTCTGTCAGTGTGACACGTCTGATGTCGTGTCCAATAGTGGTGACACTCTCCATCGTGCTGTCCGTGCTGTTCAATGTGTGACATCTGTTGTCTTCTGACTGTCCGTGCTTGTGACACTGTCCATCGTGACTGTCGTGCTGTTCAGTTGACACTTCCATCGTGCTGCTGCTGTCATGTGTGACACTGTCCACTCGTGCTGTCGTTGCAGGTGTCACAAAACTGTCCATCGTGACTGTTCGTCGCTCTTTGTTTCATGGTGTGACACTGTCCATCTGTCTGTCGTGCTTCAATGTGTACACTGTCCATCGTGACTGTCGTGCATGTGACACTGTCCTGTGACTGTCGTGCTGTCAATGGTGACACTGTCCAATCGTGCTGTCGTGCTGTTCAACGTGTCACACTGTCCATCGTGACTGTCGTGCGTTCATAGTGTGACACTGTCCACGTGACTGTCGTGCTGTTCAATGGTGTGACACTGTCCATCGTGTACTGTCGTGCTGTTCAATGTGTGACACTGTCCATCGTGACTGCTCGTGCTGTTCAACAGTGTGACACTGTCCATCGTGACTGTCGTGCTGTTCAATGGTGTGACACTGTCCATCGTGACTGTCGTGCTGTTCAATAGTGTGACAGTGTCCAGGCGGATGACATTGCACAGTGTCATTGGCAGTTAAGGCATCAGCACAGTGACTCTGTTTGTTGACCTTCTCCTCGATGACCTTTGTGACGCGGTGACAGGCAGCACCGTAGACTGTATCTTCTCCCCTACCCATAAACTGAATTAGACCGCACAATACTGAGCGACCTACATGTGTTATGTCCTTATCCATCCCACTTGCATTAACGTCAAGAATGAGTTGTGACTGGCGCAAAGAGAACGAGGTTATCATTGAAGTAGATGTAGCACGGTGCGGGGCGAGCCAGCCTTGAATACACATTTGCCACATAAGACTTGACAGATGTGTGCAAGTTTGTTCTGCAAGTGAATGTATTGAAGTGGGCTACATCTTGCCTGAGAAGGCCTCCGGCTCTGTCGATGCACGCCACTCTCTTACTGGGACAATCACCAGTAGAATCGAAGCGAACGTCTCGGTTTTATTCATACAGGACTACGAGCGTATTTGAGCAGACGCACGCATGCACCACGCACGCACGCACGCACGCACACACACACACACACACACACACACCACACACACACAACACACACACACAAGAGTAATTTGAAGAGAGAGAGAGAGAGAGAGAGAGGAGAGAGAGAGAGAGAGCAATTTGACAAAGGGAGTTCTGTCTGTCTGCCTCTGTGTGTGCGTGTGTGTGTGTGTGTGTGTGTGTGTGTGTGTGTGTGTGTGTGTGTGTGTGTGTGTGTGTGTGTGTGCTTTGTGTGTGTGTGTGTTGTGTGTGTGTGTGTGTGTGTGTGTGTGTGTGTGTGCTTTTGTGTGTGTGTGTGTGTGTGTGGTGTGTGTGTGCGCGCGCGCGCGCGCGTGTCTGTGTGTATGTGTGTGTGTGTGTGTGTGTGCGCGCGCGCGCGCACGCGTGTGTGTGTGGTGTGTGTGTGTGTGTGTGTGTGTGTGTGTGTGTGTGTGTGTGTGCTGTCTTAGCTGTTTGTTATGCATGTCCCATTTTTTTAATCTGATCTTGACGAGGGAATGGAGGGCCGGGGAGGGAGGAAGGAAGGGAGGAAAAAGGGGATGGAATGTGCGGGAGGGGGGGGGGGGAGGGGGATGGGGAAAGCAGGGAATCTAGTTTTCATACTGGGCACGACAAAAGAGAATCACTTTTGAGCTAATCAGTCGCATATTTATTGCGAACAAAAATGCGACTATATAGCAAAGCGATGTCGAGATCCAAAACAGGCCTAGCGGAAGGGGAAAGGGGGGGGGGGGGGGGGGGGGGGGGGGGAGGGGAGGGGGAGGAATGGAGGACAGAAGACGGTGAGGGAGGAGGGCAAGGGACTAGGAAGCAGGAGTAGCAGAACTGATTGATGGAGACTGGGAACTGGTCCAATCTCTATTGCAACCTCAAGCTGAAATGATCACCGTTTATACATCCTGGATCTGTACGTCCTGAATTGCGTTTCCAGTTGATGAATATTGAAGCAGAATTTATAGTGGACTCGTACGATTTGCATAAAAGTGGGTTTTATTCTTCAAAGTGGCGAACTGTAGTGCAAATGTTTAGTTGAAACAGATCATGATTTTGTGTGGGGAAACGTTAAGTTTTTCAATGTGGAAAGTATTTGTAGAGACCTTCGTTTCACTCTACAGGATCCATTATCTTCGTTGATGGCATAAGGATTTAGACTCTAGTAACAAATGTCCATTTTTGATAATTCTTTAAGCGAATTTGAAACGAGAAAAATCATGCCCATAATTACAATACTTTGAGATGAACTCATTCTGCACAGAATGACAGCTAGGGTATGATCCATCTGCTTAATCACATTAGCACTGATCCATCTGCTTTAATCACATTAACACTGATCCATCTGCTTTAATCACATTAACACTGGTCCATCTGCCTTAATCACATTAACACTGATCCATCTGCTTTAATCACATTAACACTGATCCATCTGCTTTAATCACATTAACACTGGTCCATCTGCTTTAATCACATTAACACTGAACCATCTGCTTTAATCACATTAACACTCATCCATCTGCTTTAATCACATTAACACTGGTCCATCTGCCTTAATTACATTAACACTGGTCCATCTGCTTTAATCACATTAACACTGAACCATCCTGCTCAAACGACAAAGCACCAATTCATTGTAATTCATTTATTCATTATGTGATAGTAACGTAGTTCCAAAACTACGGCAAATAGAAAGATGAAACACAAACGTTTTTAATCACCCCAAAAATGTTTCCATGGAAACGAAGGGATTGCGCTTTTCGTCCGTGCAGAGGCACGTATACTACATGACCTACAACACAACCTGCGGGGGTTGACCTCCATCTGAACCCCCGAACTTTGACCTACCCCAGCGCGTGTTCAGGGTCAGCGTGCTAACTGTGGTATCTGGCCTGCTACTGCCTGATGGCGAACCGCCGCTCTTCAGACCCATGAACTGC
>CM065746.1:2201497-2203997 GCA_033310375.1 Conus canariensis
GAGATCCTGTCGTTGAACCGACAAGAAGTCAAGGTCAGAATGATGACATGGTGTGTGAACTAATGGCGATGAAAAGGAATTGAAATTGTGATATTAACTGTTATTGTTGTTGTTTTACAGTTTAAAAAATGGAATAGAAGAACAATTGTGATACATAGGAAGCATTTAGTCTGTAAATTTGGGTTGTTTGTTTTACTTTTTTTTGGGTATGTTCTTGTGGTGGGTATAAATAGTTCGCTAAGACACTAATGTGCATGATAAACGCAGGATAAAGAAAGTAGGCCTATCATTTAAAAAAAAAAATCAACGACAAACAAACATACACATTCAAGACCGTGATCCATCACTTTTGTAAATGGCTGATCCAAATAACAAATAAACAGTAAACAAGTTGGGTATTTTTTGCTCCCATAAGAAAACCTAACACAGAGTAACTTTTATTCAAGACTGGCACAGCCTTTTAAACTTGAATAAAGTCAGACAAATACATAGACGAACAATCTAATAGTGGGGGGAAAAATAAGCGCAGGCCAACGACTGAACTATCTTCATAGTAATGACTTGGCAAAGATTTGGACTTAAGGAGCCGGGGGGGGGGGGGGGGAGGGGATTTGAAGATGGAGAAACTAGGAACATGAAATTAAGAAAATATGTTACAGATATGAAAACTCTTCACTAGCTGCATAAGGGAACCATCGCAATCCCCTTTGAAGGCAGATATATTTGTATTGCCTGCTCCGAGGCCTTTCGTCCGCTGAGTCGGACTCATCAGGGAGACACGGCTGGTTGTGTCTGCGCTCCTGGCGTCAAATAGAGACACACCACAGTCCATAATACTGTGGTGTTCTCACCACCAAGGGTGCAAAAAAGAATCCAATAGCACCCCCAAAGCAGCCAGCGAAGAGTAGTAAATGAAACCAAACGAAAGTGTGGGGAGGAAAAAAGTTGCTGAAAAACTAAAGACATTATGCAAATAGTATAAAATGTAGGGGACAATCTCTAAGCCTGCGCTTGAGGATCCACCCAAAGATGCAAGGGAGATCAAAAGACAAACACACAGACGGACAGAAACAAATACAAATAACCTCAATTTAATCAAAACAAAATCGGAAATGAAATGAGGCAGGGAACAGTAAACGATAAACAGTAAACAAGTTGGGTATTTTTTGCTCCCATAAGAAAACCTAACACAGAGTAACTTTTATTCAAGACTGGCACAGCCTTTTAAACTTGAATAAAGTCAGACAAATACATAGACGAACAATCCAATAGTGGGGGGAAAAATAAGCGCAGGCCAACGACTGAACTATCTTCATAGTAATGACTTGGCAAAGATTTGGACTTAAGGAGCGGGGGGGGGGGGGGGGGGGGGGGGGGGGGGGGGGGGGGGGGGGGGGGGAGGGGATTTGAAGATGGAGAAACTAGGAACATGAAATTAAGAAAATATGTTACAGATATGAAAACTCTTCACTAGCTGCATAAGGGAACCATCGCAATCCCCTTTGAAGGCAGATATATTTGTATTGCCTGCTCCGAGGCCTTTCGTCCGCTGAGTCGGACTTATCAGGGAGACACGGCTGGTTGTGTCTGCACTCCTGGCATCAAATAGAGACACACCACAGTCCATAATACTGTGGTGTTCTCACCACCAAGGGTGCAAAAAAGAATCCAATAGCACCCCCAAAGCAGCCAGCGAAGAGTAGTAAATGAAACCAAACGAAAGTGTGGGGAGGAAAAAAGTTGCTGATCTCCCTTGCATCTTTGGGTGGATCCTCAAGCGCAGGCTTAGAGATTGTCCCCTACATTTTATACTATTTGCATAATGTCTTTAGTTTTTCAGCAACTTTTTTCCTCCCCACACTTTCGTTTGGTTTCATTTACTACTCTTCGCTGGCTGCTTTGGGGGTGCTATTGGATTCTTTTTTGCACCCTTGGTGGTGAGAACACCACAGTATTATGGACTGTGGTGTGTCTCTATTTGACGCCAGGAGCGCAGACACAACCAGCCGTGTCTCCCTGATGAGTCCGACTCAGCGGATGAAAGGCCTCGGAGCAGGCAATACAAATATATCTGCCTTCAAAGGGGATTGCGATGGTTCCCTTATGCAGCTAGTGAAGAGTTTTCATATCTGTAACATATTTTCTTAATTTCATGTTCCTAGTTTCTCCATCTTCAAATCCCCCCTCCCCCCCCCCCCCCCCCCCCCCCCCCCCCCCCCCTCCCCCCCACCCCCCCCCAGGCTCCTTAAGTCCAAATCTTTGCCAAGTCATTCTATGAAGATGTTCAGTCGTTGGCCTGCGCTTATTTTTCCCCCCACTATTAGATTGTTCGTCTATGTATTTGTCTGACTTTATTCAAGTTTAAAAGGCTGTGCCAGTCTTGAATAAAAGTTACTCTGTGTTAGGTTTTCTTATGGGAGCAAAAAATACCCAACTTGTTTACTGTTTATCGTTTACTGTTCCCTGCCTCATTTCATTTCCAAATAACAAATGCCAAATC
>CM065746.1:2208997-2223997 GCA_033310375.1 Conus canariensis
TTCCAGATCCGTTCTAAGGGTCTATGGCTCTGTAAGGGTCTGTGGCTCTGTAAGGGTCTATGGCTCTGTAAGGGGTCTATGGCTCGGGTGCGTGGTGACGATGGAATGTGCCAGTCACGGAGGAGTACACCATGTGGTTCATGGAGATGTTCTTGTCCTTCCGCTCCTGTTTTGAAGTGGGCAGTGCTGTGGTTGTCTTTGTTGCAGTGCTGTGGTTGTCTTTGTTGTTCTTGAGAGGATGTCTGGCTTGTTTTGAAGTGGGCAGTGCTGTGGTTGTCTTTGTTGCTCTTGAGGGGATGTCTGGCTTGTTTTGAAGTGGGCAGTGCTGTGGTTGTCTTTGTTGCTCTTGAGAGGATGTCTGGCTTGTTTTGAAGTGGGCAGTGCTGTGGTTGTCTTTGTTGCTCTTGAGAGGATGTCTGGCTTGTTTTGAAGTGGGCAGTGCTGTGGTTGTCTTTGTTGTTCTTGAGAGGATGTCTGGCTTGTTTTGAAGTGGGCAGTGCTGTGGTTGTCTTTGTTGTTCTTGAGAGGATGTCTGGCTTGTTTTGAAGTGGGCAGTGCTGTGGTTGTCTTTGTTGTTCTTGAGAGGATGTCTGGCTTGTTTTGAAGTGGGCAGTGCTGTGGTTGTCTTTGTTGCTCTTGAGAGGATGTCTGGCTTGTTTTGAAGTGGGCAGTGCTGTGGTTGTCTTTGTTGCTCTTGAGAGGATGTCTGGCTTGTTTTGAAGTGGGCAGTGCTGTGGTTGTCTTTGTTGTTCTTGAGAGGATGTCTGGCTTGTTTTGAAGTGGGCAGTGCTGTGGTTGTCTTTGTTGCTCTTGAGAGGATGTCTGGCTTGTTTTGAAGTGGGCAGTGCTGTGGTTGTCTTTGTTCTTCTTGAGAGGATGTCTGGCTTGTTTTGAAGTGGGCAGTGCTGTGGTTGTCTTTGTTGTTCTTGAGAGGATGTCTGGCTTGTTTTGAAGTGGGCAGTGCTGTGGTTGTCTTTGTTGTTCTTGAGAGGATGTCTGGCTTGTTTTGAAGTGGGCAGTGCTGTGGTTGTCTTTGTTGTTCTTGAGAGGATGTCTGGCTTGTTTTGAAGTGGGCAGTGCTGTGGTTGTCGTTGTTGTTCTTGAGAGGATGTCTGGCTTGTTTTGAAGTGGGCAGTGCTGTGGTTGTCTTTGTTGCTCTTGAGAGGATGTCTGGCTTGTTTTGAAGTGGGCAGTGCTGTGGTTGTCTTTGTTGTTCTTGAGAGGATGTCTGGCTTGTTTTGAAGTGGGCAGTGCTGTGGTTGTCTTTGTTGTTCTTGAGAGGATGTCTGGCTTGTTTTGAAGTGGGCAGTGCTGTGGTTGTCTTTGTTGCTCTTGAGAGGATGTCTGGCTTGTTTTGAAGTGGGCAGTGCTGTGGTTGTCTTTGTTGCTCTTGAGAGGATGTCTGGCTTGTTTTGAAGTGGGCAGTGCTGTGGTTGTCTTTGTTGCTCTTGAGAGGATGTCTGGCTTGTTTTGAAGTGGGCAGTGCTGTGGTTGTCTTTGTTGCTCTTGAGGGGATGTCTGGCTTGTTTTGAAGTGGGCAGTGCTGTGGTTGTCTTTGTTGCAGTGCTGTGGTTGTCTTTGTTGCTCTTGAGGGGATGTCTGGCTTGTTTTGAAGTGGGCAGTGCTGTGGTTGTCTTTGTTGCAGTGCTGTGGTTGTCTTTGTTGTTCTTGAGAGGATGTCTGGCTTGTTTTGAAGTGGGCAGTGCTGTGGTTGTCTTTGTTGCAGTGCTGTGGTTGTCTTTGTTGTTCTTGAGAGGATGTCTGGGTTGTTTTGAAGTGGACAGTGCTGTGGTTGTCTTTGTTGCTCTTGAGGGGATGTCTGGCTTGTTTTGAAGTGGACAGTGCTGTGGTTCTTTGTTGCGGTGCTGTGGTTGTCTTTGTTGCAGTGCTGTGGTTGTCTTTGTTGTTCTTGAGAGGATGTCTGGCTTGTTTTGAAGTGGACAGTGCTGTAGTTGTCTTTGCTCTTGAAAGGATGTCTGGCTCGGATCCCGCACTGCTAATGATGGATCCTAGGCAAGGGAAGTGTTTCACCGATTCTTGTTCTGACCATGGACAAATAGTGCTGATGGCGGTGCTTTAGCTGGACATCACTTTTGTCTTCTGGGCGCTGATGTCCAAGCCGTATCTTGTGGATGTTTCATCCAGTCGGTCAACAAACTTGGTCCTCTTGTTCATGGTCTGCCATGCCATTGATGTCATCTCAAACCAAAGATTTGTGATAGTCCCCCCCCCACCCCCATCCCCCACCCCGCCCCCCCTCTCCTTTCTCCGCCAGAACTGGCTATGCTGACATGGTTTTCATGTGCATCAGTGATGATGCGTTCCTGGGATATGTTGAAGAACGAGGCAGATAGAAAGCAGCCCTGGTGAACGCCAACTGAAGTATGGAAGCATTCTTTGATAGTATACTGTATGAATGCCGCACTCATTCCTTTTGAGTACATTTCCCGGATAATGTTAATGATCTTCTGCATGACGTTAGATTTCTTCATGGTGGTCCATAGTGCCTCGTGTCAGACCCAGTAGAACGCCTTCTTGAAGTCTATGAAGACATAGTAGAACTCGGTCTGGTGCTGAAGATGTTTTTGACAAAGGGTCCGCAGGTTAAAAATCTCTTCTGTGGAACTTCTGCCTTTGCGGAATCCTGCTTTCTCGTCAGCAGTGATAGAATGTGCTGGAGGTTGTAATCTATTCAGAATGATTTGGGTATTACTGTGCTGGAGGTTGTAATCTATTCAGGATGATTTAGGGTATTACTGTGCTGGAGGTTGTAATCTATTCAGGATGATCTGGAGTATGACTGTGCTGGAGGTTGTAATCTATTCAGGATGATTTAGGGTATTACTGTGCTGAAGGTTGTAATCTATTCAGGATGATTTAGGGTATTACTGTGCTGGAGGTTGTAATCTATTCAGGATGATTTCGGGTATTGCTGTGCTGGAGGTTGTAATCTACTCAGGATGATTTAGGGTATTACTGTGCTGGAGGTTGTAATCTATTCAGGATGATCTGGGGTATGACTGTGCTGGAGGTTGTAATCTATTCAGGATGATTTGGGGGATTACTGTGCTGGAGATTGTAATCTATTCAGAATGATTTGGGTATTACTGTGCTGGAGGTTGTAATCTATTCAGGATGATTTAGGGTATTACTGTGCTGGAGGTTGTAATCTGTTCAGGTTGATTTAGGGTATTACTGTGCTGGAGGTTGTAATCTATTCAGGATGATTTGGGGTATTACTGTGCTGGAGGTTGTAATCTATTCAGGATGATTTGGAGTATTACTGTGCTTGAGGTTGTAATCTATTCAGGATGATTTAGGGTATTACTGTGCTGGAGGTTGTAATCTATTCAGGATGATTTGGAGATGACTGTGCTGGAGGTTGTAATCTATTCAGGATGATTTAGGGTATTGCTGTGCTGGAGGTTGTAATCTATTCAGGATGATTTAGGGTATTACTGTGCTGGAGGTTGTAATCTATTCAGGATGATTTGGGGGATTACTGTGCTGGAGGTTGTAATCTGTTCAGGATGATTTAGGGGATTGCTGTGCTGGAGGTTGTAATCTGTTCAGGATGATTTGGGGGATTACTGTGCTGGAGGTTGTAATCTATTCAGAATGATTTGGGGTATTGCTGTGCTGGAGGTTGTAATCTATTCAGGATGATTTGGGGTATTGCTGTGCTGGAGGTTGTAATCTATTCAGGATGATTTGGGGTATTGCTGTGCTGGAGGTTGTAATCTATTCAGGATGATTTGGGGTATTGCTGTGCTGGAGGTTGTAATCTCGTCGGGATGATTTGGGGTATTGCTGTGCTGGAGGTTGTAATCTATTCAGGATGATTTGGGGTATTACTGTGCTGGAGGTTGTAATCTATTCAGGATGATTTGGGGTATTGCTGTGCTGGAAGTTGTAATCTATTCAGGATGATTTGGGGTATTGCTGTGCTGGAGGTTGTAATCTATTCAGGATGATTTAGGGTATTGCTGTGATGGAGGTTGTAATCTATTCAGGATGATTTAGGGTATTACTGTGCTGGAGGTTGTAATATATTCAGGATGATTTAGGGTATTACTGTGCTGGAGGTTATAATCTATTCAGGATGATTTAGGGTATTACTGTGCTGGAGGTTGTAATCTATTCAGGATGATTTAGGGTATTACTGTGCTGGAGGCTGTAATCTATTCAGGATGATTTAGGGTATTACTGTGCTGGCGTGGCTGACCAAGCGGTAGTTCCGGCAGTGTTGGGGATTTTGTTTCTTGGGAAAGGGAATAATCAGTGACGTTCATTTTCAATGCGTCTCTCTCTCTCTCTCTCTCTCTCTCTCTCTCTCTCTCTCTCTCTCTCTAACATATGCACTCAGTGACAGGCACTCACACACACACACGCACACACGCACGCGCACGCACGCACGCACGTGCACGCACGCTTGCACGCACGCACACATACACACACATACACACACATCGATATGCTCACATGTGCGCTAACACACGCACATACACACAGATACATGCACACGCATGCGACGCGCACGCGTACCCCCACTCACGAACCCCACACCCCCCATCCCCCGGCCCCCCTCCCTTCTCACACACACCCATACACACGCGCACACACACACACACACACACACACACACACACACACACACACACACACACACACACACACACACACACGCCCTCCCCCCAAATTGGCACGACTGACGCGTGTGTGTGTGCATGTACTTGTGCACGCGTTGTTCGTCGCGCAGCTGGGACGACGCAGTGTGTAGACAGCCGGCTGTAGAGCGAGGGATGACGCCGTGTATTAAACAGCCGGCTGTAGAGCGAGGGATGACGCCGTGTGTTGACAGCCGGCTGTAGAGCGAGGGATGACGCAGTGTGTTGACAGCCGGCTGTAGAGCGAGGCATGACGCAGTGTGTTGACAGCCGGCTGTAGAGCGAGGGATGACGCAGTGTGTTGACAGCCGGCTGTAGAGCGAGGCATGACGCAGTGTGTTGACAGCCGGCTGTAGAGCGAGGGATGACGCGGTGTGTTAGACAGCCGGCTGTAGAGCGAGGGATGACGCGGTGTGTTAGACAGTCGGCTGTAGAGCGAGGGATGACGCGGTGTGTTAGACAGCCGGATGTAGAGCGAGGGATGACGCGGTGTGTTAGACAGCCGGCTGTAGAGCGAGGGATGACGCCGTGTGTTGGACAGCCGGCTGTGGAGCGAGCCTCTTACTGAGGAGAAGGTTCACATCTTCAATCAAGCAACGGGTCACGAATTGGATTCAGAACACACGTTCCAGACCTTGACATTTCACAACTACTGGTGCTGGGGAATTCTTCGGTACTGTTTGTCCATTTGCTCTCCTATCATCCAGCGTGAGTCACCACTGTAGTCTGCCCGTGTTCCCAAAGACAGTCATTGATATGCTGTCGTTACCGAAGATGACATTAGAGTCTGTGTTTGTTACGACAGTTCAATGAACCTTGTCATCGAGGATGGTGTTTCATACGTGTTACCTTAGACCATTTAATCTGTGCTTGTTACCAAAGCTTTCATGAGCCTGTCTGTGTTAGCAAAGATGATAATTAACCTGTCAGCGATTACTCTATGTTTCTGTCCAGGGATGATTTATCAGTCTGGTGTCACTGGAAAGCATTATCTCTGCACTACTGTGTGTTTCTGTCCGAAGATAATTTTTTCTGTCTGGTATCACTGGAAAGCATTATCTCTGCACCACTCTGTTTCTGTCCGGAGATTTTTTTTTTCTGTCTGGTATCACTGGAAAGCATTATCTCTGCACTACTCTATGTTTCTGTCCAGAGATTTTTTTTCTTCTGTCTGGTATCACTGGAAAGCATTATCTCTGCACCACTCTATGTTTCTGTCCAGATATTTTTTTTCTTCTGTCTGGTATCACTGGAAAGCATCATCTCTGCACTACTCTATGTTTCTGTCCAGATATTTTTTTTCTTCTGTCTGATATCACTGGAAAGCATTATCTCTGCACTACTCTATGTTTCTGTCCAGATATTTTTTTTCTTCTGCCTGATATCACTGGAAAGCATTATCTCTGCACCACTCTATGTTTCTGTCCAGAGATTTTTTTTCTTCTGTCTGATATCACTGGAAAGCATTATCTCTGCATTACTCTATGTTTCTGTCCAGAGATTTTTTTCTTCTGTCTGATATCACTGGAAAGCATTATCTCTGCACTACTCTATGTTTCTGTCCAGAGATTTTTTTTCTTCTGTCTGGTATCGCTGGAAAGCATTATCTCTGCACCACTCTATGTTTCTGTCCAGAGATTTTTTTTCTTCTGTCTGGTATCACTGGAAAGCATTATCTCTGCACCACTCTGTTTCTGTCCAGAGATTTTTTTTCTTCTGTCTGGTATCACTGGAAAGCATTATCTCTGCACCACTCTATGTTTCTGTCCAGAGATTTTTTTCTTCTGTCTGATATCACTGGAAAGCATTATCTCTGCACTACTCTATGTTTCTGTCCAGAGATTTTTTTTCTTCTGTCTGATATCACTGGAAAGCATTATCTCTGCATTACTCTATGTTTCTGTCCAGAGATTTTTTTCTTCTGTCTGATATCACTGGAAAGCATCATCTCTGCACTACTCTATGTTTCTGTCCAGAGATTTTTTTTCTTCTGTCTGATATCACTGGAAAGCATTATCTCTGCACTACTCTATGTTTCTGTCCAGAGATTTTTTTTCTTCTGTCTGGTATCGCTGGAAAGCATTATCTCTGCACCACTCTATGTTTCTGTCCAGAGATTTTTTTTCTTCTGTCTGGTATCACTGGAAAGCATTATCTCTGCACCACTCTGTTTCTGTCCAGAGATTTTTTTCTTCTGTCTGGTATCACTGGAAAGCATTATCTCTGCACCACTCTATGTTTCTGTCCAGAGATTTTTTTCTTCTGTCTGATATCACTGGAAAGCATTATCTCTGCACTACTCTATGTTTCTGTCCAGAGATTTTTTTTCTTCTGTCTGATATCACTGGAAAGCATTATCTCTGCATTACTCTATGTTTCTGTCCAGATATTTTTTTTCTTCTGTCTGATATCACTGGAAAGCATTATCTCTGCACCACTCTATGTTTCTGTCCAGAGATTTTTTTTCTTCTGTCTGATATCACTGGAAAGCATTATCTCTGCATTACTCTATGTTTCTGTCCAGAGATTTTTTTCTTCTGTCTGATATCACTGGAAAGCATTATCTCTGCACTACTCTATGTTTCTGTCCAGAGATTTTTTTTCTTCTGTCTGGTATCACTGGAAAGCATTATCTCTGCACCACTCTATGTTTCTGTCCAGAGATTTTTTTTTCTTCTGTCTGGTATCACTGGAAAGCATTATCTCTGCACCACTCTGTGTTTCTGTCCAGAGATTTTTTTTTCTTCTGTCTGGTATCACTGGAAAGCATCATCTCTGCACTACTCTATGTTTCTGTCCAGATATTTTTTTTCTTCTGTCTGGTATCACTGGAAAGCATTATCTCTGCACTACTCTATGTTTCTGTCCAGAGATTTTTTTTGTTCTGTCTGATATCACTGGAAAGCATTATCTCTGCACCACTCTATGTTTCTGTCCAGAGATTTTTTTTCTTCTGTCTGATATCACTGGAAAGCATTATCTCTGCATTACTCTATGTTTCTGTCCAGAGATTTTTTTCTTCTTCTGATATCACTGGAAAGCATTATCTCTGCACTACTCTATGTTTCTGTCCAGAGATTTTTTTTCTTCTGTCTGGTATCGCTGGAAAGCATTATCTCTGCACCACTCTATGTTTCTGTCCAGAGATTTTTTTTTCTTCTGTCTGGTATCACTGGAAAGCATTATCTCTGCACCACTCTATGTTTCTGTCCAGAGATTTTTTTTCTTCTGTCTGATATCACTGGAAAGCATTATCTCTGCACTACTCTATGTTTCTGTCCAGAGATTTTTTTTCTTCTGTCTGATATCACTGGAAAGCATTATCTCTGCATTACTCTATGTTTCTGTCCAGAGATTTTTTTTCTTCTGTCTGATATCACTGGAAAGCATCATCTCTGCACTACTCTATGTTTCTGTCCAGAGATTTTTTTTCTTCTGTCTGATATCACTGGAAAGCATTATCTCTGCACTACTCTATGTTTCTGTCCAGAGATTTTTTTTCTTCTGTCTGGTATCGCTGGAAAGCATTATCTCTGCACCACTCTATGTTTCTGTCCAGAGATTTTTTTTCTTCTGTCTGGTATCACTGGAAAGCATTATCTCTGCACCACTCTGTTTCTGTCCAGAGATTTTTTTCTTCTGTCTGGTATCACTGGAAAGCATTATCTCTGCACCACTCTATGTTTCTGTCCAGAGATTTTTTTCTTCTGTCTGATATCACTGGAAAGCATTATCTCTGCACTACTCTATGTTTCTGTCCAGAGATTTTTTTTCTTCTGTCTGATATCACTGGAAAGCATTATCTCTGCATTACTCTATGTTTCTGTCCAGAGATTTTTTTTCTTCTGTCTGATATCACTGGAAAGCATCATCTCTGCACTACTCTATGTTTCTGTCCAGAGATTTTTTTTCTTCTGTCTGATATCACTGGAAAGCATTATCTCTGCACTACTCTATGTTTCTGTCCAGAGATTTTTTTTGTTCTGTCTGATATCACTGGAAAGCATTATCTCTGCACCACTCCTCCCATCGGTCCGCCCTGGTCTTGTCAGCTACACTGACCCCACACAGTCACAGTCTCCACTGACATATAGATGACCTGTCTTCTATTTGACCTGTCCTTAAACTACACTGACCTATAGATGTCCTGTCTTCTGTTTGACCTGTCCTTAAACTACACTGACCTATAGATGTCCACTCTTCTATTTGACCTGTCCTTAAACTACACTGACCTATAGGTGTGCTGTCTTCTGTTTGACCTGTCCTTAAACTACACTGACCTATAGATGTCCAGTCTTCTATTTGACCTGTCCTTAAACTACACTGACCTATACATAACCACTCTTCTATTTGACCTGTCCTTAAACTACATTGACCTGTTGATGTCCACTGTTCTATTTGACCTGTCCCTAAACTACATTGACCTATAGATGTCCACTCTTCTATTTGACCTGTCCATAAACTACACTGACCTGTTGATGTCCAGTCTTCTATTTGACCTGTCCATGAAACTACACTGACCTGTTGATGTCCAGTCTTCTATTTGACCTGTCCTTAAACTACACTGACCTATAGATGTCCAGTCTTCTATTTGACCTGTCCTTAAACTACACTGACCTATAGATATCCAGTCTTCTATTTGACCTGTCCTTAAACTACACTGACCTATAGATATCCAATCTTCTATTTGACCTGTCCTTAAACTACACTGACCTATAGATGTCCACTCTTCTATTTGACCTGTCCTTAAACTACACTGACCTATAGATGTCCAGTCTTCTATTTGACCTGTCCTTAAACTACACTGACCTATAGATGTCCAGTCTTCTATTTGACCTGTCCTTAAACTACACTGACCTATAGATATCCAGTCTTCTATTTGACCTGTCCTTAAACTACACTGACCTATAGATATCCAATCTTCTATTTGACCTGTCCTTAAACTACACTGACCTATAGATGTCCAGTCTTCTATTTGACCTGTCCTAAACTACACTGACCTATAGATATCCAGTCTTCTATTTGACCTGTCCTTAAACTACACTGACCTATAGATGTCCAGTCTTCTATTTGACCTGTCCTAAACTACACTGACCTATAGATATCCAGTCTTCTATTTGACCTGTCCTTAAACTACACTGACCTATAGATGTCCAGTCTTCTATTTGACCTGTCCTTAAACTACACTGACCTATAGATGTCCACTCTTCTATTTGACCTGTCCTTAAACTACACTGACCTATAGATGTCCAGTCTTCTATTTGACCTGTCCTTAAACTACACTGACCTATAGATGTCCACTCTTCTATTTGACCTGTCCTAAACTACACTGACCTATAGATATCCAGTCTTCTATTTGACCTGTCCTTAAACTACACTGACCTATAGATGTCCAGTCTTCTATTTGACCTGTCCATAAACTACACTGACCTATAGATGTCCACTCTTCTATTTGACCTGTCCTTAAACTACACTGACCTATAGATGTCCACTCTTCTATTTGACCTGTCCTTAAACTACACTGACCTATAGATGTCCACTCTTCTATTTGACCTGTCCTTAAACTACACTGACCTATAGATGTCCACTCTTCTATTTGACCTGTCCTTAAACTACACTGACCTATAGATGTCCAGTCTTCTATTTGACCTGTCCTTAAACTACACTGACCTATAGATGTCCACTCTTCTATTTGACCTGTCCTTAAACTACACTGACCTATAGATGTCCACTCTTCTATTTGACCTGTCCTTAAACTACACTGACCTATAGATGTCCAGTCTTCTATTTGACCTGTCCTAAACTACACTGACCTATAGATATCCAGTCTTCTATTTGACCTGTCCTTAAACTACACTGACCTATAGATGTCCAGTCTTCTATTTGACCTGTCCTTAAACTACACTGACCTATAGATGTCCACTCTTCTATTTGACCTGTCCTTAAACTACACTGACCTATAGATGTCCACTCTTCTATTTGACCTGTCCTTAAACTACACTGACATATACACGTCCAGTCTTCTCTTTAACCTGTTCTTAAACTACATTGGCCTATACACCGCCACATATTTCCATTTGACCTGTCCGTAAACTAGTTTGACCTATGCAAAGCCACAGCCTTCAAGCTGACCTCTCCTTCGTCAAGTTTAACGTTAGTGCATCAGCCCAGTTACAATGGTGATACTCGAGACATGGCTGTGTCAGGGACAGAGAAAGTAAAAATAATCGCGATTTTCAGTAGCATGTCTAATGTTCATTGATACAGTCTTTGGCAAAATATTTAGGCCATCATGAGGCCGTTATCTATATTTAGGCTATCATGAGGCCGTTATCTTTAGGCTATCATGAGGCCGTTATCTTTAGGCTATCATGAGGCCGTTATCTATATTTAGGCTATCATGAGGCCGTTATCTTTAGGCTATCATGAGGCCGTTATCTTTAGGCTATCATGAGGCCGTTATCTTTAGGCTATCATGAGGCCGTTATCTATATTTAGGCTATCATGAGGCCGTTATCTATATTTAGGCTATCATGAGGCCGTTATCTTTATTTAGGCTATCATGAGGCCGTTATCTTTAGGCTATCATGAGGCCGTTATCTATATTTAGGCTATCATGAGGCCGTTATCTATATTTAGGCTATCATGAGGCCGTTATCTATATTTAGGCTATCATGAGGCCGTTATCTTTAGGCTATCATGAGGCCGTTATCTATATTTAGGCTATCATGAGGCCGTTATCTATATTTAGGCTATCATGAGGCCGTTATCTATATTTAGGCTATCATGAGGCCGTTATTTTTAGGCTATCATGAGGCCGTTATCTTTAGGCTATCATGAGGCCGTTATCTATATTTAGGCTATCATGAGGCCGTTATCTATATTTAGGCTATCATGAGGCCGTTATCTATATTTAGGCTATCATGAGGCCGTTATCTTTAGGCTATCATGAGGCCGTTATCTATATTTAGGCTATCATGAGGCCGTTATCTTTAGGCTATCATGAGGCCGTTATCTATATTTAGGCTATCATGAGGCCGTTATCTTTAGGCTATCATGAGGCCGTTATCTATATTTAGGCTATCATGAGGCCGTTATCTTTAGGCTATCATGAGGCCGTTATCTATATTTAGGCTATCATGAGGCCGTTATCTAGCTGGTAAAGGTGGCGGGAGTTTGACCAAATTACGATCGAAACTGGGCCACATCCGGCTTGTCGTGAAAACACATTTCACAGAAGTGAGGGTATGAAAAACAAAACTCTCAAACTGAATTTCCTTAACAGTGAACTACCAAGTTCGAAGTAGACGAGTTGAACAAATTAAGGAAACATTGCCCAGAATGCACACACACACACACACACACACACACACACACACACAACACACACACACACACACGAACGCACGCACACACATACACACACGCATGTACGTCTCCCCTCCCTCCCCATAGACATACGTGCGCGTGCGCGCACCTTCACATATAAACGCAAAGTAGATACAAGTTTCGTGCACACACACACACACACACACACACACACACACACACACACAACACACACACACACACACACGTGCACTTGCATACACGGGGCAGGTACAAGCGTCGTGTTGTCACCTGGGTAAAAGAAGCCAGTTGTGGCGGTGTGACAGCGGAGAGGGCGGGTGAGGCAGGAAACATGATCTCAACTCAACATTTGCTCTCCGCCTTGAGTCACTGGTACAGTCACTGGCTGACCCCCCATTGGCTTTGCACGCTGTGTGCGGGTGCACCGTCAGGTCAACATAAGTTCCTGCTCACATAGCCTACTATCTATCACACGAACATAGCCTACTATCTATCACACGAACATAGCCTACTATCTATCACACGAACATAGCCTACTATCTATCACACGAACGGACATTGAGTTGTTTTGGTCATTGAACTGTCACACAAACGGTATTTGTGCTCTGATGTGTTTGGGGATGGTACTCGGCAGCGTTTGGGGATGTTGGGGATCTTACTCAGGTACTTGTGTGATGTTATACGTTAATAAATGAACACTGCAGCTGACTAATGACTAAGATTTTTTAAGTACTGTTATCGTTATGAGAGAGAGAGAGAGAGAGAGAGAGAGAGAGAGAGAGAGAGGAAATCATTCACTCTAGAGATACGAAGCTGAAAGTGAACTAGTGTGAGGTTGATAGGACAGTGTGAGATGTGAAAGCAACTTCTTCATACACATTCAGAAACATGCCAGACAGAGGATAGGACGAGGCAGAATATAATCTAGCATTCTTTCCATAAACAGGCTCTTAGAATTTACACGTGTTTATTTTGACTACAAATTATAAAAGGCATTCCCAGGAATTCTACCTTTCAGCTAGGACCTTCTCTGTCTAGACGAATACAAATAGATACACGAAAACACAGAAGTCACATTAGAGTAGAAAGAAACTCGTGGAGAGCATGGCAGCAGAGAGTCCTCAGAAGAGAAGCCCCCTTCAAGCAAGTGTTTCGGCCCTTATCTCCTGACACTCTAGGGGGGTTGGGCCACACCCGGTTCATGACTCCGGATGTCCCTCTGCTGCCCCTTTTTTTTCCCATCTTGGGACGAGCCATGGCTGGGATTCGAACCCATGACCCTCTGGACATGCTCATTTTCCACTTAATGACTCGCGCTTTAACCACTGAGCCACAGGGACACCTGATATTTGTAGGGAAATTAAGCCTTATGAAGTTCACTTTTGTTCCTCCTTGACCAGATCCAGCTTGAACACCTCTCTGCCGCTTCTGCCATTGCTTTCAGGGCTCTGGTTTTTTCCTTCCCTGCAACTGAGAGCTGTTTCATGAGGCTGTATGCAGACGTTCCTACAAACCCCCTAGCTCCAATTTCTGCAGTGAGGACTTTGACCTGATAGCCTTCTCTCCTCAGGCTGTTTGCCACATACTTTAACACCATGATCACTATGGCCAGGCCCGAAGGCCGAGAGGCCCAGCAACACCTTGACTGAACCAGAAGAGGCCACGGAGGAGAGAGTGGAAGTTGATATCTTTAGTTTTCATAGATAGCTCTTGACCCAGTCAGAATTGAATAACCGTGGCATGTCACAGCATTGACACTAGTTGCTTCGGCAGTGAGAGGACGCCAGGCACTGGACTTTATCCATGTGTTATTCATTACTGACCAACTGCTCGGGGGAAGGGGGAGGGGTGGGATGAGTGGGGGTGGACATCAACCTCAACACCTGGGAGTCGCTTGCCCTGGACCGCCCAGCCTGGCGAAGCAGCATCACAAAGGGTGCATGCACATCAGAGAAGAGACGCACAGCAGACGCTGAGAGAAAGCGAGCCGCGCGCAAAGCCAGGGCTACCTCCACCTCCACTGTAGCACCCACCCACGAGTGTCCCACATGTGGGCGTTCCTTCCGGGCCCAGATCGGCCTCACCAGCCACCTGCGGACCCACCCTCAGCAATCTTTCATCTGAGATTGAAGTCATGGTCATCTTCGAAATCGAAGGACGAACAACATCCATAACTGAACAACTGCTCGGGGGATGGGGGGAAGGGGGAGGGCTGGGATGAGTGGGGGTGAGGGGGGAGCACGAGAGGGAAACTAACTGTTGGCCTGTTGCTAATCATTCTGGGGTAGTGAATGACCGGAAGCAACTGCTCGGGGAGGGAGGGTGACGGCAGGCACGGGAGGGGCTCAGAATGTTCGCCCATCATGCAGTCCTGACATTTGGCATCACGCTTAGATCAAGACGATTCCTTTAGGATAAGGGGATGGCTCTAGAACAAGGGATCACTGTTCCCTAAGACTGACCATTGAAATCGCCCGTGTGAACAGCTGGGTGTGGCGTGTGTGTGTGTGTGTGTGTGTGTGTGTGCGTGCGTGCGTGCGTGCGTGTGTGTGCGTGCGTGCGTGCGTGTGTGTGTGTGTGTAGCTCCTGTGTATGTCACTCTGTGATACTATCGCAAATATCAACTGCATGAGAAGCGCGTTCAACCACCACGAAGATTTCCTGCCCCTCCGACTTTTAATAGTCACTACGTAGTCCTTGTTAACTGAATTCGAATAACAGGTTTGACGCCGCTTGTGCAGTGGTTATAGGTTAAATGGCTGTGTATTGGATCAATTATCACCACTAAACGTTCCTTTAGGGACGCCCGGAGATCCGTTCAGAACAAATACCTCAACCCTCCTCCCCCCCTTCCAGTTCTTTAATTGTTACTTCTTTTTTTTTTTTTTAACTACTAGTGAGTTGACTTAAACGTGGTGACAGCCCTGATGTTGCGCTTTGCGGTCGGTTGGGTTATAAGCAACATTACCTTACATCACCTTCC
>CM065746.1:2226497-2248997 GCA_033310375.1 Conus canariensis
TAATTCAAAACCCGACGGGATGACGTCCCTTTGAAAGACACCTGTTGGATTTTTTTTTTTTTAATTTCCTGTCAAAACAGAATTATTAATTAATTTAGGCGATAAATGTGCCAGCGTTTGTATTTGTTTGGTAATTACAGACTGTTCAGATGTTTCCTGATCAAAGCTCATTGATCTTGGACAGAAGGAAAATACAGCAGAGAGCAATCATCGTTGAACACGAGCGAGTGGGTACTGATCTGGCGTACAGTGACGGTGGCGTGTCACTCTGACCTTTTGTGTTTTTTAACGTCCTTTAAGACGTGTTCAAATTGGTTGAGTACTGGGTGCTCAGAGTTTGACAGTGCTGTTTTGTTTTGGAACGACTACATTTCAACGACATCGGCAGAGGTCTGCGTTGTTCTGAGTGCTCTTCTGATGTTGTACAATACTCTCCCTCCTTGAATCATTCATGTGATGGCTGTGTCGTGCAATTACTCTCCCTCCTCTAATCATTCACGTGATGGCTGTGTCGTGCATTACTCTCCCTTCTTGAATCATTCACGTGATGGCTGTGTCGTGCATTGTTCTCCCTTCTTGAATCATTCACGTGATGGCTGTGTCGTGCATTACTCTCCCTTCTTTAATCATTCACGTGATGGCTGTGTTGTGCATTGCTCTCCCTCCTTGAATCATTCATGTGATGGCTGTGTCGTGCATTACTCTCCCTCCTCGAATCATTCACGTGATGTGTCGTGCATTACTCACCCTCCTCTAATCATTCACGTGATGGCTGTGTCGTGCATTACTCTCCCTCCTCGAATCATTCACGTGATGGCTGTGTCGTTCATTACTCTCCCTCCTCGAATCATTCACGTGATGGCTGTGTCGTGCATTGCTCTCCCTTCTGTAATCATTCACGTGATGGCTGTGTCGTGCATTGCTCTCCCTTCTGTAATCATTCACGTGATGGCTGTGTCGTGCATTGCTCTCCCTTCTGTAATCATTCACGTGATGGCTGTGTCGTGCATTACTCTCCCTTCTGTAATCATTCACGTGATGGCTGTGTCGTGCATTACTACTCCCTCCTTGAATCATTCACGTGATGGCTGTGTCGTGCATTACTCTCCCTCCTTAATCATTCACGTGATGGCTGTGTCGTGCATTACTCTCCCTTCTGTAATCATTCACGTGATGGCTGTGTCGTTGCATTACTCTCCCTCCTTGAATCATTCAGTCATGGCTGTGTCGTGCATTACTCTCCCTCCTCGTAATCATTCACGTGATGGCTGTGTCGTGCATTACTCTCCCTTCTGTAATCATTCACGTGATGGCTGTGTCGTGCATTCTCTCCCTTCTGTAATCATTCACGTGATGGCTGTGTCGTGCATTACTCTCCCTCTTGAATCATTCACGTGATGGCTGTGTCGTGCATTACTCTCCCTCTCTTAATCATTCACGTGATGGCTGTGTCGTGCATTACTCTCCCTTCTGTAATCATTCACGTGATGGCTGTGTCGTGCATTGCTCTCCCTTCTGTAATCATTCACGTGATGGCTGTGTCGTCATTACTCTCCCTCTTAATCATTCACGTGATGGCTGTGTCGTGCATTACTCCCCTCTCTTAATCATTCACGTGATGGCTGTGTCGTGCATTACTCTCCCTCTTTAATCATTCACGTGATGGCTGTGTCGTGCATTACTCTCCCTTCTGTAATCATTCATGTGATGGCTGTGTCGTGCATTACTCTCCCTTCTTGAATCATTCACGTGATGGCTGTGTCGTTCATTACTCTCCCTCCTCTAATCATTCACGTGATGGCTGTGTCGTGCATTACTCTCCCTTCTTGAATCATTCACGTGATGGCTGTGTCGTGCATTACTCTCCCTTCTGTAATCATTCACGTGATGCTGTGTCGTGCATTACTCCCCTCCTCTAATCATTCACGTGATGCTGTGTCGGCATTACTCTCCCTCCTCTAATCATTCACGTGATGGCTGTGTCGTGCATTGCTCTCCCTCCTCTAATAATTCACGTGATGGCTGTGTCGTGCATTGCTCTCCCTTCTTTAATCATTCACGTGATGGCTGTGTCGTGCATTACTCTCCCTCATTCACGTGAAGGCTGTGTCGTGTATTGCTCTCCCTCATTCATGTGATGCCTGTGTCGTGTATTGCTCTCCCTCCTCTAATCATTCACGTGATGCCTGTGTCGTGCATTGCTCTCCCTTCTTTAATCATTCACGTGATGGCTGTGTCGTGCATTACTCTCCCTCATTCACGTGAAGGCTGTGTCGTGCATTGCTCGCCCTCATTCATGTGATGCCTGTGTCGTGTATTGCTCTCCCTCCTCTAATCATTCACGTGATGCCTGTGTCGTGCATTGCTCTCCCTTCTTTAATCATTCACGTGATGGCTGTGTCGTACATTGCACTCCCTCCTTTAATCATTCACGTGATGGCTGTGTCGTGCATTGCTCTCCCTCCTTTAATCATTCACGTGATGGCTGTGTCGTGCATTGCTCTCCCTTCTTGAATCTTTCACGTGATGGCTGTGTCGTGCATTGCTCTCCCTTCTTTAAAGCTTCAACTTACTTCAATCACACCACTCACTCGCCCTCTCCATGTCTCTCTGTCTCTGTCTCCCTCTCTGTCTGTCTGTCTGTTCGTCTGTTTGTCTTTCTGTCTCTATTGTGTCTCTGTCTCTCTCTCTTGTCTTTTCTTCTTCCTTTCTTCCTCCTCTCTCTCTGCTCTTCTCTCTCCCCTTCCCCTCCTCCTCCTCTTCCTGTCTCTATCTTCTCTCCCTCCTCTGTCTCTCTTCTCTCATCTCTCATCTCTCTGCTCTCTCTCTCTCTCTTCTCTCCCTCCCCCCCCCCCTTCCCTCTCTCTCCTCCTCCTCTTCTCACCCCTCGTCTCTCTCTCCTCCCTCCTGCTATCTTCTCTCCTCTTCTCTCTCTTCTGTCTGTCTCCTGTCTCTCTTCTCTCTCTCTCTCGTTCTTCTCTTCTCCCTCTTCTCCTCCTTCTGTCTTCTCTCTCTTCTCTCTGTCTTTTTCCCTCTCTTCTTCTTCTCTTCTCTCCCCCCTCTACCTCTCTCTCGCTCTCTCTCTCTCCTCTCTCCCCCTGATATCCCGACTGGGTTCAGTGTGGATAGTTATGCTACGTTTGGATGTTGATGCCATGAGGATGGAGGGTTCCGAGTTTGGCAATAAGATCTCGGCGTAAGGCGTTCTACATTGTCATTCTGTGATTGCTAAAGTGCCAGGACTTTGACATGGTTGATGTGGTGTTGTGGGTGGTTCAAACCAAGGGCAACTGGTTTGGGCCGATGGTGGCGGATGTCAGCAAGGTGTTCGGAGATACGCGTCTCAAGTGCTCGGGGTGTCTTGATAAGGAGGGTCAAAGAATATCTTAGATATTTCATAAGACATTATCTGAAGAAGATGCTAGAGTCCCGTGAAGTGTTTGGCAACCAAAGGTCGTTTTTCGCATGAATTATTGTTAGGTTTTGTATGACATGGTCAAGCTTCTAGAGAGATGTAAGTGCTTTTATATGCTCTGTCTGGTGGATCACAAAGATGGCCTAGCCTTCGGCAAAATAACAATTTATTATAAAAAAAAAAAAAAGGAATGATGATAATGAGCACGACTGGAAGCAGAACTCGGTCTTGGACATGGACAGACAGTTTAAAATATGCAACAACATGATTTGAACTCTGAATCTCAGAACTCGTTGTCCATCGTTACATATATACAACTCTTGATAATCTTGTTTGTTCCACATACAAGTTGTCAGTGTTAACTTGCTGCAGTTTGTTCTTTACTGTCCAGATTTGCAAAGCAGTCAAGAAAAAAAATCATTAGACCTCAAATGACCTTTATCAACGTTATCAAACTTTACGGATACTGTTTATTTAAAGAAAATTTGTTCTTATGAAAATTATCTTCAATTAAAGAAATACACCAAGCGGCCTTTTGAAATGTACTCACTGACCTTTAAGTGGTCCAGGACTGTATTACAAATCATTTTTTCGTCTTGTTTGGTGACGATGTTCATTTCTCTATTATAAGGGACCAGGGCATTGTAAATTTGACTCTCTCTCTCTCTCTCTCTCTCTCTCTCTCTCTCTCTCTCTCTCTCTCTCTCCACCCCCGCGCCGCCAAAGAATAGCGACACCCCCTCCATGTTTTTCTTCTGTGAATCTTCTTCAAGCTGTTGTTATAATTGTCTGTCTGCGCTCGTTTTTCCCCCACCATTTATGTATCACACACACACAACACACACGCACACACACACACACACACACACACACACACACACACACACACACACACACACACACACCATCTCTCTCTCTCTCTCTCTCTCTCTCTCTTTCTCTCCCTCTCCCTCTCTCTTACTCACACTCACACACACACACACACACACACACACACACACACACACACACGCACTCGCACACGCACGCACACACCACACACACACACACACACACACACACACACACACACACACACACACACACACACACACATACGGCGTGCGCGTGCACGTTAACACGCTTATTTTTGCAAATGGAATCTCAGGCTAATATGTTCACGTATTCCTCCTACTGATAGAGAAAGGCACTCACTCACTCACTCTCACTCACACACACACACGCACGCACCAGAGAGAGAGAGAGAGAGAGAGAGAGAGAGAGATCAGTGCCGGTATCTGCGAGTCTGGTGTACAGAGCACGCATGTTTTCTCTCTTCTGTCTGTCTGTCTGTCTGTCTCTCTATCTCTATATCTGTATGTGTGTGTGTGTGTGTGTGTGTGTGTGTGTTGTGTGTGTGTGTGTGTGTGTGAGTTTGAGTGCCTTTCTCTGTCAGTAGGAGGAATACGTGAACGTATTAGCCTTCAGATTCTATTTTGCAGCGTGTTAACGCGCACGCGCGCGCCGCGGACACCTGTGTGCGCATGCGTGCGAGTGTGAATTTGAGCGTGTTTTTTTTTTTTAATGGGTGTGTGCCTGTATACGGATATCTACTTTCCCGCGTATTAGCCTACATGTGGGATCTTAGACTATGACCTCGATTGTTGTTATTGAGCAGCATCTGCACGTGAACGTTTCTTCGTCGAGCTGAAATCGTGATCTAGCACAGTGTGAATTGCAGGTTGATTTAACCGTAGAGCGGATGGCGTATGCACAGATTACCTGTTAGGCCATGTTGAACAAGCTCCTTATTGGAGGATGTGTTGACACGAGAATTAACCGTTAGCAGGCCTGTTGAATAACCTTAATTGAGGATGTATTGACACGAGATTAACCGTTAGGCCATGTGACAACTCTTATTGGGATGATTGACACGATTTAACCGTTACGCCATGTTGAAACCTTAATTGAGATGATTGACACAATTAACCGTTAGGCCATGTTGAACAACTCCTTATTGAGGATGTTTGACACGAGATTTAACCGTTAGCAGGCCATGTTGAACAACCTTAATTGAGGATGTATTGACACGAGATTTAACCGTTACAGGCCTGTTGAACAACCTTATTGAGGATGTATTGACAGAGATTTAACCGTTAGCAGCCTGTTGAACAAGCTCCTTATTGGAGGATGTGTTGACACGAGATTAACGTTAGCAGGCCATGTTGAATAACCTTAATTGAGGATGTATTGACACGAGATTTAACCGTTAACCGTTAGCAGGCCGTGTTGAACAAGCTCCTTATTGGAGATGTTTGACACGAGAATTAACCGTTAGCAGGCCATGTTGAATAACCTTAATTGAGGATGTATTGACACGAGATTTAACCGTTACAGGCCATGTTGAACAACCTTAATTGAGGATGTATTGACACGAGATTTAACCGTTAGCAGGCCGTGTTGAACAAGCTCCTTATTGGAGGATGTGTTGACATGAGATTTAACCGTTAGCAGGCCATGTTGAACAAGCTCCTTATTGGAGGATGTGTTGACACGAGATTTAACCGTTAGCAGGCCATGTTGAACAACCTTAATTGAGATGTATTGACACGAGATTTAACCGTTAGCAGGCCATGTTGAACAACCTCCTTATTGGAGGATGTGTTGACACGAGATTTAACCGTTAGCACGTGATGGTTGAACTGGATGTTGACTGACTTCATCAGTGACTGCTGACAACAGTACACGGCCGTACTGTCCAGAACGGGAGATGCCAGTTGTGTCAGATTATTAACGACGGTGGTGAGCAACCTCAGAATGCCAGACTACGGAGTCACTGACTGGCACCTACTTGGCAAAAAGCTGTGTTACTGAGTTACCCCCCGTGCATTCACTTATTTGTGAAATGTCTAGTTCACAGACAGAGAGACAGGCTTACACCGATGGCTAGGCGTTGTCCTTTGGATATTAAAACAGTCTACCGTCGATCTTAAACGTTGGGCGAAAGGAGGGGTGGGGGGGGGGGGGGGGGGGGTCGAGAATGTCCTTTCACTGTTTTTGTGATAAGGACAGACCAGTAGGGTGAACGTCGGAGCGCACAGTTCTCGGGTGTCACTGGTGGTAAGCATGGACACGCACCTGGCGCAGGTTGTTGGTCGTCAGGCGTGGTTGTGTATGTCTGTCCGTCTGTCTGGTGTGTCTGTCTATCAGCTGACTGGAAAATAGCGAGCGGACTGTTTGTGTCTGTCTATAAGCTGACTGGAAAATGGACGAACGGTTTGTTTGTGTCTGTCTATAAGCTGACTGGAAAATAGCTAACGGACTCTTCCCCAGAGTTTGCGGAATGAGTTGACCATGATCGTAAAAGGATTGAAGAGCTATGTCCGAACGTACGTGCAAAACTGATGGCATGTCGTGGTAACATGGTTGGCAAACGAATAAGAATTGTAACGCCGGGGATTGATGGCCAAGTGGGTCCAGGGTCGTGGGTTCAGTTCAGGCTGGAGACAGCATGCTAAGAAATGATCTCTGTGGACTGCACGTTCGTGCACACTCCATCCCCCTCGATGTCCTGGCGACTAAACTTTACACTCAGGTCCTGGTGACTAGACTTTACACCCAGGTCCTGGTGACTAGACTTTACACCCAGGTCCTGGTGACAAGACTTTACACCCAGGTCCTGGTGACTAGATTTTACACCCAGGTCCTGGTGACTAGACTTTACACCCAGGTCCTGGTGACTAGACTTTACAACCAGGTCCTGGTCACTCGACTTTACACCCAGGTCCTGGTGACTAGACTTTACACCGAGGTCCTGGAGACAAGACTTTACACCCAGGTCCTGGTGACTAGACTTTACACCCAGGTCCTGGTGACTAGGCTTTACACCCAGGTCCTGGAGACTAGACTTTACACTGAGGTTCTGGTGACTCGAATTTACACCCAGGTACTGGTGACTAGATTTTACACCCAGGTCCTAGTGACGACTTTACACCCAGGTACTGGTGACTAGACTCTAAACCGAGGTCCAAGTGACTCGACTTTACACCGAGGGTCTGTTGACTAGACTTTACACCGAGGTCCTGGTGACTCGACTTTACACCGAGGTTCTAGTGATTAGACTTTACACCGAGGTCCTGGTGACTCGATTTTACACCCAGGTCCTGGTGACTAAACTTTACACCGAGGTCCTGGTGACTAGACTTTACACCCAGGTCCTGGTGACTAGACTTTACACCCAGGTCCTGGAGACTAGACTTTACACCGAGGTCCTGGTGATTAGACTTTGCACCGAGGTCCTGGTGACTAGATTTTACACCGAGGTCCTGGTGACTAGACTTTACACCGAGGTCCTGGTGACTAGACTTTGCACCGAGGTCCTGGTGACTAGACTTTACACCCAGGCACTGGTGACCAGACATAACACCGAGGTCCTGGTGACTAGACTTTACACCGAGGTCCTGGTGACTAGACTTTGCACCGAGGTCCTGGTGACTAGACTTTACACCCAGGCACTGGTGACCAGACATAACACCGAGGTCCTGGTGACTAGACTTTACACCGAGGTCTGGTGACGACAATTTACACTGAGGCTCTGGTGACAGACTTTACACCCATGTCCTGGTGACTAGACTTTACACCGTGCTCCTGTGACTAAACTTTACACCCAGGTCCTGGTGACTAGACTTTACACCCAGGTCCTGGTGACTAGACTTTACACCCAAGTCCTGGCGACTAGACTTTATACCGAGGTCCTGGTGACTAGACTTTACACCGAGGTCCTGGTGACTCGACTTTACACCGAGGTCCTGATGATTGTCTTTACACGCAGGTCCTGGTGACTAGACTTTACACCGGGGTCCTGGTAACTAGACTTTACAACCAAGTCCGGCAACTAGACTTTACACCGAGGTCCTGGTGACTAGACTTTACACCGAGGTCCTGGTGATTAGACTTTACACCGGGGTCCTGGTGACTAGACTTTACACCCAGGTCCTGGTGACTAAATTTTGCACCGAGATCCTGGTGACTAGACTCTACACCGAGGTCCTGGTGACTAGATTTTACTCCCAGGTCCTGGTGACTAGATCTACACCGAGGTCCAGGTGATTAGACTTTGCACCCAGGTCCTGTTGACTAGATTTTACCCCGGGGTCCTGGTGACTAGACTTTACACCGAGGTACTGGTGATTAGACTTGACACCCAGGTCCTGGAGACAAGACTTTACACCCAGGTCCTGGTGACTAGACTTTACACCCAGGTCCTGGAGACAAGACTTTACACCCAGGTCCTGGTGACTAAACTTTACACCCAGGTCCTGGTGACTAGACTTTACACCCAGGTCCTGGTGACTCGACTTTACACCCAGGTCCTGGCGACTAGACTTTACACCGAGGTCCTGGTGACTAGACTCTACACCCAGGTCCTGGAGGCTAGACTTTACACCGAGGTTCTGGTGACTAGACTTTACACCCAGGTCCTGGTGACTAGACTTTACACCGAGGTCCTGGTGACTAGACTTTACACCGAGGTCCTGGTGACTAGACTCTACACCCAGGTCCTGGAGGCTAGACTTTACACCGGGGTCCTGGTGACTAGGCTTTACACTGAGGTGCTGGTGACTAGACTTTACACCCAGGTCCTGGCGACTAGACTCTATACCGAAATCCTGGGTCCGAACACGTGCATCATTAAAAACAAAATCATACCTGTTGAATCCTGTTACGTGCTTCACAGAAGAGATCATCATCGTGCGACTGTCACCCCCCCCCCCCCCCCCCCCCGCTCCCACCTCCCTCTTTCTTCTCCCAAGCGCCTCCTCCCCTATCCACACAACACACACACACACACACACACACACACACACAGAGAGAGAGAGAGAGACAGAGAGAGAGAGAGAGAGAGAGGAAACAGGAGGGGGAGGAAGGGAAGAAAACCTATGCACAGGTGGCATTCGCGGACACGGAGTGCACCCGACTTACAAGTGGCATCAACAACGGTGACGTACGGAAAGGTTTCATCAGTTGGTATCCACTGAGTTCTAACTGTGGAACGCGGGAGACACAAAAGAACCCAACACGTTTATACTTTTATCATTTGTTTCCCCTTGTATGCCGTATTGTCTCTTTGTCTATGTCTGTCTGTCTGTCTGTCTGTCTGTCTGTCGTCTGTCTGTCTGTCTCTCTCTCTCTCTCTCTCTCTCTCTCTCCGTGTGTGTGTGGTGTGTGTGTGTGTGTGTGTGTAACTGTCTGTCTGTCTGTCTGTCTGTTTGTCTGTCTGCCTCAGTCTCACGATGAGCCACTGAGAAATACTTTAGAATCGGACCGGACTCTTTTGCAGACAACTCTGTGACGTCATGGGTGACCTCACCTCTCGTGACGTAGACAGGGGCTGGGCCTGGGTAGTACTGGCGTCCTCTGTCCTCATCCTGAGCTCGTTGTCAGTCTTCAACACCACCATCGGCATTTTTCAGGTAAGGGGCCTCTGTCCTCACCCTGAGCTCGTTCAGTCTTCAACACCACCATCGGCATTTTCCAGGTAAGGGGCCTCTGTCCTCATCCTGAGCTCGTTGCCAGTCTTCAACACCACCATCGGCATTTTCCAGGTAAGGGGCCTCTGTCCTCACCCTGAGCTCGTTGTCAGTCTTCAACACCACCATCGGCATTTTCCAGGTAAGGGCCCTGTGTCCTCATCCTACTCGTTCAGTCTTCACACCACGGCATTCAGTAAGGCCTGTGTCCTATCTTGCTCGTGTCAGTCTTCAACACCACCATCGGCATTTTCCAGGTAAGGGCCCTGTGTCCTCATCCTTAGCTCGTTGTCAGTCTTCAACACCACCATCGGCTTTTTCCAGGTCAGAAGGAGAGGAAGGTGGAGTGACTGCACTGGTTATGATGTTGACAGTACTGTGACTGCATTGGTCATGATGTTGACAATCATGTGACTGCATTGGTTATGATGTTGACAGTACTGTGTCTGCATTGGTCATGATGTTGACAATCATGTGACTGCACTGGTTACGATGTTGACAGTACTGTGACTGCATTGGTTATGATGTTGACAGTACTGTGACTGCATTGGTTATGATGTTAACAGTACTGTGACTGCATTGGTTATGATGTTGACAATCATGTGACTGAATTGGTTATGATGTTGACAATCATGTGACTGAATTGGTTATGATGTTGACAGTACTGTGACTGCATTGGTTATGATGTTGACAATCATGTGACTGCGTTGATTATGATGTTGACAGTACTGTGACTGCATTGGTTATGATGTTGACAATCATGTGACTGAATTGGTTATGATGTTGACAATCATGTGACTGAACTGGTTATGATGTTGACAGTATTGCGACTGCATTGGTTATGATGTTGACAATCATGTGACTGCATTGGTTATGATGTTGACAATAATGTGACGGCATTGGTTATGATGTTGACAGTACCGTGACTGCATTGGTTATGATGTTGACAATAATGTGACTGCATTGGTTATGATGTTGACAGTAATGTGACTGCATTGGTTATGATTTGACGGTCATGTGACTGCGTTGATTGTGATGCTGACAATAAGGAACCTGACCGTGGTGAATGTTGCCTCTTTTCTCAAGACTCCCCTCTTTCGGTCCCTTTTCTTCTTTTGATGTTCTTCAGCTTCTCTCATAGTACAACGACGTGTACGTTGTCACGTGCTTCACGTGGTCACACGGTCACTGGTTCCCGGGACCACAGGACTGTGGGCGCACTGCGGTGATAAACGCTGCACCGGTTGTCTCCCGTGTGGGCAAGGGTCTGAGTTACAGCAGAGCTCTTCGTCCGCTCAGCAATGTGGTCTGTGCACTTCTCTCAGCAATGTGGTCTGTGCACTTCTCTCAGCAATGTGGTCTGTGCGCTTCTCTCAGCAATGTGGTCTGTGCGCTTCTCTCAGCAATGTGGTCTGTGCGCTTCTGTCAGCAATGTGGTCTGTGCACTTCCGTCAGCAATGTGGTCTGTGCACTTCCGTCAGCAATGTGGTCTGTGCACTTCTCTCAACAATGTGGTCTGTGCACTTCTGTCAGCAAAGGGGTCTGAGCACTTCTCTCAACAATGTGGTCTGTGCACTTCTCTCAACAATGGATCTGTGCACTTCTCTCAGCAGTGTGGTCTGTGCACTTCTGTCAGCAATGTGGTCTGTGCACTTCTGTCAGCTATGTGGTCTGTGCACTTCTTCAACAATGTGGTCTGTGCACTTCTGTCGGCAATGTGGTCTGTGCACTTCTGTCAGCAATGTGGTCTGTGCACTTCTGTCAGCAATGTGGTCTGAGTACTTCTCTCAACAATGTGGTCTGTGCACTTCTCTCAAGAATGTGGTCTGAGCACTTCTGTCAGCAATGTGGTCTGTCCACCTCTCTCAGCAATGTGGTCTGTGGACCTCTCTCAGCAATGTGGTCTGTGCACTTCTCTCAGCAATGTGTCTGTGCACTTCTCTCAGCAATGTGGTCTGTGCACTTCTGTCAGCAACGTGGTCTGTGCACTTCTCTCAGCAATGTGGTCTGTCCACTTCTGTCAGCAATGTGGTCTGTGCACTTCTGTCAGCAATGTGGTCTGTGCACTTCTCTCGGCAATGTGGTCTGTGCACTTCTGTCAGCAATGTGGTCTGAGCACTTCTCTCAGCAATGTGGTCTGTGCACTTCTGTCAGCAATGTGGTCTGTACACTTCTCTCGGCAATGTGGTCCGTGCACTTCTGTCAGCAATGTGGTCTGTGCACTTCTGTCAGCAATGTGGTCTGCCCACTTCTGTCAGCAATGCGGTCTGTGCACCTCTGTCAGCAATGTGGTCTATCCACTTCTGTCAGCAACGTGGTCTGTGCACTTCTGTCAGCAATGTGGTCTGTCCACTTCCGTCAGCAATGTGGTCTGTCCACTTCACTCGCGGTCTGTCCTGCCCGCACTTCCCTGCTTCGTTTCTAGGAGGTCTGTTCTTGGCCACTCCGCTGGATTTGTTCACATGTCCATGCCACTTCAGGTTTCTTTTCCTCGCTGTGGTCAACAGGTCATCATGCTGCATGATAGTCTCGTGGACCTGGCTGTTTGTGATTCCTCTGTACAGGAGATGGCTGTTTGTGATATCCTCTGTACCGGAGATGGCTGTTTGCGATATCCTCTGTACAGGAGATGGCTGTTTGTGATATCCTCTGTACAGGAGATGGCTGTTTGCGATATCGTCTGTACAGGAGATGGCTGTTTGTGATATCCTCTGTACAGGAGATGGCTGTTTGCGATATCCTCTGTACAGGAGATGGCTGTTTGTGATATCCTCTGTACAGGAGATGGCTGTTTGCGATATCCTCTGTACAGGAGATGCCAAGAACACTTTCGAAGTTTCATCCTCACATACTATATCCACACTTGCAGTTCTGCCGTCAGACCCCTTCATTTGTGTGTGTACGGGAAGATGGGTGCAAACAGTTTCAGGTTGGATTGAAGACGGGATGTCCTTGTTTCTCCAGACTGGTTTTAGTTCTTCCAGGGCTGCTGCTGTACATGCAGTTCGGGCCAGGATTTCAGTCTGTGATCCATCTGGACTAATGATGGCTCCAAGATAGTGGAACTGTTTCTTTGGTTCTTCTCCACTGGATATGATCTTTGTCTCACTTGGTTGTCTGTAACGAGTCTTTTCTGCACTTCAACCATCCCCAGCACAACATCAAACATATCAAAGTCCTGGCGCTTTGGCAGTCACAGAGTAACAAGTCTGAGCACACAATGCGGGAATTCGATCATATTGCCAGACCTGGGGCCTTTGCATATGGCATTTTGAATAAGTGAGCTACCTATCTAGCTTTGCAGTCTGTTTTCCTTACTTAACGCACTCATCCGCTTCCTCTTTCTATGTCAAGCTGTCATTCAGTCTTTGCCTCAAACACAAGTTGCTGTCATCTCTTTGAAGCTGGGGTGAGATATGTGTCTCTTTAAATGTATTCGACTGGTGGAATTTTTGAAGCGTAAAATATGTGCTTTGTCCAATATCTTGGAAGGTTGAATTTCTTAAGAGTAAAATGTGTGCTTTGTGCTATGTCTTGAACAGGTGGAATTTATGAAGAGTAAAATATGTGCTTTATGCAATGTCTTTGAAGGTGGAATTTCGAAGAGTAAAAGAAATGTTCTGTCCAATGTGTATGACTGATGAAATTTCTGAAGAATGAAATATGTGCTGTATGCAATGAATGCAGTGTCTTGGAAGATGGAATTTCTGAAGAATAAAATATGTGCTTTGTACAATGTCTTAAAATTTCTGAAGAGTAAGATATGTAATTCTTGCAATGTCTTGAACAGGTGGAATTTCTGAAGAGTAAGATATGTACTTTGTGCAATGTTTTGAACAGGTGGAATTTCTGAAAAGTAAAGTATGTGTTTTGTGCAATATCTTGACCAGGTGGATTTTTAAAAAAAGTAAAATGTATGTGCTTTGTCCAATGTCTTGGAAAATGCAATTTCATAAGAGTAAGATGTGTATTTCGTGCAATGTCTTGAACAGGTGGAATTTCTGGAGGATAAGATATGTTCTTTGTGCAGTGTCTTGAACAGGTGGAATTTCTGAAGAATGAAATAAGTGCTTTGTACAATGTCTTAAAATTTCTGAAGAGTAAGATATGTAATTCTTGCAATGTCTTGAACAGGTGGAATTTCTTAAGAGTAAGATATGTACTTTGTCCAGTGTTTTGAACAGGTGGAATTTCTGAAGAGTAAAGTATGTGCTTTGTGCAATATCTTGACCAGGTGGAATTTTTCAAAAAGTAAAATGTATGTGCTTTGTCCAATGTCTTGGAAAATGCAATTTCTTAAGAGTAAGATGTGTGCTTTGTGCAATGTCTTGAACAGGTGGAATTTCTGGTGGATGAAATATGTGCTTTGTGCAATGTCTTGAACAGGTGGAATTTCTGGAGGATAAATGTACTTTGTGCAATGTCTTGAACAGGTGAAATTTCTGGAGGATAAAGTATGCACTTTGTGCAATGTCTTGAACAGGTGGAATTTCTGGAAAGTTTCCAAGGCAGTCAAGGTCTGGTGGCCCTGATCGGTTCCATCTCCCTCAGCAGTCAGTTTCTGTATGGTCAGTACAACTGTCACTGTTCGTTGCCTCATTCATTGTACATGTCAGCAGTCAGTTTCTGTATGGTCAGTACAACTGTCACTGTTCGTTGCCTCATTCATTGTACATGTCAGCAGTCAGTTTCTGTATGGTCAGTACAACTGTCACTGTTCGTTGCCTCATTTATTGTACGTCTCAGCAGTCCGTTTCTGTATGGTCAGTACAACTGTCACTGTTCGTTGCCTCATTTATTTACGTCTCAGCAGTCAGTTTCTGTATGGTCAGTACAACTGTCACTGTTCGTTGCCTCATTCATTGTACATGTCAGCAGTCAGTTTCTGTATGGTCAGTACAACTGTCAGTGGTCGTTGCCTCATTCATTTTATCTCTTGCTGCTGCTGCACCAGGTTCTTCTGCGATGTGTGTGTGTGTGTGTGTGTGTGTGTGTGTGTGTGTGTGTGTGTGTGTGTGTGTGTGTGTGTTGTTCTTGTTGTTCTTGTTGTTCTTGTTGTTCTTGTTTTTGTTCTTCTTCTTCTTCTTCTTCTTCTTCTTCTTCTTCTTCAGTTTAACGTCTTTTCATTAAGAGTGATATTAGACGTGGGAGGGAGAAAGTGACTGTATGACTGCATGGGTGAAGAGGTGTGTGTGTATGTGTGCGTGTGTGTTAGTGTGTGTGTGTGTGTGTGTGTGTGTGCGCGCGCGCGCGCGCGCGTGTGTGTGTGTGTGTGTGTGTGTGTGTGTGTGTGTGTGATCGTTAATGGTGTTAGGGAATATTTTCTGAACTTCATTTTAAAACAATAGTAAAACTTAACAGTAAGCTGTAAAACGGCATTTGAAAACAAATGATACAAAAAAATGATAAGCTCATAAAAGACACAGTCAGTGAAGGACGAGATGTGAACAGAAAAGAAGAAGGAAGGGAGGCAACTTTTGAGAGCTTACCTCCCTTAGTTTACATTCTGCTACTGGAAAGAATGAAGCCTTGCAGCAGGTTGCATATCAAACAGCCTGACAACTTCTCCAAGAGGACGAAACATTTCTGTTGCTTGTATGCCTTCACCTTGGGGTTTCCTAGTTGCTTTTTCGGTCGTAATTATCGCTGCGAGTTCAGAGAGGAGCAGGATATGAAATCTTTCACTGAATTTGTAACTCTTCAAAGGGCTTGTTAACTGTGACAGCCATGGAAAGCAAGCGTCTTTGCTACGGTACCGTTTTATGTAAAATCATGCATACCTCCATTTTAAACTGTTATACGTACTTTCATTGTTGCATTTTGTACCACTCAAACGATTCCTTGTAGTATGCATTTCTCATGTTCTCAGAATACACGGATTTTCATTTGAATATACATGTCCCCAACAATCTTTCATTATCTGGAGGTTTTCCAACCGTTTTCCAAGTTTAGTTGTGAAGAATATGATGCAGTAATACGAGTAGAAAAAATTGCATTAAGTCTCAGCAAAATAATGCAGTAATGTATTCAAACATACACATATTCTGAAATGTTGCTTTTATTCTTGTTACGAACCTCTGAAATTCAGTCATTCATTTGTCTTAGTTGTTTGATTCTTTCCAGAGCCAATCGAATTAGTTTGCTTATTCGTTAAATTGTGGAAATTATCTTCGTTGGTGGAGGACTATGTTCTGTTGTTAAAATCCCTTGTCATCTTCTGTTATGGTGTAGTGTTATGTCCCTAGTCATCTTCTGTTATGGTGTAGTGTTAATGTCCCTAGTCATCTTCTGTTATGGTGTAGAGTCAGTGCCCCTAGTCATCTTCTGTTATGTTGTAGTGTTAATGTCCCTGGTCATCCTCTGTTATGGTGTAGTGTTAATTTCCTTAGTGATCTTCCGATGCTTTATTTCTTTATCCGTCGTTCAAATGCTAACTGCGATGTGTCTGCTGTTGAATGATGTGTATGAAGTAGGTAGTTCGCTGAAGTTATGATTCTGAAAAAGGACTCCTATTCAGGATAAGGAATGTAGCTGTATCGCTGTGCTGGCCCCCATCCTATTCAGGATAAGGAATGTAGCTGTATCGCTGTGCTGTCCCCCATCATATTCAGGATAAGGAATGTAACTGTATCGCTGTGCTGGCCCCCATCCTATTCAGGATAAGGAATGTAGCTGTATCGCTGTGCTGTCTCCCATCATATTCAGGATAAGGAATGTAATTGTATCGCTGTGCTGGCCCCCATCCTATTCAGGATAAGGAATGTAGCTGTATCGCTCTGCTGGCCCCATCATGACTATTCAGGATAAGGAATGTAACTGTATCGCTGTGCTGTCCTCCATCATATTCAGGATAAGGAATGTAACTGTATCGCTGTGCTGTCCCCATCATGACAATTCAGGATAAGGAATGTAGCTGTATCGCTGTGCTGGCCCCATCATGACTATTCAGGATAAGGAATGTAACTGTATCGCTGTGCTGTCCTCCATCATATTCAGGATAAGGAATGTAACTGTATCGCTGTGCTGTCCTCCATCATATTCAGGATAAGGAATGCAAGTGTATCGCTGTGCTGTCCCCATCATGACTATTCAGGATAAGGAATGTAGCTGTATCGCTGTGCTGTCCCATCATGACTATTCAGGATAAGGAATGTAGCTGTATCGCTGGGCTGTCCTCCATCATGACTATTCAGGATAAGGAATGTAGCTGTATCGCTGTGCTGTCCTCCATCATGACTATTCAGGATAAGGAATGTAGCTGTATCGCTGTGCTGGCCCCCATCATATTCAGGATAAGGAATGTAGCTGTATCACTGTGCTGTCCTCCATCATGACTATTCAGGATAAGGAATGTAGCTGTATCGCTGTGCTGTCCTCCATCATATTCAGGATAAGGAATGTAGCTGTATCGCTGTGCTGTCCTCCATCATGACTATTCAGGATAAGGAATGTAGCTGTATCGCTGTGCTGTCCTCCATCATGACTATTCAGGATAAGGAATGTAGCTGTATCGCTGTGCTGTCCTCCATCATGACTATTCAGGATAAGGAATGTAGCTGTATCGCTGTGCTGTCCTCCATCATATTCAGGATAAGGAATGTAGCTGTATCGCTGTGCTGTCCTCCATCATATTCAGGATAAGGAATGTAGCTGTATCGCTGTGCTGTCCTCCATCATATTCAGGATAAGGAATGTAGCTGTATCGCTGTGCTGTCTCCCATCATATTCAGGATAAGGAATGTAGCTGTATCGCTGTGCTGTCCTCCATCATATTCAGGATAAGGAATGTAGCTGTATCGCTGTGCTGTCCTCCATCATATTCAGGATAAGGAATGTAGCTGTATCGCTGTGCTGTCCTCCATCATGACTATTCAGGATAAGGAATGTAGCTGTATCGCTGTGCTGTCCTCCATCATGACTATTCAGGATAAGGAATGTAGCTGTATCGCTGTGCTGTCCTCCATCATGACTATTCAGGATAAGGAATGTAGCTGTATCGCTGTGCTGTCCCCCATCATGACTATTCAGCATAAGGAATGTAGCTGTATCGCTGTGCTGTCCCCCATCATATTCAGGATAAGGAATGTAGCTGTATCGCTGTGTTGTCTCCCATCATATTCAGGATAAGGAATGTAGCTGTATCGCTGTGCTGTCCTCCATCATATTCAGGGTAAGGAATGTAGCTGTATCGCTGTGCTGTCCTCCATCATATTCAGGATAAGGAATGTAGCTGTATCGCTGTGCTGTCCTCCATCATGACTATTCAGGATAAGGAATGTAGCTGTATCGCTGTGCTGTCCTCCATCATGACTATTCAGGATAAGGAATGTAGCTGTATCGCTGTGCTGTCCTCCATCATATTCAGGATAAGGAATGTAGCTGTATCGCTGTGCTGTCCTCCATCATATTCAGGATAAGGAATGTAGCTGTATCGCTGTGCTGTCCTCCATCATGACTATTCAGGATAAGGAATGTAGCTGTATCGCTGTGCTGTCCTCCATCATGACTATTCAGGATAAGGAATGTAGCTGTATCGCTGTGCTGGCCCCATCATATTCAGGATAAGGAATGTAGCTGTATCGCTGTGCTGGCCCATCATATTCAGGATAAGGAATGTAGCTGTATCGCTGTGCTGGCCCCATCATGACTATTCAGGATAAGGAATGTAGCTGTATCGCTGTGCTGGCCCCATCATATTCAGGATAAGGAATGTAGCTGTATCGCTGTGCTGTCCTCCATCATGACGAGCATTGTCCTTTCAGGACCTGTTGTTGGGATCATCAGTGACCTCTTCACCCACCGTGTCACCGTCATGGTCGGCGCCGCCCTGGTGTCTGTGGGACTGGTGTCGGCAAGCTTCAGCCAGAATCTCCTCACTCTCCTCATCCTCTTTGGCATCGTCTGTGGTGAGCGTCCCGCTCCCTGTCTGAAGCAGCCCTTCTGTGGTTGGCACCTGGCCCGGTACTTTTCGCTCTGTCAAACACGTTGCCTGTTTTAGTCGTCTCTTTGCGTCTACCCCACCCCCCGACCTTAAACCTCCCTCCCCCCTCCCTCACCCCGTTCTCCGGTCCATTCACCTGTAATGTTCAATGACCTCGTACATTTCTTGAACATTGAAAGGGCTTAAAAGTAAGTCCTATGGATTTTCAGGATCTTTTTTTATTCTGTGAAAAGTAGGCCGTAATGTTTTAAGCAATGGATTAGGCACTGGCTACCTTGTCCATTGAGATACTTGTCGCTAGCTGTCTTTGTAACATCTGCCAGGGTTTCTATATCTTCACTGCGTCCATGGAGATGACGACGGTTAATCCTTATTGATCTTTTTTAACTGTTATTCATTGTGAGGCATTTCAGCTCTGTTGTAGCTTTCTCTATTGAACAGAGTCAGCGACGTGAATGAAGGGAACAGAGAAAAGCGGAAGATGCTAACCTGTGAAGGTGTGACTTCCACTGGGTGTCACAGTCCCCGCCAAGGGAAACTGGGGGGATCTTGCCTGGACTAACGAGAAGCAGCCCTCAGACAGACAGAGAGACAGACAATGGCTTTTGAGATACTGGACTGTAGAGCCTGATTTCAGGACTTTTTAACTGTACACTTGAATGGCAACCTCAGGAAAAACTTCAACAAGCAACATCACCTGATTCTTATTTTTCCCTCCCCTCCCCTTTGTCTCTCCCTTCCCTAGTGTATAAGGCTGCTGTGATATGAACTATCGGCCCTCAAGGACAGGTACAGGAAAGTGTCCTTGCCAACCAAATGTGTGACCATCTTAATGCTGTACAGAGGGATACGCTTCCACGTGAAGCCCAACAATCTTCAAGACGTATCATACTAGTGAACAGACCACATGTCTTCCATTCTGCAAGGGACAAAACTGTCGGCTGTCATTGAGATGCACATTGTTTTCGTTTACACATACTGACATACATAGGCATTAACATTAACAATAGATTTAGAGAAGGCTGTTGACGTTGTTTTGCTTGGCCCTGCACAATGACAACTACAAAGCGACATCGGCAGACTAGGACCTTCAGGGACCACGTCACAGTTGAGGACACCTCAGGACGCTGGAACAATGGGCAGCAGACTGGGGAATGCGCTGTAGTGCCAGAGCTGCAACATCCTCAGCATCTGCCAGACCTCGGACTGTGGCTGTAGTCTCTGCTCTGAGATGGTTGAAAAAGTCAGCAGCATCCCCAACCTGGGTGTGGTCATTCAGAACGATCTGAAATGGCACGTCCACATCACCAGCACAGCCAGGACAGCCAATATGGTTGGCTTCCTGCAGAAAAATTTGAGGTCCTGTCCCAAGCTGTGCTGTAGAGCAATGCTTTGATAAGGTCAGTGCTTGTGGCTGTCGCCGGGCATCCCCACTTCCAGGCTGACAACGACCACCTCCAACAGCTCAGCATCAAGTCTGCAGATTCATCCAGGGCAGCTTCAGGTCCAGACAGCCTGGCAGCATCACCACCATGCTAGGCGGCCTGCATCTGGAGAGCCTGCAGCAGCGCCGCCACAGCAGATGGTCCTCTTTAATCGTGTGGTCTGGGCATTGGTAGCAGCCCCACCATCTGAGCTGTTCCTGACTCCTCATAAACCAGAGAACTGTCACGGCCAATAAAGCACTGCACTGAACATATAGCAGCAAACATCACGGTATAGTCTACATGCACTGGACATGTAGCAGTAAACATCACGGTATAGTCCACATGCACTGGACATGCAACACCAAACATCACAGTATAGTCCACATGTACTGGACATGCAGCACCAAACATCACGGTATAGTCCACATGCACTGGACATGCAGCACCAAACATCACGGTATAGTCCACATGCACTGGACATACAGCACCAACATCACGGTATAGTCCACATGCACTGGACATACAGCACCAAAGATAACGGTACAGTCCACATGCACTGGACACGCAGCACCAAACATATAGTCCACCATCGACGACAGCAAGAGGGGCCCGTGGGCAAATCGTGGTCAGATGGTTCGAATCTTTCCTGCAGAGCTGACCGTCGTGAGTTCGAACCTCTTCTGAGTTGCACGTTTTTTGTTTTTTTTTTCTGTGTCCATTCAGCAGTAAATGGGAGTCTGATGTCAGTGTAGGGACAGTCAAAGGAGGTCTGATATCAGTTTAGGGACAGTCAATGGGGGTCTGATATCAGTTTAGACAGTCAAAGGGGGTCTGATATCAGTGTAGGGACAGTCAAAGGGGGTCTGATATCAGTGTAGGGACAGTCAAAGGGGGTCTGATATCAGTGTAGGGACAGTCAAAGGGGGTGTGATATCAGTGTAGGGACAGTAAAAGGGGGTCTGATATCAGTGTAGGGACAGTCAAAGGGGGTCTGATATCAGTGTAGGGACAGTCAAAGGGGGTCTGATATCAGTGTAGGGACAGTCAAAGGGGGTCTGATATCAGTGTGACAGTCAAAGGGGGTCTGATATCAGTGTAGGGACAGTCAAAGGGGGTCTGATATCAGTTTAGACAGTCAAAGGGGTCTGATATCAGTGTGACAGTCAAAGGGGGTCTGATGTCAGTGTAGGGACAGTCAAAGGGGGTCTGATATCAGTGTAGGGACAGTCAAAGGGGGTCTGATATCAGTGTGACAGTCAAAGGGGGTCTGATATCAGTGTAGGGACAGTCAAAGGGGGTCTGATATCAGTGTAGGGACAGTCAAAGGGGGTCTGATATCAGTTTAGACAGTCAAAGGGGGTCTGATGTCAGTGTAGGGACAGTCAAAGGGGGTCTGATATCAGTTTAGACAGTCAAAGGGGGTCTGATATCAGTGTAGGGACAGTCAAAGTGGTCTGATATCAGTTTAGGGACAGTCAATGGGGGTCTGATATCAGTTTAGACAGTCAAAGGGGGTCTGATATCAGTGTAGGGACAGTCAAAGGGGGTCTGATATCAGTGTAGGGGCAGTCAAAGGGGGTCTGATATCAGTGTAGGGACAGTCAAAGGGGGTCTGATATCAGTGTGACAGTCAAAGGGGTCTGATATCAGTGTGACAGTCAAAGGGGGTCTGATGTCAGTGTAGGGACAGTCAAAGGGGGTCTGATATCAGTGTAGGGACAGTCAAAGGGGGTCTGATATCAGTGTAGGGACAGTCAAAGGGGGTCTGATATCAGTGTAGGGACAGTCAAAGGGGGTGTGATATCAGTGTAGGGACAGTCAAAGGGGGTCTGATGTCAGTGTAGGGACAGTCAAAGGAGGTCTGATGTCAGTGTAGGGACAGTCAATGGGGGTCTGATATCAGTTTAGACAGTCAAAGGGGGTCTGATATCAGTGTAGGGACAGTCAATGGGGGTCTGATATCAGTTTAGACAGTCAAAGGAGGTCTGATGTCAGTGTAGGGACAGTCAATGGGGGTCTGATATCAGTTTAGACAGTCAAAGGGGGTGTGATATCAGTGTAGGGACAGTCAAAGGGGGTCTGATATCAGTTTAGACAGTCAAAGGGGGTCTGATATCAGTGTAGGGACAGTCAAAGGGGGTGTGATATCAGTGTAGGGACAGTCAAAGGGGGTCTGATATCAGTTTAGACAGTCAAAGGGGGTCTGAT
>CM065746.1:2253997-2331497 GCA_033310375.1 Conus canariensis
GAAAGTTACTTTAAAACGTCACACACCAGTTAGATCAATCAACTATATTAAAAAGATATATCAAAATGAACTAGATAAAATTAGTAGGTACATGACTGAAAATGGATTGGCCCTTTCAGCTGAAAAATCGCATATGGTTCTGTTCAATACTGGTTATGATCCTAATCCTCTGCCTTCATTTCAAATAGATGGATTGTGCCTTGAATATAAAAAAGTCGTAAAATTTTTAGGAGTAAATTTAACTTCTAAATTGAGCTGGAATTATCACATACAAACTATTCTAACAAAAGCTAAGAAAACTAAATTTTTTAAAAATGGTGAGTCAACAATCATGGGGTAAAGACAGTAAAGTATTAACACATTTAGCTACTGCGCTTGTACAATCAAAATTATCCTATGCCCAGGAGACATTTTTCTCAGCCCCAAAATGTTTAATTAAAAAGTTGCAGAGTATCGATAGTAAAGCTTCCAAGATAGCTCTTGGTGTCCCGGTTCATACATCAACTTTAAGAACTTATATAGAGATCGGAATACTACCTTTTGAAGAAAATATGAAACTTGCATGTGCAAAATATATTTTAAGAAGTCATACACTACAGAATCTTAATACCAGTGAAACTGAATTAAAATCAGAAATACATTTTCCTAAACGGGCACAAAAAATCGATTCTCTAAAATCGATAGCCTCATACACATCTGACTTATTTACAAAAGCAGGCACTGCCCCTCAAAACGTAGCTCCTCGGGTGTCTTTTAGCACTATCCCGGAATGGGAACTTAGTAGAGCAAATTATGACATAGACTATACAAGTTTAAAAAAAAAGTGATGGACCCTTGCTGCCAACGTATGTTAAATCACATATAAATGAAACTTATATAAATCACCTTAAAATTTATACAGATGGTTCTGTACTAGACAATCATTTGTCTGGTTCAGCATTCATAATTCCATCCTTAAAAATAGAGAAAGGTTACCACCTTGGTAAGAATATTTCCATATTTACTGCGGAACTTGTTGCCATTATTATGGCATTAAACTTTCTTCTTGATTTTCAATTTCCTGCATTTCAAATACTACTTTGCGTTGATTCAAAATCAGTCCTACAAGCTCTAAAATTTTCGAATACAAGTGTGAGAGCAGAACTCATATCAGAAGTCTACCACTTAATTCATTTTTTGCATTTACGTGGTTCCTATGTCGATTTTTGTTGGGTTCCATCACACTGTGGATTATCTGCGAATGAAAGGGTAGACCAATTAGCCAAAAAGGCTGCTATCACTGAGACTGATTTAACAAAGATATGCATTCCTTTATCCTTACATGAGAGTTATAGTCTTTTAAAAGACGTATCCTGGAACTCTGTTTCAAATAAGCGAAAAGGCACCAGAAACAAAAAGGGGATGTTATTTAACAAGATATCAGACAATAAAACAGGTATCAAGAATCTCTACCAGGAGTGGATTTTAAAAAGTTTGATTTTTAGATTGAGGCTTGATGCCTTTAAAACCAAATTCTGTAAACATGTGACTTGTATTTGTGGCCAGCAAATCACTCCGTTCCATCTACTTTTTTTGTGCGATAGAATGAAGCCCTACTTACCTACTTGGTTGTTGAACACTGAACCGTCGATGTCAGCCTTTGAAGACGTCATCTCCAACGAATCAAACATTTTTGAAGTTGTTCATGGACTGATCAAGAGCCCAGTTGGACATTTACTTTAACGTCTATGTTATTTTCCCCATCCTGGTGTTAGTTGCCTATTTAGTGTTTCTTTCAAAGTTTTGGATTCAGTTATGTGGAGGTTGCTTTTTTTTTGGGGGGGGGGAGGGGGGGGGTTAAATTATTATTTATTTTATCTAGGCCTAATTGCATTATACATACCTACGTACGCCCCAAATCAACACCAACCGTTCGCATGCATACACCCAAAAACACCACATGCACACACACATAACACTTACATACTGTCTAAGATCACTGTTAGGTGGATAGACGTTAAATTAAAGAACGAACACACACCACTACATCATCACAACACTCCATTTCCACCACTGTTACCAGGACACGTATGAAGCAGTTACACATTGAAGCCTTCCAGCACACACTTCCAAAGACTTTTGAACATCTGCCTTTCAGCATCTTGAAATGAACTGTTATTCCGTGTGTCAATGCTGTAATTACTCGGTGTTGGAGCCGGCTCTGTAGTCAGATGAAACATCTTGAAATGAACTGTCATTCTGTGTGTCAATGCTGTAATTACCTGGCGTTGGAGCCGGCTCTGTAGTCAGATGCCGTCAGAGTGAAGAGCTGTGATTGTTGACCACTGTCCTGTGTGTTGGCCAACCAGGCTGGGCGGCGGCCTGTGCTACACGCCCACTATCACAGTGGTCAGCACCTACTTCTACAAGTACCGCACGCTGGCCAATGGCATCTGTCTGGCGGCACCAGGGGTGGGGCTGCTGGTGGCGCCGTACCTCGCAGGCTGGCTGATCGAGGAGTATGGCTGGCGCTTCGCCATGGTCTGCTATGGCTGTAGCATGGCGCAGGTGGGAGGACGGTGCTTCCTTCTCTCGCTCTCACTGTCGTGTGGCGTGCTTGTGTTTTGTTGTCTTGCCCTGTCAGAAACCCCATGGGGAAGGGGGTGGGGGGGTGAGGGGAGGGGGGGGGGGCGCTGTTTCAGTACAAAGTGTAACTCCCGCTACTGGAAGTCCCGTGCCACTGACTGCCTCTGACTGTGCTTTTTCCTTGGTGTTGTCTTTCTGTGTTGTTGACTGCTGTTGGTACCTATTGTCCAGCTTATGTGGTCCTGTCTCCTGTCTTTGTTCTGGAAAGTATGTTTGAATTTGTATCTCTGGTCACAATGTATACCATGCCATCTTGTTGTTGTTGTTGTTGTTGTTGCTATGTGGCATTTAGGTGGGGAGATTGTACACACTGAGCTTTGCTATCTGCACTTCTGTGTCTATGTGCATTGTATGGGCGTTTTTTTCATGTGTTACATATGTACTAGTTTTGCTTCGTTTTTATTGGGTCTTTTTTTTTTGTAAGCTGGGGGTGACAAATGAAGTGGAAGGTCCCAGGAATGTCAGTATTAAGCCAGCATGTCATGAACTGATGTGTATAGGTGTGTACTTTGTTGATTTGCATCCGTACATACTTTTGTTTAGTTGTACAGGTACATACTTTGTTGATTTGCATCCGTACATACTTTGTTGACTTGTACATGTAATTATTTTGTTGATTTGTATCGGTACATATTTTATTGATTTGTATCGGTACATACTTTGTTGAGTTGTACAGGTACATGCTTTGTTGAGTTGTACAGGTACACACATTGTTGAGTTATACAGGTACCTACTTTGTTGAGTTGTACAGGTACCTACTTTGCTGAGTTGTACTGGTACCTGCTTTGTTGAGCTGTACAGGTACCCACTTTGTTGTTGTACAGGTACATACTTTGTTGAGTTGTACAGGTATATACTTTGTTGAGTTGTACAGGTACATACTTTGTTGAGTTGTACAGGTACCTGCCTTGTGGAGTTGTACAGGTACCTGCTTTGTGGAGTTGTACAGGTACCTGCTTTGTGGAGTTGTACAGGTACCTGCTTTGTGGAGTTGTACAGGTACCTACTTGTGGTTTCTTTCTTTTTCATGAAGGGACTTTCCCCTACATGTTGAAGACAGCCCTGTAAGGCCCACTGTGGTCAGCTGGTCTGTCAGGTGTGTCAATACATGTTCAAGACAGCCCTGTACAGGCCCACTGTGGTCAGCTAGTCTGTCAGGTGTGTCAATACATGTTCAAGACAGCCCTGTATAGGTCCACTGTGGTCAGCTGGTCACTCAGGTGTGTCACTACATGTGAAGACAGCCCTGTACGGGTCCACTGTGGTCAGCCGGTCAGTCAGGTGTGTCACTACATGTTGAGGACAGCCCTGTACAGGTCCACTGTGGTCAGCTGGTCAGTCAGGTGTGTCAGTACATGTGAAGACAGCCCTGTACAGGCCCACTGTGGTCAGCTGGGTTGTGAGAACAATGCTGCTCTAAGACCCGTCACACATCACGCCCTTCTTATGGAGGTCTGCCCCGGTCAGGTGTGGCATTACATGTATGTCTTTCACAGAGCTTTCAGCATCAAGTTTTATCGCTTTCCTTTAAGCCAGTGGCATATCTCATTCCGCATAGCATTCCATCCCTCTTACCGACCATATTTCATTGCGCATAGCATTCCATCCTCTGACAGACCATACCTCATTGCGCATAGCATTCCATCCTCTGACAGACCATACCTCATTGCGCATAGCATTCCATCCTCTGACAGACCATACCTCATTGCGCATAGCATTCCATCCTCTGACAGACCATACCTCATTGCGCATAGCATTCCATCCTCTGACAGACCATACCTCATTGCGCATAGCATTCCATCCTCTGACAGATCCTTTGACACGTCTTCTCCTTAACATTAGTTCTGCTTTCCTTTCTAGTCACATAAAGTAAGGTAGTTCAACTTTTTTTACAGTCAATCATAATTAGGTAATTCTATTTTCCTTTGCAGTCTGTCATAATTAGGTAGTTCCATCTATCTTTCTAGGTAGTCATAATTGGATAGTTCAGTTTCCTTTCCAGTCAGTAATAATTAGGTAGTTTTTTTCTATTTCCAGTCAGTAATGATTAGGTAGTTCTATTTTTCCTTTCTAGTCAGTAATAATTATGTAGTTCTATTTTCAAGGAAGAAACAAAAGTTGACTGCAGGATTCGTTGTAAAATGAAAAAATAATAAAGTTTATAAAAACCTTTTGGTGGTAGTAGAATCCATTAGTGAGAACACTGACGTTTCAAGCCATAGGCCCGTTGTCAAAGTGAAAGGAGAGGACAGTGTAGACAGGAAAGCCTCTGTGAGAATTGGGTGAGAACATTTCATTTAATGATCAAGTTGGACCAAAATAAAGTCACTGATCACTGTTCAGGTGTATTGAGTTCACACAGACACACACCACAGTTCACACAAAGACACCAACACACACACGCGCGCGCACACACACCACCACAACCCCCACAAAACACACAACACCACACACACACACACACACAACACCCACCCCCCCATCCCACACCCACACCACACACACACACAAAAGGAGGGGAATAAATGGAAATATTCACTATTTTGCCTACTGAAAGAGAAAGAAACAGGGGCTAAAGAGGGACAGGACAGAGAGATTAAGGCAGAAGGGCCCTGGCTCAGCTAGACGTCAGTGACTCTGATGTTCATCCCAGCTGGCTGTGTGGTGCCCAAGCGGCTGATGACAAGGCTCTCCATGTGCTTTCTGTATACACGATCTCTGGGGTTCTGCCACACTGCTGATATCTTCGCATGACTGAAGCTGTGATACGGACCAACAAAATGTTGGCCGACTGGGTTGTTGTGGCCCAGCTTCATCGACCTCAGGTGCTCTGAAAAGCGGTCGGCCAATGAGCGGTAGGTCTCCCCAATATACAGCTTGGAGCAGAGGGTGCAGGTCAAGACGTACACTAAGTTCCTAGACTGGCAGTTTAAACTGGACCTCACAGTGAATGTGCCAGTGGGTCCCACGACTGTAGTTGCAGTGTCTATAAATGGGCACGTCTTGCATTTTTTGTCCCCACAAGGTCTGCACCCAGGTGAGGTTGACTGGGTGGCCTGCGGTCTAAGCTTGGACCTCACAAGCATGTCACGCAGGTTCTTGTCCCTCTGAAAAGCAATCAGTGGTGGCTTGGAAAAATTTTTTTGAGGTCTGGATCTTGCTGGAGGAGACTAAAGTTTTCACGCAGGATTCTGCAGACTGGTAGGTTGTGAGGGTGGTATGGGATGACTACCACAGCGCGGTCCTCATCCTCTCCCGTTGCTTTTGGTCTCAGGGCTTCTGTGCGGCTGGTAGAGCGTGCACGTTCAAGTGCTGTTTGCACAATATCCTCTGGGTACTGGCGGGCTATGAAGAAGGTGGACATCCTCTGAGCCTCATTCTCAAAGTCCTGCTCTCTACTGCAAATGCGCCTGAGCCTTTGGAACTGAGAATGTGGTATACTGTTCCTGGCGGAGGATGGGTGGCTGGAGTTGTATAGGAGATATGCATGTGAGTCAGTGGGCTTGTAGAAGACGGTGGTGGAGAGTTTGGAACAGTCTGGGTGGACAGAGATGGAAAGGTCCAGGAAGGAGATAGATTTGGATGATATTTCGTGGGTGTATTGGAGGGCAGGGTGGAAGTTAGACATGTGTTGGATGAAGTTTAACAAGTCTTCCCTTGGTCCCACCGACACACCAAGGCAGTCGTCAATATACCGTTTGGACAGTGCTGGTTGTGTTCCCGTGTAACAGCTGAGAGCTTGCTCCTCCACAAAGCCTACAAACAAGCATGCAAAGCTGGGCCCCATCTTTGTGCCCATGGCGACCCCTCTTGTCTGTAGGTAGTGGTGATCCTCGAAGGCAAACGAGTTCAGGGAGAGAACCAGTTCTGCTAGGCGGAGGATGGTAGGGATGTGAAGGTGTTTGATGTCACTCTTCTCCAAGTAGTGTTTCAGTGCCTGCAATCCGTCACTATGGGGGATACTGGTGTAAAGTGACACAATATCCATCGTGAAGATGTGTCTCTCCCTGCTGTCATCTGGGAAAGAGAAACCCTCTAACAGTCTCAGAGTGTCGTTGGTGTCTTTTATGTACGTGGGTAGAGTGGCCACTAGGGGTTGGAGAATCTTGTCCAACACATCAGAGATGATGATTGTGGGGCAAGTGCATGCAGAAACAATGGGACGTCCAGGAGTGTCAACTTTGTGAATCTTGGGTAACAGGTAGAAGTTTGGTTCTTTAGGTTCACTGTTGATGGCATTAATAGCTTCTGTTGGAAGATGTCCTTGGTCTATGGCCGATTTTATTGTTTTTCGGATCAGTGTGTTGTCAGATTTGATTGTAGATTTCGTAATCTCTCTGTAGGAGTCCCTGTCACCCAATTGTCTCCTTGCCTCCTCCACATAGAGATCTCTTCGCCATACTGTTATGGCCCCTCCCTTGTCAGCTGGTTTGATGACAACATCTGTCCTCTTCTTCAGATCTTTCAATGCTTCAAGTTCTGCAGTCGAGAGGTTGGAGTGTCTGAGTGGCCTGGGTCGCAGCTGGGCAATCTGTTTTTTGCAGGTGGCTATGTAGAAGTCCAGAGCTGGAAATTCCCCCGGACTTGGTGTCCAGGTGCTTGGTTGTCGAGGAAACAGTTTTGCCAAGTCGTCATGAGAGGTGGCAGGTGGCGGGGGCGATGTGCTTGAAAAATGGGCAGCTAGACGGAGTCTGCGGAAAAACCGTTGGCACAGAAACAGAACATGCATTCGGTTTGCCGTCGGTTGCAGGGGGACAAACTTCAAACCTCTCAACAGGACGTGGCGTTGGTCATCAGGTAGGTTTAAGTCTGGTGGTATAGTCACAACCAGGTTGGGGTCGGAGTTGGAGTCATGGGTGCGGGTTGGATGAATGGTAGGCTCCAGCCACCCATCCTCCGCCAGGAACAGTATACCACATTCTCAGTTCCAAAGGCTCAGGCGCATTTGCAGTAGAGAGCAGGACTTTGAGAATGAGGCTCAGAGGATGTCCACCTTCTTCATAGCCCGCCAGTACCCAGAGGATATTGTGCAAACAGCACTTGAACGTGCACGCTCTACCAGCCGCACAGAAGCCCTGAGACCAAAAGCAACGGGAGAGGATGAGGACCGCGCTGTGGTAGTCATCCCATACCACCCTCACAACCTACCAGTCTGCAGAATCCTGCGTGAAAACTTTAGTCTCCTCCAGCAAGATCCAGACCTCAAAAAAATTTTTTCCAAGCCACCACTGATTGCTTTTCAGAGAGACAAGAACCTGCGTGACATGCTTGTGAGGTCCAAGCTTAGACCGCAGGCCACCCAGTCAACCTCACCTGGGTGCAGACCTTGTGGGGACAAAAAATGCAAGACGTGCCCATTTATAGACACTGCAACTACAGTCGTGGGACCCACTGGCACATTCACTGTGAGGTCCAGTTTAAACTGCCAGTCTAGGAACTTAGTGTACGTCTTGACCTGCACCCTCTGCTCCAAGCTGTATATTGGGGAGACCTACCGCTCATTGGCCGACCGCTTTTCAGAGCACCTGAGGTCGATGAAGCTGGGCCACAACAACCCAGTCGGCCAACATTTTGTTGGTCCGTATCACAGCTTCAGTCATGCGAAGATATCAGCAGTGTGGCAGAACCCCAGAGATCGTGTATACAGAAAGCACATGGAGAGCCTTGTCATCAGCCGCTTGGGCACCACACAGCCAGCTGGGATGAACATCAGAGTCACTGACGTCTAGCTGAGCCAGGGCCCTTCTGCCTTAATCTCTCTGTCCTGTCCCTCTTTAGCCCCTGTTTCTTTCTCTTTCAGTAGGCAAAATAGTGAATATTTCCATTTATTCCCCTCCTTTTGTGTGTGTGTGTGGTGTGGGTGTGGGGTGGGGGGGTGGGTGTTGTGTGTGTGTGTGTGTGTGTGGTGTTGTGTGTTTTGTGGGGGTTGTGGTGGTGTGTGTGCGCGCGCGTGTGTGTGTTGGTGTCTTTGTGTGAACTGTGGTGTGTGTCTGTGTGAACTCAATACACCTGAACAGTGATCAGTGACTTTATTTTGGTCCAACTTGATCATTAAATGAAACGTTCTCACCCAATTCTCACAGAGGCTTTCCTGTCTACACTGTCCTCTCCTTTCACTTTGACAACGGGCCTATGGCTTGAAACGTCAGTGTTCTCACTAATGGATTCTACTACCACCAAAAGGTTTTTATAAACTTTATTATTTTTTCATAGTTCTATTTTCCTTTCCAGTCAGTAATAATCAGTTGTTCTGTTCTTCCTTTCCAGTCAGTAATAAGTATGTGGTTCTATTTCCTTTCCAGCCAGTAATAACTAGGTAGTTCTATTTCCTTTCCAGTCAGTAATAATTATGTGGTTCTATTTCCTTTCCAGCCAGTAATAACTAGGTAGTTCTATTTCCTTTCCAGTCAGTAATAAGTATGTGGTTCTATTTCCTTTCCAGCCAGTAATAACTAGGTAGTTCTATTTCCTTTCCAGCCAGTAATAACTAGGTAGTTCTATTTCCTTTCCAGCCAGTAATAACTAGGTAGTTCTATTTCCTTTCCAGCCAGTAATAACTAGGTAGTTCTATTTCCTTTCCAGCCAGTAATAACTAGGTAGTTCTATTTTCCTTTCCAGTCAGTAATAATTATGTGGTTCTATTTCCTTTCCAGCCAGTAATAACTAGGTAGTTCTATTTCCTTTCCAGCCAGTAATAACTAGGTAGTTCTATTTTCCTTTCCAGTCAGTAATAATTATGTGGTTCTATTTCCTTTCCAGCCAGTAATAACTAGGTAGTTCTATTTTCCTTTCCAGTCAGTAATAATTATGTGGTTCTATTTCCTTTCCAGCCAGTAATAACTAGGTAGTTCTATTTTCCTTTCCAGTCAGTAATAACTAGGTAGTTCTATTTTCCTTTCCAGTCAGTAATAATTATGTGGTTCTATTTCCTTTCCAGCCAGTAATAACTAGGTAGTTCTATTTTCCTTTCCAGTCAATAATGATTAGGTAGTTCTATTTTTCCTTTCCAGTCAGTAATAATTAGGTAGTTCTCTTTTTTCCTTTCCAGTCAGTCATGATTAGGTAATTCTGTTTCTGTTTCCCTGTCTAGTCAGTCATGATTAGGTAATTCTGTTTCTGTTTCCCTGTCTAGTCAGTCATGGTTAGGTCATTCTGTTTCTATTTCCCTGTCTAGTCAGTCATGGTTAGGTCATTCTGTTTCTGTTTCCCTGTCTAGTCAGTCATGGTTAGGTCATTCTGTTTCTATTTCCCTGTCTAGTCAGTCATGGTTAGGTCATTCTGTTTCTATTTCCCTGTCTAGTCAGTCATGGTTAGGTCATTCTGTTTCTGTTTCCCTGTCTAGTCAGTCATGGTTAGGTCATTCTGTTTCTATTTCCCTGTCTAGTCAGTCATGGTTAGGTCATTCTGTTTCTGTTTCCCTGTCTAGTCAGTCATGGTTAGGTCATTCTGTTTCTATTTCCCTGTCTAGTCAGTCATGGTTAGGTCATTCTGTTTCTATTTCCCTGTCTAGTCATTCTGTTTCTGTTTCCCTGTCTAGTCATTCTGTTTCTGTTTCCCTGTCTAGTCATTCTGTTTCTATTTCCCTGTCTAGTCATTCTGTTTCTATTTCCCTGTCTAGTCATTCTGTTTCTATTTCCCTGTCTAGTCATTCTGTTTCTATTTCCCTGTCTAGTCAGTCAAAATTAGTTCTATTTCCCTGTCCAATGAATCATTTTAAGGAAATCCTCGCATTTTCCAGTCTGACATAATGAAGCAGTTCTGCTCCATGTTCCAGTCACACACAATACAATAGTTCGGCTTCCCTTTCAGATCAGACATGATAAGGAAGATCTGCTTCCTTTTCTAGTCATAACAAAGTAGTTCTTTTCTTTCAGCCATCATAACGTAGCACTACTTCCCTTCGTAGTCAGATATACTGCATTGTATGTCTATTTTGTCTGACAGCATGCCGCTTTTCTTTCACTTTTATTAAATAAAGACAAGTGCACTGACTTCTTCTGCTCCCGCAATGAAAATTAGAGGTACCTAGCTTCAAGCCACTGCTAGTGACTCCAGAAAGTAGGAGGCTTCTTGTTTACTCTTTGCCACTAAAGCTACCCATCAACAACAACGATTCGCCTTGGTTATTGCCTCGAAAGCTACCCATCAACAACAACGATTCGCCTTGGTTATTGCCTCGAAAGCTACCCATCAACAACAACGATTCGGCTTGGTTATTGCCTCGAAAGCTACCCATCAACAACAACGATTCGGCTTGGTTATTGCCTCGAAAGCTGCCCATCAACAAACGTGATCGTGCTTGTTTATTGATAACTAGTCAATCTGCTCATCAGCAAACTAACAGCACTTCATTGTTTGCTAGCTCATGCTGCTTATCAACAAAAAGTGATCGTCTTCTTTTGGTTGTTACACACTAGCTGATGCGATCCGTCAGCAAAAAAAATAACTGCCTGTTTATTGGTGAGATAAAGCTCTATGCCATGTAAGATTTCCTTTCATTACCTCAACCAAAGAAGGTATGTGTTCCCCCAGGTCTGCTGGTTGAGGTGTGTGTCAGCAGGATGACACAGAAACCACTGAACCGATCAGAAACCACTGGACCGATTCCACACAGCTCAGCGGGCAGGTGGAGCGTGGCCTGAGGACGATCCAGTTAGTTCCGGTGCAGATCCAAATCCGTGGGTGGATCCTGGATTTCTTTTCACATTCTTTAACATTGCTACATAGGGCACTATTCCGTATTTCCTTAAATTTCTCAAGAAATTATGCACGGATCATTGAAAAAAAAAAAAGACCAGACGTATATTGATAGTTATGTATCTGTGAGATTTGATACGAATCCGGATTACAGTGAGCAAAATGACATCGATAGGGATGGGAGGGCGGGGATGGTGGGGGGGGGGGGGGGGGTCAGTATCGGCACAGTAGCGATCTGAGGTAGAAACCCGCAAGGACCACGTAAGTATGTTTGAAACAATGAGGATTGAGACAGGTACAGTTCCGTCTATTTCAGATTCTGTGAAGATACATTAGGAGATGCACAATGGATTCGGGCATGGGATGATTGAGGTGAACGAGACTGTCCGATCCTGGTCCGTCAGTCTTCACTCTGCTGGGTGTGCTGCTAGTCTGTCAGTCATTATTCATGATGTTGTCAGAGGGGCCCGGGGTCGATTGATGAGAGCTCGTGCCCACGGAGCTGACGGTTATGAGTTCGAACGTCTCTTTGGGTTGGATTTTAACGTCTTGAAAACGCTCCCTGTCCACCCCACAGAGTGTGGACCAGGTTCTGGCCAGGGAAGCTTAAAGAGCAGACGGAGAAGGATGAGCTCCACTCTCCACAGTGCCCTGAGCCAGGCACGGTGAACAGCCAGTAGTTCAGTGCCCTTACGACCATTAACCTCTGGGATTTCAACCTCTGTTTTTGATCCAATAGCATCAGTTATAGGCTCTCCCGTTGCTTGCTTTCAGATGTGTGTTCTGGCGTCTCTCTTCTTTCAGAAGTGTGTTCTGGCGTCTCTCTTCTTTCAGATGTGTGTTCTGGCGTCTTTCTTCTTTCAGATGTGTGTTCTGGCGTCTTTCTTCTTTCAGATGTGTGTTCTGGCGTCTTTCTTCTTTCAGATGTGTGTTCTGGCGTCTCTCTTCTTTCAGATGTGTGTTCTGGCGTCTCTCTTCTTTCAGATGTGTGTTCTGGCGTCTTTCTTCTTTCAGATGTGTGTTCTGGCGTCTCTCTTCTTTCAGATGTGTGTTCTGGCATCTTTCTTCTTTCAGATGTGTGTTCTGGCGTCTCTCTTCTTTCAGATGTGTGTTCTGGCATCTTTCTTCTTTCAGATGTGTGTTCTGGCATCTTTCTTCTTTCAGATGTGTGTTCTGGCGTCTTTCTTCTTTCAGATGTTCGTTCTGGCGTCTCTCTTCTTTCAGATGTGTGTTCTGGCGTCTCTCTTCTTCCCTCATGACACATGCATGCTACCTTCCTGCTGCACAGCCCTACCACAGCAAGCCAACAGCAGTGGCCCGGATGTCAGCGTGACCCCATCTGTTCAAACTGGCGGCCCGGAAGTCGGTCAGAAGGCGGAGTTAGGGGTCGCAGTGGGGTCAGGGTCGATGCTGAAAGTGTCGGAGTGTGGCAGCCTGATGATGAGTCACTGCTCCGTGGCGTGGAGTGTTGGGGACATCAAGATACAGAAGATCAGGTGGGCCTGGGCTGTGTGTCTGCTCCTCTGTAGGTATAGGTCCACATGTAATGTATGTACGTAAGCATCCATGTGCCAGTGTCTGTTTGGACGGACTGGTGAACGTACGTCTGTAGGCTGTGTTCACGTTTTCTTTCTTTCTCCTGTTTCACATGCATGCGCAAACAAGTGAGCCTACGTAAGCGTACTGTTTATGTTATGTTTGCACGTACGCGCGCGCGCGCGCCATTGTGTGTATGTGTGTGTGTGTGTGTGTGTGTGTGTGTGTGTGTGTGTGTGTGTGTGTATGTGTGTGTGTGTGTGTGTGTGTGAGAGAGAGAGAGAGAGTGCGTGTGTGAATGTGTGTGTGTCTGTGTGTGTGTGTGTGTGTATATGTGTGTGTGCGTGTGAGTGTGTGTGTGTGTGTGTGTGTGTGTGTGCGTGCGTGCGTGCGTGTGTGTGTGTGTGCGCATGTGAGTGTGTGCGTGTGAGTGTGTGTGTGTGTGTGTGTGTGTGTGTGTGTGTGTATGTGTGTGTGTGTGTGTGTGTGTGTGTGTGTACTGGCAGGGCAGAAAGAGGTGTCTGGAAGAGGGGTGGTGGTGATGGCGTTAGGGAAAGGGGTAGGGGAAATGTGAATGTTGGTATGGAACAGACATACGTTTGTGTAAGTGTGTGTTTATGAGAGAGAGAGGAAGAGAGAGAGAGAGAGAGAGAGAGAGACAGACAGACAGGCAGACAGGCAGACAATCAGAGAAAGGTATTCAGACCTTAATAGTGGAACTAAAAACGCTTACGTGCGCCAAAATCTCAGTTGCGGTGAACCTCGTGGTTCTAGCTGAGGAAGAATGAAGACAGGGAAAGAAAGAGAGAAAGAAAGAAAGAAAGAAAGAAGGAAGGAAGAGCAAGAGGAAGAAGAAGTAGAAGACAGAAGAGAGGGAGTGACCGAGTGCTGTGCCGTGTTTCAGACAGAAGGTGAAGCGGGTGCTGAAGGACAGGTTCCTGTGGCTGATGAGCGTCAACCAGCTGCTGCTCATGGCCGGCTTCTCCGTCACCTTCATCCTCTTCCCGGCCTACGCCCAGGGCGTGGGACTGAGCGTGGAGGACATCCCGCCCATCTACATCATGTACGGGGTCACCGTCACCCTCAGTCGAGTGATCAGTGGCGTGGTCTTCAGCTTCATCCCAGACCACCTGTTGAAAGGGATGTTCTGTGTCCAGCTGGGCTACGCCGCCATGCTGACGCTGATGCCGCTCCTGCCCTCCACCTTTTCGTCCGTGTTGATCTGCAAGATGTTCATTGGTGAGTGAGGCCATCCCGCTTGGGGGGACCGGGTGTTTATGTGCCCTCTAAGTGTCACGCTAATGTCACTTTGATCCACTTTCATTAACATAACAGCATCAAGTCTTGCTTTCAGAAGCTATGAAGCCATGGCAAATCGAAGATTTTTTTGTTTCCTCCGTCGCTGCTGACTGTGCTAACATGACCTTCAAGTGCTGGAGTCATGATGCGTTTGAAGAATGTTGCGGGAGAGAGAAGGCAACCCTGACGAACTCTAAGCGAACCATTCTCCAACAGTATCCTTTGTGAGCATCGCACTGGTCATTTGGAAAGACAGTTGCTGATGGTGTTAGCTTCTGTCGATGTTGAATCTCTTCATTGTGGTCCATAGTGCTCCTGCCGGACCATGTCGAACGCCTTCTTCACGTCAATGAAGACATGGTAGAACTCCTCCTGGTGTTGGAGATGTTTTTTTGCAAAGTGTGTGTAGGTAGGCAACAGTTCGATGGTACTTCTGCCATTGTGGAGTCCAGTGTGTTCGTCAGCAGTTATGGTATCTGCTTGTAACTTGTTCCAAACGAATTTTGGGCATTACTTTGTTGGTGTGACTGATAAAGTTTATCGTCCGTTAGTTCTGACAGTGTCTTTATTGGGAAGGGTAACGACGGCATTGGCCGCCTCCCAGTGTGCCAGACATTTTGCAGACGCAGTCAGGATATCAGTGACTGAATCTTCATGTTGTAACAGTCAGGATATCAGTGACTGGATCTTCATGTTGTAACAGTTCTGCATGGATGTTGTCACAGCTTGCAGCCTTCCCACATTTCAGCAATTTCACTACAGCTATGACTTTTTCACAGAGTATTTGAAAGTCATCATATTTGATGAATCTTGTGTTGTTAGCACATTTGGTCGTCCTGTGCTCTGTTTGTCGTGGAGTTCAGAGTAGTATTCAGTCCACCTGTAAACGATGTCTTCTGCCGGTGTGAGGCTGTTGCCGTCTTTGTCCTAAATGGTTCTGACTTTGCTTTGGTTTGGACAGGTCGTTTAGAATCGCAAAAACTTTCCTTGTATTGTTGTAGCCTAAGCTGTTTCGATCACACTGTTGTTCAGTCCACATTTTTTTTGTATTCTTCATTTCTTCATTGCTTCACTTGTTCATAGCATTGTATTTCTCCGTCTCAGTCTTGGTTAGTGGTTTGATGTTATTCTAGTACCACATATCTCTAGGACGTTGCTTGGGATCCATGGTTTCCATGTCTATCAGCTTATTCCTAGTGGAGACGGCTGCTTGTCACTTTCCTCTTGTTTTCCAAACGTAAAGTTCCAACATGACAACGCTGTGGTCACTGCCAACATCAGCTTCTAGAAACGTCCTTGTTTCAGCCCTATTGATGCCCGACCTGTACAGTTTCTTCACGGGGACATGGTCTGTTTGGGTTGGTACTGTCCGTTTTGAGATGTCATGTCCTTCGCCGGGTTGTTTTATGCTTTCCAAAGTTGTTGGCAAGAACCAGGTCATTATCGCCGGGCATGTTCCTGCAAGTGTAGTCCTCTGTCACTGGAGAAACGGCTATTTCTTCTATTGAGAAACCTCACTAATGAAGACAACATGCTGACATCTGTCATTAGAGAAACGGCTATTTCTTCTGTTGAGAAACCTCACTAATGAAGACAACATGCTGACATCTGTCATCAGAGAAACGGCTATTTCTTCTATTGAGAAACCTCACTAATGAAGAAAACATAATGACATCTGTTCTGCTGTTTTACTTCTTTTAATTTCATAAACTTGATAACATCCACAACTGTTGTTGTTATACTTTATTTTGCCCGATTCACTCACTGTCAATAACCAAGGAAGTTTTAAAGTGTATTGTGATCCCTTCTAAATCAGCAGACAGGGTAAAGGGGTGGGGGTGGGGGGTGTCTCCAAGGTCAACTCATATAATAATACACATCATCTGTGCCTAACGCCGTTCACCTGGACACATAGAACAAATGTGGATGTTACAGACCTTATGATTTATGTCACTGTTTAATTGATAGTAGAAGGATGGAGACATACCCAGCAAGACCCACAACACTTGGATAGGAGGTAAACCATGCCTGCCCCTCACTGAAGTGGTGTGATGGGCACTCAGTGACCTGCTGGTCGTGACAGAACAGAACCGAGTCTATTACCACATCCCTGTTGATACACTAAAACAGGGTGCATGCTATGTGTAACGTGTCATCCATACCAACGGCCAAACTGGCCTTCTCTTCCGAAAGTTGTTGATGGGATTGTACGTGTGTGCATGATGTTATGCGTGCGTTCACACACGGAACCTCGGTTTATAGTCTCATTCGAAGGACTGTATGGGAAATGGAGTCAGAACCAATGTTAACTCCGATGGAAAAATCCCCCTGTACCGAAAAGGCCCGGCGGAGATTCGAACCCGCAACCCCAGGATCACCAAGATTACGAGTCCGGCGCTCTACCACTAAGCTATTCCGGCCCCCTAAAAGTTGGTAATGAGATTTTATGTGAGTGCAAGATATTAGAGTGCGTTTGTACATGGAACCTGGGTTTATAATCTCATTTGAAGGACTTAAACGTAATTATGATGATAGTAGGAATGATAATAATTATCATCTTTCCTCATGCGATGACCCCTTTCTGACCAGGTCTGACGTACGGGCCGTCCTTTGGGCTGATAGCTCCCATTCTAGTCAGATACGTTGGACTGAGTGACCTGCCCTTGGCTTTGGCATCGTCACGCTGGCCAGTGGAGTGGGCTGTGTCATTGCCCCACCCATTGCAGGTACTGGTTCAATGGGCTGTGTCATTGCCCCACCCATTGCAGGTACTGTGTTCACTGGGCTGTGTCATTGCCCACCATTGCAGGTACTGTGTTCACTGGCTGTGTCATTGCCCCACCCATTGCAGGTACTGTGTTCACTGGGCTGTGTCATCACTCTGCCCATTGCAGGTACTGTGTTCACTGGGCTGTGTCATTGCCCCACCCATTGCAGGTACTGTGTTCACTGGGCTATGTCATTGCTCTGCCCATTGCAGGTACTGTGTTCACTGGGCTGTGTCATCAGTCCACCCATATGTATGGCTATATGCGTTTGACACAGAGAGAGGAAAGGAAGGTAAGATACTGAAGGGCCCGAGCAAATCGAAGAGTTTTCTGGATGTATACTTTATTAGGTATCAGTGAGGTGAATTGTCTTTTCTCCTATTATAAAACATTTTTGTTTATTGTGTTGATGTTTACTATCGTGAAATGTCAATATAACTGAAGGCTAATCAGACAAACTGATTTCAGTAAGCCTCGTTGTGTGTGTGTGTGTGTGTGTGTGTGTGTGTGTGTGTGCGTGTGTGTGTGTGTGTGTGTGTGTGTGTGTGTGCGTGTGCGCCCGTGCGTGCTCGCGGGAGAGAAGAGAAACGCACTGACAATGCTGATCGACAAACGCGTAGACAGCCGAAAAACGAACAGAGGGACAGAAGCCAACAAAGTTAACAAAGATCCCATATTATTAACATTGTAATGAAGCGCTGTCTAGGTGCCACCAGAGGTTTTGCATTATAGCAAAGACTTCTTCTTTAAACTCTCATTGTATTCCTAACAGTGCGGGACCTGACTGGGTTTCTGTATCTACCATTCTAGTGAGATTTGTTCGGGGGCTGTGCAAAGTTTGGCTTTCCTGTTGAGTGCCACGCAATTTGGGCAGGAGTACGGTGAAGCGGAGGGAGGGGAGGTCTTGTGGACTCAGCAAGCGTCTTTCAAATGTCTAATTTACCATGCCATTGAAACCCTAACGGATGTCGGAAAGCCAATTTTGTTTTTAACTGTTTTGACTTCGCCATTTGAAGAATGGATTGAGAGAGGGGAAGGTGAAAAGGGCCCTGAGAGCCTGTTAAAAACCTTTGTCTTTTTACTACACCATAAGGACGGTTGGGAGCCTACGAAAGCCTATAGCATGTTTTCTATTTACCAGAACTTTACCAGATTTACCATTACTATCTCCCATTTATCACAACGTTTTGACAGTTGGGTGTTAGGATGAGGCGGAACGAGGGGGAATGAGGAAAGGGTCAAGGAGCCTTTCCCAAGTCTTTTTTACAATGCCATTTTGATAGTGAGGGCCCCGGGAAGCCTTTTTCAAAGTAGCTCCAATCCCCCTATCATTTTGGCTGGGGGGGAGGGGGGGGGGGAGGGGGGCATGATACCTTTTCAAAGTGTTATTTACTTTACAATGCCATTTTGATAGTGGGGCCCGGAAAGCCTTTTTCAAAGTGTGTGTGTGGGGGGGGGGGGGGGGTGATGCCTTTTCGAAGTGTTATTTACTTTACATTGGAAACAGGACGGAGCCTCAAAAATCCAATCTAAAAATCTCTATTACCCATACATTGGGGGTATCAAGGACTGGAGTGGGGGGGGGGGGGTGCTAAATAATGTCTATTGCTCACATCATGTGGACTGGAGGGATTGGGAGGGGGGGGGGGGGCAAAAAGATTTTTAGGTCACTGTTGACCATGTGATGTGCCCAGTGAGACATCCCAGAAAGCCTGTTTGACGTCACTGTTGACCGTGTCATGTGCCCAGTGAGACCCCCCAGAAAGCCTGTTTGACGTCATTGTTGACCGTGTCATGTGCCCAGTCAGACACCCCAGAAAGCCTGTTTGACGTCACTGTTGACCGTGTCGTGTGCACAGTGAAACCCCCCAGAAAGCCTGTTTGACGTCATTGTTGACCATGGCATGTGCCCAGTGAGAACCCCAGAAAGCCTGTTTGACGTCATTGTTGACCGTGTCATGTGCCCAGTCAGACACCCCAGAAAGCCTGTTTGACGTCACTGTTGACCGTGTCGTGTGCACAGTGAAACCCCCCAGAAAGCCTGTTTGACGTCACTGTTGACCGTGTCGTGTGCACAGTGAAACCCCCCAGAAAGCCTGTTTGACGTCATTGTTGACCGTGTCGTGCGCCCAGTCAGACCCCCAGAAAGCCTGTTGACGTCACTGTGACGTGTCGTATGCACAGTGAGACCCCCAGAAAGCCTGTTTGACGTCACTGTTGACCGTGTCATGTGCATAGTGGGAGCCTAAGAAAGCTTAAAAAAAAAATCTGTATTGACCATATATGGTCAGTGGAATAACACAGAAAGCCTGTTTGAAAAATGTATTGACCATATATGGAATGACTCAGGATGAATTTCTTGAGACGTTATTGACCGTATCATGTCTATCGACAGGAGTGAAGGCGTGAACAACTTCTCTGTGTGAACTGTATTGACCGTATCATGTCTATTGACAGGAGTGAAGGCGTGAACAACTCTGTGTAAGGAAGTGTTTTGAGAGGGGAAAAAGGCATCACTAGAGGTCTGTATCGAATCTTGTCGGACATAATGGTTTCCTCCAGTTAAAACTGGTGTAGAACTCCTTCCATGCCTGGCACAGACCTCCCAAATGGCTCAGACGTCAATAATGTCCGTAGATTACACATTGGAGACTTATCTATTGCAATGTGTTGGTGTTGATTCAATGTTGCAAGCATAATCATCTTTCATACTCTGTATGTGTGCGTGTATGTGTGTGTGTGTGGGGGGGGGGGGGGTGGCGTGCGTGCGTGCGTGCGTGCATGTGTGCGTACATTGTGTGTGTTGTGTGTGTGTGTGTGTGTGTGTGTGTGTGTGTGTGTTTCGCGCGCTCATTCCTGCCTCCTATATGCCATCAGACACACTTTAAACAATAACGTGACACACTTTTTTTGTTCGCAGGTGTGTTGTACGACATCTTTGGTAACTACCGCGTGTGCTTCTACGTCGCAGGTAAAGTTATTATACACACGATGGTGTCGAGAGTGGCAGAGCGAAAGAAGGGATATTTGGCTGATTGATTGTGTAAGGGACGTGTGGGAAGGGGGGGGGGGTAGGAGGAATGGGTTAGCATGTCTCTGGAAGCCCACACACATGATCATGCCTGCCTTTCAGACAAAATCCTGTTTAATGCCAAACTTGGCGGTATAGAAGTGCACGGTGGAGGAAACTAAGTGGCCACAAGGAGGGGGGGGGGTGGGGGTGCTGAGACCGTCACAGGTTGATGGATAACTCCATGTGTTTTCTTCCACCGATACTATGAACCTATCGCCTGAAGAGAACGGGTTTTGTGCCCCTCCCCATGAATCTGCCCCATCAGTCAATGATGTGCGCTGCCAGAATAGACTTCTGCTCTCTTCTCTCTCCCTCTGTGTGTGGTGTGTGTGTGTGTGTGTGTCTGTCTGTCTGTCTGTCTGTCTGTCTGTCTTCTCTCTCTCTCTCTCTCTCTCTCTCTCTCTCTGCCTCCGTTTTCTTCTTTGTTTCTCTGTCTCTCTGTCTGTCTGCATGACTGCCTGCTTGTCTGTCTGTCTGTCTGTCTGTCTCTCTCTCTCTCTCTCTCTGTCTGTCTGTCTGTCTGTCTGTCTGTCTCTTTGTCTCTGTTTCTGTCTCTGTCTGTCTGTCTGTCTGTCTGTCTCTCTCTCTCACTCTGTGTGTGTGTGTGTGTGTGGTGTGTGTGTGTGTGTGTGTGTGTGTGTGTGTGTGCACGCCTCTGTGTGTGTGTGTGTGTGTGTGTGTGTGTGTTATTGGTAATGTGTATTTGTATAGCTCTGTTACACTGGTCAGTCACACATTAACATATGCTGTAAACTTTACATTAACAAACGCCAAAGCAATATGGGCATTTGCAAACATAGAAATGTCTTCCGCCCATAATCTTTTTTGAATACCAGAAATCTACATATCTTCAGAACTTATAGGCGCTTTCGCTGATGTAGAAAAAATATTCCAGACTACCATTAAGACTGTACGTACTGGTGTTGAATTTGTTCAAACACCACGTGTGGAATCTTTCTTTGCCATGCCAGGAAGGTGGCATATCTGACTTATATATGTGAACTATTTAGTGTCTGCGCTTATGGTGTTCAAACTCTTGTCTATTCTTTCTTGTGTATCAATTTCTTATTTGTTTATTGACGACGATTTTTAGCAGTGTTATTTCACTATCCAGTGTTGTTTGTTTGTTTGGTTTGCTTTACGTGTTTTTTATTGGCCTCAATAATGTGCAGTGTATTGAATTTCATTTCAGGAGTACACTGATTTTGTATTTCTTATGCTTTCGAGCTGTGAATTGAGCGATGATCGTGAATGGATCTGGTTCTGTGTTCATTGCCAAACAGGTTGTGACTGGATCTGGTTCTGTGTTCATTGCCAAACAGGTTGTGAATGGATCTGGTTCTGTGTTCATTGCCAAACAGGTTGTGACTGGATCTGGTTCTGTGTTCATTGCCAAACAGGTTGTGACTGGATCTGGTTCTGTGTTCATTGCCAACAGGTTGTGACTGGATCTGGTTCTGTGTTCATTGCAAACAGGTTGTGACTGGATCTGGTTCTGTGTTCATTGCCAAACAGGTTGTGACTAGATCTGGTTCTGTGTTCATTGCCAAACAGGTTGTGACTGGATCTGGTTCTGTGTTCATTGGAAACAGGCTGTGAATGGATCTGGTTCTGTGTTCATTTCAAACAGATTGTGAATGGATCTGGTTCTGTGTTCCTTGCCAACAGGTTGTGACTGAATCTGGTTCTGTGTTCATTGCCAACAGGTTGTGAATGGATCTGGTTCTGTGTTCATTGCCAACAGGCTGTGAATGGATCTGGTTCTGTGTTCATTGCCAACAGATTGTGAATGGATCTGGTTCTGTGTTCCTTGCCAACAGGTTGTGAATGGATCTGGTTCTGTGTTCATTGCCAACAGATTGTGAATGGATCTGGTTCTGTGTTCATTGGAAACAGGCTGTGAATGGATCTGGTTCTGTGTTCATTTCAAACAGATTGTGAATGGATCTGGTTCTATGTTCATTTCAAACAGGTTGTGACTGAATCTGGTTCTGTGTTCATTTCAAACAGGTTGTGACTGAATCTGGTTCTGTGTTCATTGCCAACAGGTTGTGAATGGATCTGGTTCTGTGTTCATTGCCAACAGGTTGTGAATGGATCTGGTTCTGTGTTCATTGCCAACAGGTTGTGAATGGATCTGGTTCTGTGTTCATTGCCAACAGGTTGTGAATGGATCTGGTTCTGTGTTCATTGCCAACAGGTTGTGACTGAATCTGGTTCTGTGTTCATTGCCAACAGGTTGTGAATGGATCTGGTTCTGTGTTCATTGCCAACAGGTTGTGAATGGATCTGGTTCTGTGCTCATTGCCAACAGGTTGTGACTGGATCTGGTTCTGTGTTCATTGCCAACAGGTTGTGAATGGATCTGGTTCTGTGTTCCTTGCCAACAGGTTGTGACTGGATCTGGTTCTGTGTTCATTGCCAACAGGTTGTGACTGGATCTGGTTCTGTGTTCATTGGAAACAGGCTGTGACTGGATCTGGTTCTGTGTTCATTTCAAACAGATTGTGAATGGATCTGGTTCTGTGTTCATTGCCAACAGGTTGCACCATTGGGGCAGCGGCGCTGTCACTCTTGCTTCTGTTCTTCATGAGAGACCGACAGCCTCTGGAAGAACGCTGGCTTGGCGAAAGGTCGGCGGTCTCCTCCAAACAGAGGGAGGTGCTTCTGCCAACCAGTCAAGTGGATCCTGGCTTTCCGGCGTTGGAAACAGCACCAGAGTCACCCCGTGAAAAGCCGAAAGACCTCATCCACACCAGAGACGTAGAAGACGTCTCTGTCCACACAATTGACAATGAAGAAGCGTTGTTCGAACTGTTCCGAAATCGCCACGGCTGACGTGGTGATGACGTCGTTGTTGACCGTGTTGCGGACGGTGGTAGCACTCACTGGCGTTGCGTGTGTCATGTCTCGACAAACCGTAGATCTGCACACCTCTTTCTACAGACTCACCTAGCGTTGTGCGCGTCTACCACCTGGCTGGTCTGGGAGGAACTGTCCCCGCTCGTGTTTCTCTCACTGCTCGTCTCCGGTGCTTGTCTGGTGAATGCTCAACTTTGGTGCGTTGTGAACTTGCCAAGATGTCACCCTGAGATGCCACGGAGCGTCATGTCTGGTCAAGACAAGGTGGTAGTAGACGTTGCCCTGAGAGACGCCATACCCTGAAATCTTCCTGGACTTGAAAGCTGTGAGAGTGATGCGCTGAAAGGGAATAGAGAACTAAATAAAGAACGGTGGAACATGTTGAATCGGCTTCATAACTAAATAAAGAACAGTGGAACATGTTGAATCGGCTTCATCATAACTAAATAAAGAACAGTGGAACATGTTGAATCGGCTTCATAACTAAATAAAGAACAGTGGAACATGTTGAACCGGCTTCATAACTAAATAAAGAACAGTGGAACATGTTGAACCGGCTTCATAACTAAATAAAGAACAGTGGAACATGTTGAACCGGCTTCATAACTAAATAAAGAACAGTGGAACATGTTGAACCGGCTTCATAACTAAATAAAGAACAGTGGAACATGTTGAATCGGCTTCATAACTAAATAAAGAACAGTGGAACATGTTGAATCGGCTTCTTAGGAAGCCAGTGGTTCAGTGGACAAGAAAACGAGCGAGTGAAATAAACGCCAAACAACCGCATAATCATATTGTGTGATGAACACAAAAGCACATGAACTCCACTCCTCCTGGGATGCTTGTCTTTTCCTGATTCTCTGTGTTTCTTTGAAATCAATGTCTACATCAGCTTACATTATTCTGCCTCCCTATCCTTTTTCATATCAAACCAGAAAACTCATTGTCTGTATGTTACTCTGTCTCCCTATTCTTTTTCATCTCAAACCAGAAAACTTTACTTTTCCTATCTAAAGATGCACAACATATCTGTTAATATTGTTGGGGAGTACTGCATGTGCTTGGATGCCTGTGATTATTAGTTTGTCCCTGACTGTTTCTGTTTGACAGGCGGGTATGGGCGGAAAGGGGGAGTGAGAGGGCGGGGCTGTGTGGTGTGGTGTTGGATGCAACGTGAGCATTTGATTGTGGCATGGTTTGGTGTATCTATAGTTCGTTATAGTTCATTTGCGTATTCTTGCTGGTGTATAAGCAACATTACCATTACCATAACCATCTTGCTGGTGTAAACCCTTGGGCATTCAATGTTGATGGTAAATTTCTTCTTCTTTCATCATCATCATCATCATCATCATCATCATCATTATCATCACCATCATCATCATCATCATCATCATCATCATCGTCATCATCATCATCATCATCATTATCATCATCATCGTCGTCGTCGTCGTCGTCGTAGTCGTCGTCGTCGTCGTCGTCATCATCATCATCATCATCATCATCATCCATCATCATCATCATCATCATCATCATCATCATCGTCAAGTTCTGTTTAGTTCAGTGACAACTAGGTCTTCGCATGAAATCTAGTAGACTTGTATGCTATTCACTGTTTTAGACCTACACAATATTTCTGTGAAGCCAGTTTATGTGAAGACTCCTTTCAGACTATCTTGAAAGACTGATGAATGATATCTTCAAAGTGTCATGCGATATAGGCCTATTTTTTTCTGTCTGAAATTTGTGAGTCTTCTTTATTGTACAAATTTTGCCTCACCTTTCTGCAGGCCGTGTATTCAGAGATCTTTGTCACTAGCTATCTCCAACATCCAGGGTGGCAGTGCTGAGACCAGTGCTGGCACCTTTCTGCAGGTCGTGTATTCAGAGATCTTTGTCACTAGCTATCTCCAACACCCGGGGTGCAATACTGTGACCAGTGCTGGCACTTTTCTGCAGGTCGTGTATTCAGAGATCTTTGTCACTAGCTATCTCCAACACCCGGGGTGCAATACTGTGACCAGTGCTGGCACCTTTCTGCAGGTCGTGTATTCAGAGATCTTTGTCACTAGCTATCTCCAGCACCCGGGGTGCAGTGCTGAGACCAGTGCTGGCACCTTTCTGCAGGTCGTGTATTCAGAGATCTTTGTCACTAGCTATCTCCAACACCCGGGGTGCAGTGCTGAGACCAGTGCTGGCACCTTTCTGCACTGCTCACGCTATTCCAGATTCATGTTAGTTCTCTTTGTTCCATCGAGACAGAGTTTCAAATGTTTCTGACGTTTGTCGATTTTACATTCTCACCGCGGACAAAAGGATGTTTTTATGTAAATCCACACATCACGTGACCTGTCCTGTATGTGCTAAATGTCGAGAACGGTGTGAACGGTGTAAATGACAAGGAGCATGTCACATGAATAGGGAGTATGTCACACAGACAGGGACACAAACAGGGAGTTCGTTATACAGACAGGGGCACAGACAGGGAGTTCGTTATACAGACAGGGAGTTCGTTATACAGACAGGGACACGGACAGGGAGTTCGTTATACAGACAGGGACACAGACAGGGAGTTCATTATACAGACAGGGACACAGACAGGGAGTTCGTTATACAGACAGGGACACGGACAGGGAGTTCGTTATACAGACAGGGGTACAGACAGGGAGTTCGTTATACAGACAGGGACACGGACAGGGAGTTCGTTATACAGACAGGGACACAGACAGGGAGTACGTCATACAGACAGAGAGCACGTCATACAGACAGGGAGCACGTCACACAGACAGGGAGCACGTCAACAGACAGGGAGCACGTCGTACAGAGAGGACGTGGCTCAGACGACGTGACATAGCACATAATGATAATGATAATGATGATGGTGATTGTTATCATTTTTATTTATGGCGCTTAATATAATGATAATAATAATGATGATGGTGATTGTTATCATTTTTATTTATGGCGCTTAATCTTACATCATAAGCCCCAAGCGCTTACAAATACAGAATAGGTTAAAAAGATAAATAAATAAATGAAACCAATAAGAAGATGAAATTGCAATAAGTGCCATACACCTACAAACAAGGGTGCATATTCACACACACACACACACACACACACACACACACACACACACACACACACACACACGTTAGTCGCAGAATCAATTTGATGGGCAAGGGAAGGGGAAGAAAGAACTGCTGTTTACAGCTGAAGAGGATTGTTTTAAAGAGATGCCTTGAAGAAAGACAGAGAATTTGAACTACACAAAGATATTGGGAGTTTGTTCCAAGAAACCGGACCCTGAAAAGAAAAACAACGTTCGCCTTGGGTTTTAGTTCGAAATCGATGATTTTGAACAGAGTGTTGTCGGTAGAAGAACGCAACTGCCTAGAAGGAACATGGAGATGAAGGAGATCAGAAAGGAAGGAAGGAGCTAAGCCATTCAAAGATTTAAAACAAAGTAAGGACAGTTTGTAGTATGTTCGTTTTTCGACCGGCAGCCAGTGAAGAGAAAGAAGTAAGGGAGTGACATGAGAAGATCTGGGTTGTCTGAGCATCATACATGATAGGAAGCATGTGACACAGACAATAGAGCACGTGAGACAAGCAGGGAGGCGCGCGTGACACCGTGAACGGGACCCAGAGAACGCGTGACAGAGCCCAGTCACGGGTGTCCACGGCTGTCTGTCTGTGTGTGTGTGGGAGGGGGGGGGGGGGGCTGCTGACCATGTCTGTGTCCTCCTTGTGACAGCTTGACGCCGGTAAAGGATGGAAGGAAAGAGTGTGGAGGATAAACACAGCATGACGCCGGTTAAGGATGGAAGGAAAGAATGCGGAAGATAAACACAGCTTGACGCCGGTAAAGAGTGTGGAAGATAAACACAGCATGACGCCGGTTAAGGGTGGAAGGAAAGAGTGTGGAGGATAAACACAGCATGACGCCGGTTAAGGATGGAAGGAAAGAATGCGGAAGATAAACACAGCTTGACGCCGGTAAAGGATGGAAGGAAAGAATGCGGAAGATAAACACAGCTTGACGCCGGTAAAGAGTGTGGAAGATAAACACAGCTTGACGCCGGTAAAGGATGGAAGGAAAGAATGCGGAAGATAAACACAGCTTGACGCCGGTAAAGGATGGAAGGAAAGAATGCGGAAGATAAACACAGCATGACGCCGGTAAAGAGTGTGGAAGATAAACACAGCTTGACGCCGGTAAAGGATAGAAGGAAAGAGTGTGGAAGATAAACACAGCTTGACGCCGGTAAAGGATAGAAGGAAAGAGTGTGGAAGATAAACACAGCTTGACGCCGGTAAAGAGTGGAAGATAAACACAGCTTGACGCCGGTAAAGGGTTGGAGGAAAGAGTGTGGAAGATAAACACAGCTTGACGCCGGTAAAGGATAGAAGGAAAGAGTGTGGTGACAGCTTGACGCCGGTAAAGGATGGAAGGAAAGAGTGTGGAAGATAAACACAGCTTGACGCCGGTAAAGGATAGAAGGAAAGAGTGTGGAAGATTAGAGCTGCATGTCCAAGAATACCAGAAAAGAACCGGTGCGCTTTCTGACATGCGGAACTCACCCTGGATGTGGTCAGTGATTAAACATTAACGTATAACATGTATGTATGGGTCATGCAAAGGTCATGTAAGAGTAATGTAATGTCAAGAGAGAGAGAGAGAGAGAGAGAGAGAGAGAGACTGACACAGTGTTATTGCCATTAGCAAAAAGCCCTGTTGACAAGGGGGTATCATGAGTGATATCTCGCAACAGCGCCACACAACAGCGACGAAAAAGGAAAGAAATGCAAAAAAAAAAAAAAAAAAAAAAAAAAAAAAAAGAACCCAACTTTTCTAGTGATGTTACAAACACTCCAATACACATATAACGGTTACAAGAAAGATCAACGAATCAAACACTCACCCATCCACACACACACACACACACACACACAATATACCATTAACTTCTGTTAGATTAATTTCGTTTCCACTTGATAAAATTGCTATTAGATCTCTTCTTTGAGCAACTGATTAATTGAAAATTTTACGGTCTCTGCGGATATTGGCATATGCGGGACAATCAAACACAAAATGTATTTTATTCTCAGCCAAATTGGACAAGATTCATTATTTGATTTCTCGAACCTTTTTTGGTTTGCGTTAAGACCGAGCGTTCTGGTTCGAAATTTTGCTAAACTATATTTATACCAAATTCTATATAAAATTAATAGCGAACTACCAAGAAAACGTAGACAAACGAATCACAAGACAAATACGACGCGTTTCGACCTCTTAGATCTTCTTCAGGCAAGATTCAAAACACTCGGGACAACGAAAATGAACGGGCAATCACTTGTCTTCGTTCACTTCAGCGCAAGATGGGCGTTGAATAAAAACGAGGCTCGACTGTCTGTGGGGGCCGACGGTTCCAGTCCCGTGCTGCTATGAGGTCAAAGGACACACTGTGTTGGGGTGACCCGCAGAGGACTGTGGTGCCCTGGTGCCCAAGGGCCCTCCGGGACCGTGTGGAGAGGATTCCGCTGCTAGCTGCTGGCTGCTGTGCCATGGTGGAGGAGTTGTACTGCCTGGACAGGAATGCTGCATGTCTTCTGTTCCACAGTGCAGGCCATTTCAGTTGTCGGCATGGTGTTGACGTTAAGTTCTTTTACAATCAGTATGAAAAAAAAAACAAGCTGCTCGTGTGTGTGTGCGTGCGTGCGTGCGTGCGTACGTGTGTGTGTGTGTGTGTTGAGGATTTCTGGGGTTGTTGTTGAGAGGCACCACTGTGTATGAAGAAAGAGACAACACAGGACCACAGCGGCAGGCTGGCAGGCAGTGGGGCTCCTTCATGGCCTGACCACACCACTGCATCCACATTGTATGGGCACACCACCTCTGCTACTGTCATGTGAGTGTGTGTGTGTGTGTGTGTGTGTGCATTGCCCAGTGTAAATGACAACTGCAGTTTGCACCAGGGTACGTGAGAACTGACCATTGCGTTAGTGCAACTTCAAACTGACCATTGCGTTAGTGCAATTTCAAACTGACCATTGCGTTAGTGCAATTTCAAACTGACCATTGCGTTAGTGCAATTTCAAACTGACCATTGCGCTAGTGCAATTTCAAACTGGTCATTGCGCTAGTGCAATTTCAAACTGACCATTGCGCTAGTGCAATTTCAAACTGGCCATTGCGTTAGTGCAACTTCAAACTGACCATTGCGTTAGTGCAATTTCAAACTGACCATTGCGTTAGTGCAATTTCAAACTGGTCATTGCGCTAGTGCAATTTCAAACTGACCATTGCGCTAGTGCAATTTCAAACTGACCATTGCGCTAGTGCAATTTCAAACTGACCATTGCGTTAGTGCAATTTCAAACTGGTCATTGCGCTAGTGCAACTTCAAACTGACCATTGCGCTAGTGCAACTTCAAACTGACCATTGCGCTAGTGCAATTTCAAACTGTACCGGTGCAAAGGACAATTGTGATTTGCACCAGGACGATTAGCAGAGAGCTTCAAAGGGAACCAGTCATGCCTGTTAAGAACGACGCTGTTCTCTCTGGGCTTTATCCACAGTGTAGGCATCATCATTATGGTTTTCATCATGCCTGTTAAGAATGACGCTGTTCTCTCTGTGCTTTATCCACATAGTAGGCATCATCATTATGGTTTTCATCATGCCAGTTAAGAACAACGCTGTTCTCTCTGGGCTTTATCCACATTGTAGGCATCATCATTATGGTTTTCATCATGCCTGTTAAGAACGACGCTGTTCTCTCTGGGCTTTATCCACATTGTAGGCATCATTATTATGGTTTTCATCGGTAACATTGCACCACCTTAAGGAACAGTGTTAAAGCAGCTTGAGCATGGAAAATGCAAGAGTAAAAAGTAGGCTAACTAGATAAAAACCAGCAACAATGTAAACACACCCACACCTGCATGAACGTATGCATGAGCACGCACGCACACACACACAGAACACTCATTGATTCATTTTTCCCTGTGTTTCTTTTTTAAACATTGCATTTCAACTTCATTTTATTTGAAAGAATTCTTTTGATTGTAAAATCACATTTTGCGTGCTTTATCCAATGTCCATAGAATGGAATATAATTATATGTTTCCAGACATTGTTTGACATCAGTGATCGGTGACTTCTTACTGACGAGGCAGATTATTCCAAAGTGTACCCCTATACATGGCTTGTTTGAAAAGATGAAGTCTTGATTGTTCAAGTAAACCTGAAGTTATTTCATCACATGCATTTTGGCGACTCTGTCACTGTCAGGGATCGCAGCATGTCACGCAAGTCACCTTTGTATCTGTGTGTGTGTGTGTGTGTGTGCGTGTGTGTGTGAATGCGCACACTTTTCCAGTATGTGGTGTATGTGGTGTGCCTATATTCAAATAGGATTTCTCTTGAATAAACATGTTTTGCAAGCTTCACATGCAATCGTTCCAGTGAACCTCAGGGAATCGTACAGCTGAATCAGACTGGTTTGGACTGAGCGGGCAGGACTTGGTGGCCTTGGGGTGTTGACTGTTAGTTCTTCTCAAACTCTGTGTGTGTGTGTGTGTGTGTGTGTGTGTGTGTGTGTGTGTGTGTGTGTGTTGTCTTTGACTCAGTCTATCCAACGTCCTCAGTGAGTTCTTTCCATCTTCCAACCTCCTTCTTTCCTCATTCTACTATGACTTTACAGCACAGGGTTAGGGTACTGTTGTTTGGGTTCTTTTTTCAACTTAATACATTTCATTAGCATTTAATTTCCGCCTTTCTTTGTACTTGTGTTGTTTGCACCTTCTGGTAGGGTTTGACCACTGCTATTTAATTTCAGTCTTTTTTGTACTTGTGTTGTTTGCACCTTCTGGCAGGGTTTGAGCACTGCTCCTCCTCACCCATCTCCTCTTGGCTTGGTGAAACAGCATCCAGATACATCACATCCTCCCCTCGCCTCTCCCTGTTTTTAAAATGTAAGGGGAGAAAAAAAAATCCTCTTGTTAAGTTTTGAAAAGTGTAATCTTATAGAAATAACAAAAAAACAAACCAAACAACTGTGCCATAGTTTTTAAGCGTGTACATAGTTAGAAACAAGCCAGATATATTACAATCAGGCAATCCTTGTGTTGCCCTCTGATGTCAGGCAACAAATGTATTCAACAAACATTAATTAGAATGAAAGATATCTGACAGTTCATGTAGGCAAACAATTCACACACACACACACACACACACACACACAGAGGTTTGTGCGCAAACACGGAAAGCATGCACACATGCACATAATCACATACACATATACTTTATGAACAAAATATAAATCTCTGTGCTCATCTGTACAAACATTGCACATGCACACACACATGTATATTTGTTGCTTTAAAAATCCTGGAAGAAAAACGCATCAAACTGCGCATCAAAGTGAGAAAGTTGTCTTTATTTCATAGCTTTCGTACACGTTTTCCCAAGTCAAAATCATAGTCAGTGTTCGAGCGTGAAGACATGCATTATTACATTCTACAAAGTCAAGTGGCTTTCACGCTGTACAACTTTGGATATACATTTTTAAAAAAAATATTGTAAAAATAGCTTTTGTTATCTCAGATCCAACACAGAGTAGCTGCAACGCACCAACAGCTCAGCTGATACACAGTGTACTATGAAGCATTCTTCAACACAAACTTTTCGTTAGCAAAAAAAACCACAGTGGAGGGAAAGGTGAGGGGCACAGGACAGCAGAGAGAAGGGACTGCCATTTGTTCTCTCTCCCTCTTGAAGCACCATGTAATCTGACCCCTCTCCCCACTCTGTGCCAAACTCCAAAGAAGAAAGCCAACCCCAAAGGACTGACACGAAGCATCAGTTAAGTTTAACATTGGGTCACCACTTGACCCAATTTCAAGGAGGAAAACATTTAATTTAGCTTCCAAAGTGTTAAAATAAGGTGTACTAGCTGCGCTCCTAACGATCTGCTACGAAAAAAAACTCTCATTCCCACCCCTGACAAACCTTCCCTTTCTCTCACTTTCAGCCCTCCCCTCTGCATTGTTCATTTCACTAGCCTCCTCTCTGGTCTCTGTCTTTTTCTGGCACATGTCCACTACCCAAGCATAGTATGCACAAAGCTTTGTTTGGGGTCAACTGCTAGTGTAAGTATAAACAAAGAAATGATTCTACATGCGAACACATACACGTTTTTGTCTAGAAATATTTTCCAGTCATACAAAAGTTACTTGATTACATCCTTCAGTCCTATTACAGCTTTTTCTTTCCTTTATCTAAATCATTAAATGTGCAAATAACAGCAGAAACACAGGTCATGATATGACATGTCAAGTCATCCCTGATTCTGCAGGTAAAGCTCTTTTCTCGGACGTACATCTTTCTGGCAGTGAAGAAAAGCGACACGTTTCCAGAGCTTGTGTCGTCAGGGGGGATTGGATCGCTCAGTCAGTGCAGTTGCACCGTTCACCTTCAGAGTGACGGGTTGATGCCTGAACGCCCACCATCACAACACTGCCCACCTAGATGCACTGTTGTTGTTCTGGTGGTGTCAGTGTGGGCTTCGACAGATCCCCTTCCCTTATCTCCAGGGACGGTTTCCCCAACCAGCCTCATCACCTGGTGGTATGGTCACAATGCCAACAGTGATGTAAGCTACCTGCAACCAGCCTCATCACCTGGTGGTATGGTCACAATGCCAACAGTGATGTAAGCTACCTGCAACCAGCCTCATCACCTGGTGGTATGGTCACAATGCCAACAGTGATGTAAGCTACCTGCAACCAGCCTCATCACCTGGTGGTATGGTCACAATGCCAACAGTGATGCAAGCCACCTGCAACCAGCCTCATCACCTGGTGGTATGGTCACAATGCCAACAGTGATGCAAGCCACCTGCAACCAGCCTCATCACCTGGTGGTATGGTCACAATGCCAACAGTGATGTAAGCTACCTGCAACCAGCCTCATCACCTGGTGGTATGGTCACAATGCCAACAGTGATGTAAGCTACCTGCAGCCTACCTGCCAATGGGTGGGCTGTGTGGTACCAGCAGGGCAGACCAAGGTCAGTCACCCTGAGGCCCCAGGTGAGAACCAATGCCACGCTGCCTCAGGTCACAGCTGAACAACCCCTAGTGCAACTCAAACTAAACTGCCTCAGACAATGTCTTAAGACTTGCAGCTTTCATGTTACTCTGAAATGGTCCTCAGCCTCATCACTGTTACTCACTGTGCACAAAGCTAATACAGTAGAACAACCCCACACCCTCCATAGACAGCATTGAAACTAAAGTGATTTTCCTCCAACAAAATCTGTACAATTTCTCAGCTTGTGTTTAACATTGTTTTACAAAAAAAATTTCTAAAATGGATACGAAATAACATGTTTTCCTAATCTGCTACCTCACGAAAAACAGCCACCTTCACCTGCGAACCCTAAGAAGGTTTGCACTGTTCCACCTTCCCCCCTTCCATGTCATCTCACCACTCGGGGCTGGCATAATGATGGACTTTTCTGGCATCCACTTTGGGATCTTGTGTCAGGTGATGTCAATAGTGCTCAGCCCATGCCGGGGAGATTGTACCCATGCCTCTAAGTAAAGAACGGGGTTCTTCTGCACGGTCTTGTAACCAGAATGTTAACAGTTTCCCTGAAGACTTCTGCCACAAATGTCTGCTGGTCCTCTGAGGTTCCTTCACTCCTGCCCACCCTTCTTGCTGCTTCTTCACTACAGTCACTGTCACAATGATCATCAGACATAATGCATAACACTACAACACGGCACTCCTGCCCACCCTTCTTGCTGCTTCTTCACTAAAGTCACTGTCACAACAATCATCAGACATAATGCATAACACTACAACACGGCACTCCTGCCCACCCTTCTTGCTGCTTCTTCACTACAGTCACTGTCACAATGATCATCAGGCATAATGCGTAACACTACAACACAGCGCTCCTGCCCACCCTTCTTGCTGCTTCTTCACTACAGTCACTGTCACAATGATCATCAGACATAATGCATAACACTACAACACGGCACTCCTGCCCACCCTTCTTGCTGCTTCTTCACTACAGTCACTGTCACAATGATCATCAGGCATAATGCGTAACACTATGACCGGCACTTGAACACTTCTTTTCATCATGTGTGATTGTACATGTGTGTGAGCATGTATATGACTGTATGTGTGTATGATAGTATGTGTGAGTGGGAGAGTCTGTGTGCATGCTCCATGCGTGTGTGCATATGTTTGTGTGTGTGTGTGTGTGTGTGTGTGTGTGTATAACACTTCCATGTCATCTCTAAATTCAATCTGATCGAAGCTACACCAAATGTAGCAATTCTTATGCTTGAAAAAAAAAAAAAAACAGGCTGGAGCTTCCAAGTTCTACCACCGACACAGGCTTTCTGAGTTCATAAAAAGTCAGTTGCCACATATGTAAGCCATACATTTTGACAAAGCCATGTCATTTCATATAAGTAACTGCATAGATTCAGGATGGCTTTGCATGTTGTTGAATTTTTTCCAGTTCATTGCTATATATTTTGCACAAGCTACAGCAACAAAAAAAAAGGGAAATAATCTTGACAGTGGTCAATATCACAGAGCAGTTCAGCTGTGCACCAGCTGGTGGCCATCTTTGGGTTCATGCCTGTCAGCAACAACAACAGTGCTCTGTACATGCTCTGACACTGGTCTCACATGTGGAAAAGTGTGTGTGTGCATGTGTGTGTGTGTGTGTGTGTGTGTCTGTGTGTGTGTGTGTGTGCGTGCGCATGCACATGGCCAATTTCTGCCACAGGGAAACGTCACTTTACATGAGTGTGCAGGTGTGTGTACATTTCAATGTGTGAGACCTCCACTAAAAGCAAACAACCCAGCAGTCTTGTCTAATCACTCCTGACTAACTACTGCAAATAAAAGGGGTACATACAACCAATCTCATCTCCTGGGAGTGAAGGAAAAAAGCAGAAATAAATCCAAACAATCCTGTACAGGCCAAAACAAAAAAAGAGGACATTACACAGAAATCACAACTCACTGGACAGACAGGATAAACACCTGTGACTGACAGGGAGAACTGAAGACAGAGCAGAACACAGACAGACAGACAGGATAAACACCTGTGACTGACAGGGAGAACTGAAGACAGAGCAGAACACAGACAGACAGACAGGATAAACACCTGTGACTGACAGGGAGAACTGAAGACAGAGCAGAACACAGACAGACAGACAGGATAAACACCTGTGACTGACAGGGAGAACTGAAGACAGAGCAGAACACAGACAGACAGACAGGATAAACACCTGTGACTGACAGGGAGAACTGAAGACAGAGCAGAACACAGACAGACAGACAGGATAAACACCTGTGACTGACAGGGAGAACTGAAGACAGAGCAGAACACAGACAGACAGACAGGATAAACACCTGTGACTGACAGGGAGAACTGAAGACAGAGCAGAACACAGACAGACAGACAGGATAAACACCTGTGACTGACATAGAGAACTGGAGACAGAGCAGAACACAGACAGACCGACAGACAGGATAAACACCTGTGACTGACAGGAAGAACTGAAGACAGAGCAGAACACAGACAGACAGACAGGATACACACCTGTGACTGACAGGGAGAACTGAAGACAGAGCAGAACACAGACAGACAGACAAGGTAAGGAGTTATCACTGACAGGGGACAAGAGAACACAGAGCACAACAGACAGACAGACACACAAGGTAAGGAGCTATCACTGACAGGGGACAGGAGAACACAGAGCAGAACAGACAAGGTAGAAAGCAAACAGTGAACAGAGAGAACTACAGACACACAGCAGAACACAGACAGACAAGGCAGAAAGCTAACAGCGAACAGAGAGAACTACAGACCCACAGCAAAAAACAGACAGACAAGGCAGAAAGCAACCAGTGAACAGAGAGAACTACAAACCCACAGCAGAACACAGACGAACAAGGCAGACAGCAACCAGTGAACAGAGAGAACTACAGACACGCAGCAGAACACAGACGGACAAGGCAGACAGCAACCAGTGAACAGAGAGAACTACAGACACGCAGCAGAACACAGACAGACAAGGCAGAAAGCAGCCAGTGAACAGAGAGAACTACAGACACACAACAGAAAACAGACGGACAAGGCAGACAGCAACTAGTGAACAGAGAGAACTACAGACACGCAGTAGAACACTGACAGACAAGGCAGACAGCAACTAGTGAACAGAGAGAACTACAGACACGCAGTAGAACACTGACAGACAAGGCAGAAAGCGAAACAGTGAACAGAGAGAACACAGCAAAAAAACCCAAAAAAAACAAAAAAAAAACAGACAGACAAGACAGAAAGCAGACGGTGTGAAAGGAAAGCAACACAGACACATAGCAGAAAACAGACAGTTAGACAACAGGCAGAAAGCAGACACAGAGAGGGGAGAGCAAAAAAAGATACAGAGCAGAAAAACAGACCACTCAGAAAGCACACACCAAGAGGGGAGAACCACAGAGCAGTGAACAGACAAGGTAGACAGCAGACACAGAGAGGGCAGAGCAAAGAGAAACAGATCCCAAACCAGACAGACACAGGGCAGCAGCATGAGAAGAGAGTGACCTGGTCTCACAGCTACACAGCCCCTGAAGAACTCGGTGAGTTACAGCGCCAACAACTTCATACAAAAGCCATTACTAGTAACCCTAGCTAGTTTTTCCCACTTGGCTGAAACATGATCGATGAATCTACTTTACCTGCACTGATCTAATTCTTTAAACTGTTCACCTGTAAATCATCCTGCACAATCTTTGTGATGCCAAGATCTAAAAAAGGCCTTGATGTAATTTGCCTCTTTTTAACTGTAATTTAATCAATTCTTTAAAGGGTGTACACTGACTTCACTGCAACCATGTCTGAACGATATTCAAAGCTGCCTGCAGTCTGCCAACAGTTTCACCCTTAACTGCAAATACACCAGCATAAACTGCACAAAAAAATGAACCAGGCAGTAACCCACTGGTGCCCTGTTCCACATATAACATTGTATGTGTGTGTGTATATATATATACATATATGATACTAAGATGATGATCCTAGAGTCCACTGGCTGTCTGAGTGGACAACAGATGACCTGTCATGTGGGTGTTCTAGGGCTGGTCACCAGGTCCTGTGTGTGGACACTGGGCAATGCGGGGCCACCACCCCCAACAATACTGGCACAGGCTGGGTATGTGTCTTTCCCTCACCTACTGCAGTCAACAGGGACGACCACATGAATTCATAATGACCTCTGACCTCCTGCATGTACAGGACACAGAAAGAAAGGGGAGGGAGGGGGGGGGGGGGAGGGGAGGGATGGTCAGCTCACAGACTGATAGTGCTGATGAGGAATCCACACAATCCCCAATCTCACTGTTATGTGCTAAGTGAAGGATCCACCATCCCACACACTTCACTGTTATGTGCTGAGCTGAGGAATCCCACACAATCCCCCACCACTCTTCACTGTCTATGTGCTGAGCTGACGGATCCCACACAATCCCCCACCACTCTTCACTGTCTATGTGCTGAGCTGAGGGATCCAACACAATCCCCCACCACTCTTCACTGTCTATGTGCTAAGCTGAAGGATCCCACACAATCCCCCACCACTCTTCACTGTCTATGTGCTGAGCTGACAGATCCCACACAATCCCCCACCACTCTTCACTGTCTATGTGCTGAGCTGACGGATCCCACACAATCCCCCACCACTCTTCACTGTCTATGTGCTGAGCTGAGGAATCCCACACAATCCCCCACCACTCTTCACTGTCTATGTGCTGAGCTGAGGGATCCCACACAATCCCCCACCACTCTTCACTGTCTATGTGCTGAGCTGAAGGATCCCACACAATCCCCACCACTCTTCACTGTCTATGTGCTGAGCTGACGGATCCCACACAATCCCCCACCACTCTTCACTGTCTATGTGCTGAGCTGACAGATCCCACACAATCCCCCACCACTCTTCACTGTCTATGTGCTGAGCTGAGGGATCTGACACAATCCCCCACCACTCTTCACTGTCTATGTGCTAAGCTGACGGATCCCACACAATCCCCACCACTCTTCACTGTCTATGTGCTGAGCTGACGGATCCCACACAATCCCCCACCACTCTTCACTGTCTATGTGCTGAGCTGAGGGATCCCACACAATCCCCCACCACTCTTCACTGTCTATGTGCTGAGCTGAAGGATCCCACACAATCCCCCACCACTCTTCACTGTCTATGTGCTGAGCTGACGGATCCCACACAATCCCCTACCACTCTTCACTGTCTATGTGCTGAGCTGAAGGATCCCACACAATCCCCCACCACTCTTCACTGTCTATGTGCTGAGCTGAAGGATCCCACACAATCCCCTACCACTCTTCACTGTCTATGTGCTGAGCTGAAGGATCCCACACAATCCCCCACCACTCTTCACTGTCTATGTGCTGAGCTGAGGGATCCCACACAATCCCCCACCACTCTTCACTGTCTATGTGCTGGGCTGACGGATCCCACACAATCCCCCACCACTCTTCACTGTCTATGTGCTGAGCTGAGGGATCCCACACAATCCCCCACCACTCTTCACTGTCTATGTGCTGAGCTGAAGGATCCCACACAATCCCCCACCACTCTTCACTCTCCAAGTACTGAGCTGAGGGATCCCACACAATCCCCCACCACTCTTCACTTTCCAGGTGCTATTGGACTTCCAACCATGCCCTCTTCAGAGTTGTAGCCAAGTCACACTCTGTGCTACAGTGAACTACCTACTTCACATCAATGCTGGGTTCTGATATTACATTTAAAAAGTCATCAAAAAAACAACCCCCCCGCCCCCCCCCCAAAAAAAAAAAAGAACATTCATCAGAAAAATGAACACATATACATGCTACTCACCATCAAGCATGTTATCAATCCCACCACCTCTCTCCTTTCTGTTTGCAATCTAAACCATAATGTTGTTTATATGTTTTAATTATCACTCTCTTCACACACCCAATAACCCAACGACAAAACAAAACTTGAAGGGAAAAAAAAAACACAAAACAATACCTCAAGTCGATTAAGCCAGTTCATAAATTTTCAGTCACAACAGCTTGGCTGTGTGAATCTTTTCAGGCCAGTTAAGTGCCTTGCCTTATCAATATCACACAGAAGATGACAGTGGATGCAAACATACCTGAATCTACAAATCTTCTAACCAATATTTGAAATAAGAAACTGTGCAAGCAAGCAAATAAAAAAAAAAAGCATAATGTAATCAAGTACTGCTGTACAAAAGATAGACTATGAAGATACACAAAACACAGGCTATGAAGACATACAAAACACAGGCTATGAACACATACAAAACACAGGCTTTGATGACCAACTATATCAGTATGTCAAGGAAGCTGAATCAACAGCCCTCATTAAAAAAAAAAAGATGATGAAACACACAAAATAAAGCAGCATAAAAAATAAAAGTGTTAAAAGGAAAAAAAAATCTTAACAGAAATCAAACTGAACCAATGAAAGACTTCCATTTTTTTTTTAACCTCCTCTTTCTTTTTTCGTTTTTTAAACTGAAAGTATAATAATGAAACAAATGACACAAACTGTGTCTGACAAACTGAACAAAACGTAACCAATTCACAAACACACAAAGTACATTTCCAAACCTAAGTTTCTGCTACCGACTGTCCTGTCCACCAGTTAACACCTCCATCACAATGTTCTGTTTCTTATTCTCTTAATAACAGTGTGTGTGTGTGTGTGTGTGTGTTCGTCTGTGTGCGCATGTGCATGTGCGTATGTGTGTGTGTGTGTGTGTGTGTGTGTGTGTGTGTGTGTGTATGCATGTGTGTGTGCGTGCACGCACGTACGTGTGTGTGAGTGTGTGTCTGTGTATGCTCGCGCATTGTTACATATTTAAATCTATCCACAAACATAAAAAGGCATCATCCATATCCCCAGAACTACTTCATACGTTAACCTAGCATCATCCCACACTGATGCCAACAATGGTTTTTGCACAGCAAACAGAAATAGATAATTAAAAACGCCAGACTATCACAGCAAAACATACAGGATGGAAGATACTGGTAGATCCAGTGGTTGTGCCGATATGCAGCCCCCTCAGCTGACCCCTGTATGCTACACACATAAACGGTGCTGACAACAGTTGGTAACTTGCTCCATGTCGACAGCCTGAAGCACAGTGCTGGCCATGGCACCCAGCTTGTCACCCAGTCTGAAGATCCCCTACACCAGTCACACAGACAGAAAGCTTTCACCAAACTGGGCCATAGTCTCCTGAAAGACTGTGCACGTAATGCAAGAAGCAGCACAGCTTTGGCACACAGGTGACAGGACTGATGAGACAAGGATGAGGTGGTGGGAGGGGAGAGAGGGGTAGGGGAGTGGTGTGGAGGAGGTGAGGGGGGGAGGAGAAAGAGGAAACACACACACACACACACATGCGCATGCACGCACACACGCATACTCACACACACACAGAGACAGATGGTGACACAAGCAAACAAAGACAGGTTGAGTAGGGTAATAATCTTCAATAACAAACGTCTTCCAAAGGGCATCAAACAAAAAGATGTTTCCCATTGTTCCAACCATACATAAAGAGAAAGCAAATAATTTGCACCTGTCTGATACAGCCAGCATAGCCCATCTTTGACAACTAATCCTGAACAATTCCCACCAGCCAAAACTGTCTCACAACAAGCTGCAGAAAACTTAACTCCAGAAGAGACAGCAAACGGCTCAGTTGAAAGAAAATGGATTAAAGAAAATTCGTTTTCTCACAGAAGCGGGACAGAAATGGGAAAAGAAGGCTAGAGAAGGGATTAAGTGGAGAAATCACATTTTTTAATGATCAGTTTCACAACTGCTTACAGTTAATTAAAACTAGTTTGTTTCTCTTCCCTGGAGATTTCATTTAAAAGAAAAAAGAAAAAAAAAGAAAATGAGGAAAATTCTGTGTTTCTCTTTTCCAGACTCTGTTCGTTTCTTTTCTTCAAATGTACTTGGGCATGTATTTTTGAACATAAAAATGAAATGTGATATAAAATCTGGTCATTATACATAGATTTATTCGAGTGGTATGTTACTTCTTTCCTCAATGCTAAAATCTTTGCCCTTACAAGCTTTGCTCGCCTAATAATTTAAGTTTATTTCACTGCAGATTTTGTCAATGAGCCTCTGATGAAATACGAGTGTGATACTACCACCAAAGAGCACAATAAGGGTTTGGTGTTTAGCAGGAAAATCACTTCTGATATATGTACTATACAATATAATCACATTGCACTGCACTACTCTACACTCAGACACTCCAACACAAACACATGAGTCCAGAATGGAAGCTGCAATCATGATCACAAGCAACTAGCGCAAACCAACATCAACTGGATCCTGATGTCGACTTGTGTTGGGATGAAGCTGAGTTCGACACTCGCCGGGATCCCCCGAGAGCCAACGAAGGTTCACCCAAGGGAGGTAACGAGGTGGAGGCAGGGGGCACCGACGAGGAGGTGGAGGCAGCTCCTAAGCCTGAGGATGCTCCCTCGGAAGCCGCAGAAGGATCGGGCAAAGCTGCAGACCTGCTGTGGGAGGGGGCCGGGGCTGAGGAGTTACGCTCCCCATCCAGACGCATCTGGTAGATTCTGGACACCTGCATCAGGATGGGGCCAGTCTCTGGGTCGTTCAGCCACTGGTTGGCCACAATGGGGTTCTCCAGCATCTGCAGGAACACTGTGCACAGACATCACCACAAACAATCATACACAACAGAACGCTTTTTCCTTGTCTTAAGGCCTAGGGAGAAGGGAATATTGGGGTGAACAGAAACATCACCACAAACAATCACACACAACAGAACGCTTTTTCCTTGTCTTAAGGCCTAGGGAGAAGGGAATATTGGGGTGAACAGAAACATCACCACAAACAATCACACACAACAGAACACTTTTTCCTTGTCTTAAGGCCTAGGGAGAAGGGAATATTGGGGTGAACAGAAACATCACCACAAACAATCACACACAACAGAACACTTTTTCCTTGTCTTAAGGACTAAGGGAGAAGGGAATATTGGGGTGAACAGAAACAAAATTCAATGACCGGGGGACTTAAGGAATAATCTGAATGCAACAACACCACCACGTGAACACGGGAAGTCGCCTAAATAATAAACAAAAGACCTATCTGAGGATCAACAGACTGGAAACCTAACATCAGCTGGATTTCAGAACAATTCCTAGCTCATCCTAATATAGTAATGACTTGTGTTCAATTAGGTTTGAAAATGTGTGAGTCTGTGTGTGTGTGTGTGTGTGCGTGTGTGTGTAGAGTGGGGGGGGGGTGATATGTGTGTGTGTGTGTGTGTGTGTGTGTGTGTGTGTGTGTGTGTGTGTGTGTGTGTGTGTGTGTGTGTGAGAGAGAGAGAGAGAGAGAGAGAGATCATCAGAATTTCTGGCAAAAGCAGAATTTAATGCCTGCATAAAACAGAATCTTCTGTTCAGTGAACTTCCAGCTGGAATCCTGCTATGTTTTTATATAAAAGGATCCATTTCCATTACTAAAATTTCCAACTAAAATCCTGACAAATGAACTTCCTGATCTTATTCCTGACAGAGTGATATTTCTCTTTGGACTGAAAAGATCCACCTTTTGGTGAAACTTGAATTGGAAACTTCACAGATATTAGACAGACATTAAGTATTTGGAGATGGATCCACTTCTCTTTAGTGAAAACTGATTGAAATTTTTGACAGAGTGACAGATAACTGCCAGACATGAAGATCTGGAACAGGTTTCATGTGTCTCAAGCAAACATCTGAGTGGAATCCTGAACAGCTGACAGATGTGAGAAAGAGAAATGTTTGGGATATAGAGTCCATTTCTCTTTGGACTGTTCATCTCCAACAATTGGGACAGGCAATATCACCGGTGGTAACAGTCCAAACACACCACACCAAACCATGACTTCTTCAATGGGCTTCCTATTGCACAAACGAAAGTATCTTCCTTGCGCCCCCCCCCCCCCCCCCCCAACTTCCCCAAGCCTTTTACACACATGTACCCACACCATCCCATGATCTACCTCTGGTCATCCTCCAGCCAACCCCGTCCCCTCTTGTGTAAGAGTACCACTGACAGAAGACACCACATGACAGACAAAAGACAGAAGACACCAGATGACAGACAAAAGACCCCTCTTGCATAAGAGTACCACTGACAGAAGACACCAGATGACAGACAAAAGACCCCTCTTGCATAAGAGTACCACTGACAGAAGACACCAGATGACAGACAAAAGACCCCTCTTGCATAAGAGTACCACTGACAGAAGACACCAGATGACAGACAAAAGACCCCTCTTGTGTAAGAGTACCACTGACAGAAGACACCACATGACAGACAAAAGACCCCTCTTGTGTAAGAGTACCACTGACAGAAGACACCACATGACAGACAAAAGACCCCTCTTGTGTAAGAGTACCACTGACAGAAGACACCAGATGACAGACAAAAGACAGAAGACACCAGATGACAGACAAAAGACAGAAGATACCAGATGACAGACAAAAGACCCCTCTTGCATAAGAGTACCACTGACAGAAGACACCAGATGACAGACAAAAGACCCCTCTTGCATAAGAGTACCACTGACAGAAGACACCAGATGACAGACAAAAGACCCCTCTTGCATAAGAGTACCACTGACAGAAGACACCAGATGACAGACAAAAGACCCCTCTTGTGTAAGAGTACCACTGACAGAAGACACCACATGACAGACAAAAGACCCCTCTTGTGTAAGAGTACCACTGACAGAAGACACCACATGACAGACAAAAGACCCCTCTTGTGTAAGAGTACCACTGACAGAAGACACCAGATGACAGACAAAAGACAGAAGACACCAGATGACAGACAAAAGACAGAAGATACCAGATGACAGACAAAAGACCCCTCTTGCATAAGAGTACCACTGACAGAAGACACCAGATGACAGACAAAAGACCCCTCTTGCATAAGAGTACCACTGACAGAAGACACCAGATGACAGACAAAAGACAGAGAACACCAGATGTCAGACAAAAGACAGAAGACACCAGATGACACACAAAAGACAGAAGACTGCCAGATGACAGACAAAAGACAGAAGACACCAGATGACACACAAAAGACCCCTCTTGCATAAGAGTACCACTGACAGAAGACATCAGATGACAGACAAAAGACCCCTCTTGTGTAAGAGTACCACTGACAGAAGACACCACATGACAGACAAAAGACCCCTCTTGTGTAAGAGTACCACTGACAGAAGACACCACATGACAGACAAAAGACCCCTCTTGTGTAAGAGTACCACTGACAGAAGACACCAGATGACAGACAAAAGACAGAAGACACCAGATGACAGACAAAAGACAGAAGATACCAGATGACAGACAAAAGACCCCTCTTGCATAAGAGTACCACTGACAGAAGACACCAGATGACAGACAAAAGACCCTTCTTGCATAAGAGTACCACTGACAGAAGACACCAGATGACAGACAAAAGACAGAGAACACCAGATGTCAGACAAAAGACAGAAGACACCAGATGACACACAAAAGACAGAAGACTGCCAGATGACAGACAAAAGACAGAAGACACCAGATGACACACAAAAGACCCCTCTTGCATAAGAGTACCACTGACAGAAGACACCAGATGACAGACAAAAGACAGAAGACAACCAGATGACAGACAACAGACAGATGACAACCAGACGACAGACAAAAGACAGAAGACAACCAGATGACAGACAACAGACAGAAGGCAACCCGATGACAGACAACAGACAAGACAGACAAAAGACAGAAGACAGCCAGATGACAGACAGCAGACAGAAGACAGACAAAAAAAGAGGCAGGGCTACCTAGCAGGCAGCGGGGGTTGTTGAGGCCGAGCTGCACGGTGGGGTTGTCCATGATGGCCTGGTAGACCAGCGAGGATGGGTCCAAGCCCTCCTCCACCACTGCCGCCCGCTCCTTCCTGTCCCCCAGCAGCCAGTCACACTGCACCACAGCACAAACACGCTTCACACTGGGCACCTCCACAGAAGAAGCTTGCTGGATGGAGGGGGTCGGGGTGAGTAGGGGGGAAGAGTGGAAGGAAAATCTATCAACAGTGATCTACCTCACTTTCTCACTCTCTCCCAACACACACACACACACACACACACACACACACACACACACACACACACACACACTCACACAAGGACAAACAGAAAACCACAAAGACTGCGCAGTGTCTGTACATGGATGCATTCTGCAGCTTCATTCCAGTCTACTTGAAACTTTCCTTGTAAACACACAGGCAAGGACTGGAGTCTGGATTTGGTCAAACTCATGTCCTGGTTGACATCACATCTATGTATTCATGGCAGTGAAATAGGACAAGACTTATGGGACAGCATGAAAGAAGAGGAGACAGGATGGAGGAACGAGGGAGGCAACAGCTTTAACAGAGGTTGACAAGAGAGTGAAAAAAAAAAGATTGTTCAAATTCAATCTGCCATCACTGAACAATTCCAAATGGTCATAGGAGACAAATTCACCCTCTTACACTGATGGCAGACCTTGAAGTCCTCACAAACAATTTCATGATTATCAGCAGAACATCTCAAGCCATTGTAGCAGCACTCCCTTTGTTCTTTTATCATTAGGGCCAAGCCAACTACACAGGGCTTCTTCAGGGCACACCTGCCCTCACACACACACACACTTTACACTTCCCCCCATCCATGATTCCCACACCTCCCATCCCACCACCACACCCCCTTCCCCACCCCCTTTTTTTTAACCCCTCCACTACTGATTCTGGTGTGATCTCAGCCCTCTTTCACCTGTCATCCCAAGACTGCCCCCTCTTTGACTTGTGTTCACTCTCTCCTTCAGTGTTTTCCTTCTTCCTTGCCACTGACAAAGAGTTTATGGCTCACAATGTCTGGTGTCTGGTGTTTTCTTTGTTCCTCACCACTGACAAAGAACTCATGGCTCACAATGTCTGCTGTTTTCCTTCCTCACCACTGACAAAGAACTCCTGGCTCACAATGTCTGGTGTTTTCCTTCCTCACCACTGACAAAGAACTCATGGCTCACAATGTCTGGTGTTTTCTTTCTTCCTCGCCACTGACAAAGAACTCATGGTTCACAATGTCTGGTGTTTTCCTTCTTCCTCACCACTGACAAAGAACTCATGGCTTACAATGTCTGGTGTTTTCCTTCCTCGCCACTGACAAAGAGTTCATGGCTCACAATCTCTGGTGTTTTCCTTCCTCACCACTGACAAAGAACTCATGGCTCACAATGTCTGGTGTTTTTCTTCTTCCTCACCACTGACAAAGAACTCATGGCTCACAATGTCTGGTGTTTTCCTTCCTCACCATGACAAAGAGCTCATGGCTCACAATGTCTGGTGTTTTCCTTCTTCCTCACCACTGACAAAGAACTCATGGCTCACAATGTCTGGTGTTTTCCTTCCTCACCACTGACAAAGAACTCATGGCTTACAATGTCTGGTGTTTTCCTTCTTCCTCACCACTGACAAAGAGCTCATGGCTCACAATGTCTGGTGTTTTCTTTGTTCCTCACCACTGAAAAAGAACTCATGGCTCACAATGTCTGCTGTTTTCCTTCCTCACCACTGACAAAGAACTCTGGCTCACAATGTCTGGTGTTTTCCTTCCTCACCACTGACAAAGAACTCATGGCTCACAATGTCTGGTGTTTTCTTTCTTCCTCGCCACTGACAAAGAACTCATGGTTCACAATGTCTGGTGTTTTCCTTCTTCCTCACCACTGACAAAGAACTCATGGCTTACAATGTCTGGTGTTTTCCTTCTCCCCACTGACAAAGAGTTCATGGCTCACAATCTCTGGTGTTTTCCTTCCTCACCACTGACAAAGAGCTCATGGCTCACAATGTCTGGTGTTTTCCTTCTTCCTCACCACTGACAAAGAGCTCATGGCTCACAATGTCTGGTGTTTTCCTTCCTCACCACTGACAAAGAACTCATGGCTCACAATGTCTGGTGTTTTCCTTCTTCCTTGCCACTGACAAAGAACTCATGGCTTACAATGTCTGGTGTTTTCCTTCCTCACCACGACAAAGAGCTCATGGCTTACAATGTCTGGTGTTTTCCTTCCTCACCACTGACAAAGAACTCATGGCTCACAATGTCTGGTGTTTTCCTTCTTCCTTGCCACTGACAAAGAACTCATGGTTCACAATGTCTGGTGTTTTCTTTCCTCACCACTGACAAAGAGCTCATGGTTCACAATGTCTGGTGTTTTTTCTTCCTCACCACTGACAAAACAGCTTATGGCTTACAATGTCTGGTGTTTTCCTTCCTCGCCACTGACAAAGAACTCATGGCTCACAATGTCTGGTGTTTTCCTTCTTCCTCAACACTGACAAAGAGTTTATGGCTCACAATGTCTGGTGTTTTCCTTTCTCACCACTGACAAAGAGCTCATGGCTCACAATGTCTGGTGTTTTCCTTCCTCACCACTGACAAAGAACTCATGGCTCACAATGTCTGCTGTTTTCCTTCCTCACCACTGACAAAGAACTCATGGCTCACAATGTCTGCTGTTTTCCTTCCTCACCACTGACAAAGAACTCATGGCTCACAATGTCTGCTGTTTTCCTCTTCCTCACCACTGACAAAGAACTCATGGCTCACAATGTCTGCTGTTTTCCTTCCTCACCACTGACAAAGAACTCATGGCTCACAATGTCTGTGTTTTTCCTTCTCCTTGCCACTGACAAAGAACTCATGGCTTACAATGTCTGGTGTTTTCCTTCCTCACCACGACAAAGAACTCATGGCTCACAATGTCTGGTGTTTTCCTTCTTCCTTGCCACTGACAAAGAACTCATGGTTCACAATGTCTGGTGTTTTCTTTCCTCACCACTGACAAAGAGCTCATGGTTCACAATGTCTGGTGTTTTCCTTCCTCACCACTGACAAACAGCTTATGGCTTACAATGTCTGGTGTTTTCCTTCCTCGCCACTGACAAAGAACTCATGGCTCACAATGTCTGGTGTTTTCCCTTCTTCCTCAACACTGACAAAGAGTTTATGGCTCACAATGTCTGGTGTTTTCCTTTCTCACCACTGACAAAGAGCTCATGGCTCACAATGTCTGGTGTTTTCCTTCCTCACCACTGACAAAGAACTCATGGCTCACAATGTCTGCTGTTTTCCTTCCTCCACACTGACAAAGAATCATGGCTCACAATGTCTGGTGTTTTCCTTCTTCCTCACCACTGACAAAGAGCTCATGGCTCACAATGTCTGGTGTTTTCTCTTTCCTCACCACTGACAAAGAGCTCATGGCTCACAATGTCTGGTGTTTTCCTTCCTCACCACTGACAAAGAACTCATGGCTCACAATGTCTGCTGTTTTCTTCTTCCTTGCCACTGACAAAGAACTCATGGCTCACAATGTCTGGTATTTTCCTTCCTCACCACTGACAAAGAGCTCATGGCTTACAATGTCTGGTGTTTTCCTTCCTCACCACTGACAAGAACTCATGGCTCACAATGTCTGCTGTTTTCCTTCTTCCTCAACATGGACAAGAGTTTATGGCTCACAATGTCTGGTGTTTTCCTTTCTCACCACTGACAAAGAGCTCATGGCTCACAATGTCTGCTGTTTTCCTTCCTCACCACTGACAAAGAACTCATGGCTCACAATGTCTGCTGTTTTCCTTCTTCCTTGCCACTGACAAAGAACTCATGGCTTACAATGTCTGGTGTTTTCCTTCTTCCTTGTCACTGACAAAGAACTCATGGTTCACAATGTCTGGTGTTTTCTTTCTCACCACTGACAAAGAGCTCATGGTTCACAATGTCTGGTGTTTTTCTTCCTCACCACTGACAAACGCTTATGGCTTACAATGTCTGGTGTTTTCCTTCCTCGCCACTGACAAAGAACTCATGGCTCACAATGTCTGGTGTTTTCCTTCTTCCTCAACACTGACAAAGAGTTTATGGCTCACAATGTCTGGTGTTTTCCTTTCTCACCACTGACAAAGAGCTCATGGTCACAATGTCTGGTGTTTTCCTTCCTCACCACTGACAAAGAACTCATGGCTCACAATGTCTGCTGTTTTCCTTCCTCACCACTGACAAAGAACTCATGGCTCACAATGTCTGCTGTTTTCCTTCTTCCTCACCACTGACAAAGAGCTCATGGCTCACAATGTCTGGTGTTTTCCTTCCTCACCACTGACAAAGAACTCATGGCTCACAATGTCTGTGTTTTCCTTCCTCACCACTGACAAAGAACTCATGGCTCACAATGTCTGGTGTTTTCCTTCTTCCTTGCCACTGACAAAGAACTCATGGCTTACAATGTCTGGTATTTTCCTTCCTCACCACGACAAAGAGCTCATGGCTTACAATGTCTGGTGTTTTCCTTCCTCACCACTGACAAAGAACTCATGGCTCACAATGTCTGGTGTTTTCCTTCTTCCTTGCCACTGACAAAGAACTCATGGTTCACAATGTCTGGTGTTTTCTTTCCTCACACTGACAAAGAGCTCATGGTTCACAATGTCTGGTGTTTTTCTTCCTCACCACTGACAAACAGCTTATGGCTTACAATGTCTGGTGTTTTCCTTCCTCGCCACTGACAAAGAACTCATGGCTCACAATGTCTGGTGTTTTCCTTCTTCCTCAACACTGACAAAGAGTTTATGGCTCACAATGTCTGGTGTTTTCCTTTCTCACCACTGACAAAGAGCTCATGGCTCACAATGTCTGGTGTTTTCCTTCCTCACCACTGACAAAGAACTCATGGCTCACAATGTCTGCTGTTTTCCTTCCTCACCACTGACAAAGAACTCATGGCTCACAATGTTCTGCTGTTTTCCTTCTTCCTCACCACTGACAAAGAACTCATGGCTCACAATGTCTGCTGTTTTCCTTCCTCACCACTGACAAAGAACTCATGGTTCACAATGTCTGGTGTTTTCCTTCTTCCTCACCACTGACAAAGAACTCATGGCTCACAATGTCTGGTGTTTTCCTTCCTCACCACTGACAAAGAACTCATGGCTCACAATGTCTGCTGTTTTACTTCCTCACCACTGACAAAGAACTCATGGCTCACAATGTCTGCTGTTTTCCTTCTTCCTCACCACTGACAAAGAACTCATGGCTCACAATGTCTGGTGTTTTCCTTCTTCCTCACCACTGACAAAGAGCTTATGGCTTACAATGTCTGGTGTTTTCCTTCTTCCTCACCACTGACAAAGAGCTTATGGCTTACAATGTCTGGTGTTTTCCTTCTCATGGATCACTGATTCCACCTATTGTGTTTCCTAAACACCTTGTTTTCCTTCCAGCAAACACTGCTATCATGTGATTCAGCGACAGAGTAACAAGACAAGGAAGGACAGGTAGAGAGAAAGAACGAAAAGTCTCAGACATCTGGAGACAGACAGAAGAAAGAATGAAAAGTCACAAACATCTGGAGACAAGTCACACGCTATGACAATACTTGAAGACAAGTCACACGCTATGACAACACTTGGAGACAAGTCACATGCTATGACAACACTTGGAAACAAGTCACACGCTGTGACAACACTTGGAGACAAGTCACACTCTGTGACAACACTTGGAGAAAAGTCACACGCTATGACAACACTTGGAGACAAGTCACACGCTGTGACAACACTTGGAGACAAGTCACACACTATGACAACACTTGGGGACAAGTCACACGCTATGACAACACTTGGAGACAAGTCACACGCTGTGACAACATGTGGAGACAAGTCACACGCTATGACAACACTTGGACACAAGTCACACGCTGTGACAACACTTGGAGACAAGTCACACGCTATGACAACACCTGGAGACAAATCACATGCTACGACAACACGTGGAGACAAATCACACGCTGTGACAACACTTGGAGACAAGTCACACGCTGTGACAACACTTGGAGACAAGTCACACACTGTGACAACACTTGGAGACAAGTCACACACTGTGACAACACTTGGAAACAAGTCACACGCTATGACAACACTTGGGGACAAGTCACACGCTATGACAACACCTGGAGACAAGTCACATGCTGTGACAACACTTGGAGACAAGTCACACGCTGTGACAACACTTGCAGAAGTCACACACTATGACAACACTTGGGGACAAGTCACACGCTGTGACAACACATGGAGACAAGTCACACGCTGTGACAACACTTGGAGACAAGTCACACGCTGTGACAACACTTGGAGACAAGTCACACGCTGTGACAACACTTGGAGACAAGTCACATGCTGTGACAACACATGGAGACAAGTCACACGCTATGACAACACTTGGAAACAAGTCACACGCTACGACAACTGGAGACAAGTCACACGCTGTGACAACACCTGGAGACAAGTCACACGCTATGACAACACTTGGAGACAAGTCACACACTGTGACAACACTTGGACACAAGTCACACGCTATGACAACACTTGGAGACAAGTCACACACTGTGACAACACTTGGAGATATGTCACACGCTGTGACAACACTGGGAGACAAGTCACACGCTATGACAACACCTGGAGACAAGTCACACGCTGTGACAACACTTGGAAACAAGTCACATGCTGTGACAACACTTGGAAACAAGTCACACGCTGTGACAACACTTGGGGACAAGTCACACGCTATGACAACACCTGGAGACAAGTCACACGCTGTGACAACACTTGGAAACAAGTCACACGCTGTGACAACACTTGGGGACAAGTCACACGCTGTGACAACACTTGGAAACAAGTCGCACGCTGTGACAACACTTGGAAACAAGTCACATGCTATGACAACACTTGGGGACAAGTCACACGCTGTGACAACACTTGGAAACAAGTCACACGCTGTGACAACACTTGGGGACAAGTCACACGCTGTGACAACACTTGGAAACAAGTCACACACTATGACAACACTTGGAGACAAGTCACACACTGTGACAACACTTGGAGAGTGGTGGACTCAGTATGAAGACATGACACACAGAAAATGAGCAAAGGGACATAACAAAGGTCAGCTCACCGCAGCATCTTGATCATTGCGAAACATTCTCAGCGCTTCTACAGATTCTGTCTCCTCAAATCCCATCTCCAACAATCGCCGCAATGCCTGAGAAAGAAAGATAGAAAGAAAAAAAAAAGAAAACTTATTTTTCTTTCGACATTCGACGAATAATATCTTCCAACTCAAACATTATCTCATTAACGTTTTCATCTGAAACATGATGAAAAGAATGAAGATGACATGTTTCGCACAGTATTCCATCTCATGCACACCAAGAAGCACACACTGTATTCTTTCTTCATTTATCACTACAGCCCAGCTGACCACACTGTGCTTTCTCCCCCCAGGAAAAGATGTCCTGTCCTGCAAACAACAACAGTCAACAAGGATGGACATATTCATATCAAAATCACAGCATAACAACTGACCCATTGACATCCTTAAGGCTGTGCTGCCAGTGCCAGGTATTCCCCTTGACTCACCTCCCCAGTTAAGACCAAAAAAAAAAAAAAGAAAGAAAATGGATTCAAAGCTCTGTATGCATAAAAAAACAACATTAAAATAGTCATGTGAACAAACACTGCAGAACAGATCAGTTAGCATATACTCTGGTTAGTGTGTGTGTGTTTTCACTACATGGTCACCTGATTACTACGAAAAGGCTGGGATGCTATCAATTCTTCCACTGAAAAATGTGTACAGATTTCTTTGAACAAGGACAGGTGAACAGACCATTAAGACAGATAGACAGCAAATGACAGTCAATAACTGGAAAAAAGAAAAATGCAGACTGAATGACAGTAAATAACTGGAAAAAAGACAAAGACAAAGGCAGACTGAATGACTGTAAATAACTGGAAAAAAGACAAAGACAAAGGCACAGACAGAAAAGAGGAAACTTCTAGCACAGAGTTTCTTTTCCAGAAGACATGGTACAGTTTATCCTGTAGAACTCCATTCATCTCCATTGGGAGAAAAAAAAGTACACATTCTCACACACAGAGAGAAAAAATATGCACACACACACACACACATACACACACACACACACACACACACACACACACACACAGATTCATCTTGCACGATTCCTTGCATGATGCCATACCCGAGGATTGGGTCTGAATTCTCGTTTCTTGAAGGCACGAATGGTGTCGAGGATATTGGTGTAGTGAGGAAGTTCCCCTGCTGACCTCCCCTCTGACGACGTTCCTTGCCCCTCAGAGCCCTAGTCAACATGACACATCGTGCAATACTCTGACCACTGACATCCCTCTTCACACAGTCACCTCAGTGTTTTGCACAGTACCTGATCAATACCTGTCTCACAGAGCAACCACAGCATACTGCTCAGTGCTCTATCAACACAGTCTCAAAGGGTAGGGTAAGTGCTTAGCTCAGTCCCCGATCAATAGCTTTCTCACAGGAACCTAAGTATTTTACTCAGTCCCCAATCAATAGTTTTCTCACAGGAACCTAAGTATTTTACTCAGTACCCAATCAATAGCTTTCTCACAGGAACCTGAGTATTTTACTCAGTACCCAATCAATAGCTTTCTCACAGGAACCTTATATAGGAACCTAAGTATTTTACTCAGTACCCAATCAATAGCTTTCTCACAGGAACCTTATATAGGAACCTAAGTATTTTACTCAGTACCCAATCAATAGCTTTCTCACAGGAACCTAAGCATTTCACTCAGTCTCCAATCAATACCTTCCTCATAGGAACATAAGTATTTTACTCAGTCCCTAATCAATACCTGTCTTTCAAAATGACAATTTCATATACTCATTTGAAATCAAACAAAAAGTCTGATAAACATACTTGGAAAAGCCTGGAAAATGAAGTAACAAGAAACAGAATATGAAAAATTAACTCTCTGTTCACTAGCGTGCATGACACACACACACAACACACACACACACACACACACACACACACACACCACACACACAGCGAAAGTGAGAGAACAGCACACATCCAACAATTTATTGTCATTTCACACAGAACACTACAAAGCCATCCTCAATAAGAAGCACTACATTTCATGAACCTACACCATATACTTAACATGATAATGACCACATACTATGAACTATTTTTGTTCTTAATTGCAAACTTGATCCAAGACTACCGACTTTCACATAACCTGACAATCAGCCTGTCAAACATCTAGCAGCTGCTATCACATCAGGAGAGTCTGGGTACATGTCTTTGTCCAGTCAGTGAGTATCACACACCTGCCACCACAACAAATGTCTGTAAGAAATCTTGCAGCTTGTCACCAGCAAAAAAAAGCATCATCAATCCTCCCGAGGCTTCATCACCTGTATCCCTTCATACTGAGTCAACCTTACTCATGAACATGAACACGTACAGGTTCATTCCCCACTAGCCCTGCTCCATATAACTGAGAGCAGAAAGCTCCGGTCACAGCAGCGGAAAAAACCAGTGGTCCTGGACGACATTTCACCTGCTGGTCGTCTTTTATCTGTTTACTTACAGAGGGTTCGGCAGAGGTGGTACCAGTGGTCCTGGACGACATTTCACCTGCTGGTCGTCCTTTATCTGTTTACTTACAGAGGGTTCGGCAGAGGTGGTACCAGTGGTCCTGGACGACATTTCACCTGCTGGTCGTCTTTTATCTGTTTACTCACAGAGGGTTCAGCCGAGGTGGTACCAGTGGTCCTGGACGAAATTTCACCTGCTGGTCGTCCTTTATCTGTTTACTTACAGAGGGTTCAGCAGAGGTGGTACCAGTGGTCCTGGACGACATTTCACCTGCTGGTCGTCTTTTATCTGTTTACTTACAGAGGGTTCGGCAGAGGTGGTACCAGTGGTCCTGGACAACATTTCACCTGCTGGTCGTCTTTTATCTGTTTACTTACAGCGGGTTCGGCAGAGGTGGTACCAGTGGTCCTGGACGACATTTCACCTGCTGGTCGTCTTTTATCTGTTTACTTACAGAGGGTTCGGCAGAGGTGGTACCAGTGGTCCTGGACAACATTTCACCTGCTGGTCGTCTTTTATCTGTTTACTTACAGAGGGTTCGGCAGAGGTGGTACCAGTGGTCCTGGACGACATTTCACCTGCTGGTCGTCTTTTATCTGTTTACTTACAGAGGGTTCGGCAGAGGTGGTACCAGTGGTCCTGGACGACATTTCACCTGCTGGTCGTCTTTTATCTGTTTACTCACAGAGGGTTCAGCAGAGGTGGTACCAGTGGTCCTGGACGACATTTCACCTGCTGGTCGTCTGTTATCTGTTTACTCACAGAGGGTTCAGCAGAGGTGGTACCAGTGGTCCTGGACGACATTTCACCTGTTGGTCGTCTGTTATCTGTTTACTCACAGAGGGTTCAGCAGAGGTGGTACCAGTGGTCCTGGACGACATTTCACCTGTTGGTCGTCTTTTATCTGTTTACTCACAGAGGGTTCAGCAGAGGTGGTACCAGTGGTCCTGGACAACATTTCACCTGTTGGTCGTCTTTTATCTGTTTACTCACAGAGGGTTCAGCAGAAGTGGTGGAAGAAGCTGGCTCCTCCAGTTCAGGAAGAGGGGTGTCGATGTCAGGGTCATTCTCATTCTGGAACAGCCAGTCCATGGCCGCCATCACTGCCATTCTGGACACACACACACACACACACACCACACACACACACACACACACAAACTGTCATTTTGATAGAACTGTCACAATATTAATAGTTTTTTCATCTGTTTGTTTTTTCTTGTATATTTCTTTTTCAAGACAAAAGCATATAAAGTACCTTACAGCAAAGCAGACGGTAAAAGTGCTTGCACACCCCTTAAGAAAAGACACCAATGCACACCCCACCTCTGGTGCTGGAGAAGTGGCAGGCAGACCTGCCCAGGCCTCATAGCATAATGCATGTTCACATTCCAAATTTAAGCCTGACACTTGTATGCCACGCCACATGTCAGACTCAACAGCACTTTCAGCCTCACACACAACATGATGGTGGACGAGGAAGATGGTTACCATGTGACTTTGACAATCTACAACAAAAAAATCAAAATGGCTAACAACAAAACCAATCGATAAATCGGCTAAATTGCAATTTTCTTCTGCAGTTTTTCCTGCGCTTTTTCTTCCTCTCCTTCATGAGCTTGAACGTGTTTTTTTTTAATGGAATGTGTTGACAGTTTAAAGACCTACACCGACTCTGTTCTGTTGACGCCACTACTATATCCCTGAAGTTTAAGACCTACACTGACTCTGTTCTGTTGACGCCACTACTATATCCATGAAGTTTAAAGACCTACACTGACTCTGTTCTGTTGACGCCACTACTATATCCATGAAGTTTAAAGATCTACACTGACTCTGTTCTGTTGACGCCACTACTATATCCATGAAGTTTAAAGATCTACACTGACTCTGCTCTGTTTACGCCACTACTATATCCATGAAGTTTAAAGACCTACACTGACTCTGTTCTGTTTAAGCCACTACTATATCCATGAAGCATTTTTTCCTCTCTTTTTTTTCCTTGTCTTTGCTTTCTTTTGTTCTTCTCCTTCTGTAGCATGTTGTCACAAAGTATAGCAGCGCAACACTGTCAACAAAATGGCACTTTGCCATGCCACAAGCATAGCACTTCGAAGCTCTAGGTAGAGCATGAGACTGCTGTCAGACCTAGTGAGTCTGTATCAGCTGGTGCCCTTTCCCACCTGAAAACTGGCATGTCACTGCCAGTCTTGATACGGTGTTGTTCTATGATGCTGATGTCATGTCAAACAGGGCCCCTCCACCCACTCTTCTGGGATGATCATCCCCATGCCCTGATCTACTAGGTGGGTATCGACCTGAAACCTGACTGGAATCAATAGTTAGTACACACACACACACACACACACACACACACACACACACACACACACACACACACGCAAGCATGCGAACACAGACTGACTTGTTGAGGATGAGGGCTTTCTTGGCCCGTAGCTCAGGGAAGCCCATGTCTGTGAGCTGTTTGAGGGCACTCTGGTCAATCTTTGGCTGGGGCAGTGGTTCACTCAGCATCTCTGCCAACACAGACATCAACACTGTCAAATATCTATTATGGTAATCAGGAAAACATCTGAAAAAGACACTATGGAAAAAGAGTGATAATGTTTTGTCTCATAGGATTTAGTCAGTCTTTTTTTGTTTGTTTTTTTATATAAATACACAGTATGCAAATAAAAACATCCATAAATTCTTGATGAATATGCACTAAAACACTTGCTGAAAACACCTTTTTTTCCAACTGACTATAATTAACATAAAATCTTCATCAAGTCAACCAAAAAGAAAAGCAATAAAAGTTGAAAGGAGGAGGGACGGAGAGGAGTAAATGAACTGATGCACTGCATGTCAACCCTCTTACACTCATTCCAGAAACAGCTGGCTGTCTCAAAACTGCAGCCATGTATTCTGCCTGGCTGAAATCTGCCACCGTCTCACCATGTTTACATTCTGTGAATGACAATTTCCCATGACTGTCTAGCATCACCAAAGAAACGCTGGTGTTCATTCAGAGAGTTCCATTCATGTTTACATCCTACAAGTCCATGTGGATGTCCACAATGCTGGGAGATGAACTCGGGACTCAGGCAATGATTGATCAGCAAGGTATGGTTTCTTTGTAGATCTCACTTTCATCACAATCTCCAAAACATAAGTACAATGTAAGCAAAGTCGTAAATAGCGCAGGCTTGTAGCAACAGAAAAAAAAACTTACAGAAAATATCCCATCATAATAATGATCATCAAACGAGAGTCAGATCTATATTGGGAACACCCACAACAATGGCGGTTCCTCTCAGAACACAACGCGCTTGCTTTCAACCTGTGACTGATCAGGTCAAACTGTTCACTAACGCTTCAAAATTTGTTCTATTCAGTAATGATCACAGAATAATGAACTGCCTTTTAAAAGATGATAAAGCCCACAGCAAGTCATAAACTTTTCTGGAAATGTCCACTTGTGAGCAGTGATGTTGTTATTATGTCACACGCAAATGAACTGAAGATACAACACACATGCTGGATCCAACTTCATGCTTAGATTCAAAAGATCAGGTCAGGGTTGAATGAATGTGATTTTCCAGGCAGCAGTACATCAGCACAGCGCACTCAGTAGCAAGTTTTCGGCTGGCCTGCACCACGTACATTAAACACTGAAACTAGACTCCATAAGGCAGCAACCCCCCACCCCCACCCCCCTTCCCTCCCTCCTCTGAGTTTACCACCAACCATTAACATTTCTAAATACCACAGCTCATTTTAACAAATCATGTTTATTTAGTCATATGTAAAAGCTTAATTTTGGTTTTGTCATAAGCATGTGTGCATTTCAATCAATTCACTCCCCAGATTCAGTTATGTTGCCTATACCCCAGCCAACCACAAACGGTTGTATTAGGGCTGTCACTTGAAGTCAGTTTTCGAAACAGATCAACAAAAAGAAAAAAACATACACAAACAACTCATTGAAACAGAGTTCATAAAAGCACACCAAAATTTTGCAAAAATCTTTCTTCCCTAAAATCTTACATCAGATGAAAAAAGTTGATCTCTTTTAGAAACTCAAAAATCAGATCAAGTGCGACATCTCTAAGCAAGGTTTTCATGGAGTCTGTTGTAAAGTGTTAATGTCTAACATCATGTTAAATCCCAACACTCTTAAGAGTATGTTTTCCATGGAATGGTACATGACATGGAATGTACCGTGGAGCTTCTTCACCTTTTAAAGGATGACAGTAAGTGTAAAAGGAATGACCTGTGTGCAAAAGGCACAAGACTGATTATTCCCCCTTCCCTTTCTGGGGAAAAGAAAGTAACTTACAAGAAGACTTTTTTTCAGACACTTTAAAATTCTAGAACGAATACAGTATCTTTGTAATGTGCACAATCAAAATCTAGTATGCTCAGATGTTTTATTTCAACAAGCTATTGCATCATATGTTCCATCAAACCACCTGTTTTATTTCATCAAGCTATTGCATCATACGTTCCATCAAACCACCTGTTTTATTTCATCAAGCTATTGCATCATACGTTCCATCAAACCACCTGTTTTATTTCAACAAGCCATTGCATCATACGTTCCATCAAACCACCTGTTTTATTTCATCAAGCTATTGCATCATACGTTCCATCAAACCACCTGTTTTATTTCATCAAGCTATTGTTACATTCCATCAAACCACCTGTTTTATTTCATCAAACTATTGCATCATACGTTCCATCAAACCACCTGTTTTATTTCATCAAGCTATTGCATCATACATTCCATCAAACCACCTGTTTTATTTCATCAAGCTATTGTTACATTCCATCAAACCACCTGTTTTATTTCATCAAGCTATTGCATCATACATTCCATCAAACCACCTGTTTTATTTCATCAAGCTATTGTTACATTCCATCAAACCACCTGTTTTATTTCATCAAGCTATTGCATCATACATTCCATCAAACCACCTGTTTTATTTCATCAAGCTATTGCATCATACATTCCATCAAACCACCTGTTTTATTTCATCAAGCTATTGCATCATATGTTCCATCAAACCACCTGTTTTATTTCATCAAGCTATTGCATCATACGTTCCATCAAACCACCTGTTTTATTTCATCAAGCTATTGCATCATACGTTCCATCAAACCACCTGTTTTATTTCATCAAGCTATTGCATCATACATTCCATCAAACCACCTGTTTTATTTCATCAAGCTATTGCATCATACATTCCATCAAACCACCTGTTTTATTTCATCAAGCTATTGCATCATACATTCCATCAAACCACCTGTTTTATTTCATCAAGCTATTGCATCATACATTCCATAAAACCACCTGTTTTATTTCATCAAGCCATTGCATCATACATCATATGTTCCATCAAACCACCTGTTTTATTTCATCAAGCTATTGCATCATACATTCCATCAAACCACCTGTTTTATTTCATCAAACCATTGCATCATACATCATACATTCCATCAAACCACCTGTTTTATTTCATCAAGCTATTACATCATACGTTCCATCAAACCACCTGTTTTATTTCATCAAGCTATTGCATCATACATTACATCACACCACCTGTTTTATTTCATCAAGCTATTGCATCATACATTACATCACACCACCTGTTTTATTTCATCAAGCTATTGCATCATACATTCCATCAAACCACCTGTTTTATTTCATCAAGCTATTGCATCATACATTCCATCACACCACCTGTTTTATTTCATCAAGCTATTGCATCATACATTCCATCACACCACCAAGTGAACTGAAAGTTTTGCATGAGTAAGCTGACACACCAATGATTTTGATTACCAGTGAACATTTCTCCCATTACCCTGTAACACAGACATTCACCTGCAGAAAGACAAATACTAGAAAGAGGTTCTATGTAAGATACATGAATGCAAGAGGGTTGAGCAATGCTGAATAAACACACACACACACACACACACACACACACACCACACTATAATATGTGTGTGTGTGTGTGTGTGTGTGTGTGTGTGTGTGTGTGTGTGTGTGTGTGTAAGAGGTTAAGCAATGCTGACTAAAGATATGAAATCAGCCAAATTGAGGCCTGACTTCCAAAGGATGCTAAGCACTGAGCATGGAAGCATCTCAGCCTTGTTTGGCCTGTCTCCCCAGAACAGTGGACCTCCCCGCGCAGTCCACAGTGGACAACCTACATTTCACTGGTGCTTTTGCTGTCCACCTGTCCCTGATGGTGAAGGTCACAGTCCACAGTGGACAACCTACATTTCATTTGTGCTTTTGCTGTCCACCTGTCCCTGATGGTGAAGGTCTGGCCTGCTCTCCAACTTCAAAATGACACAGTCTCTGCCTTCTGTATGAGGCATTCATGCACCTCATGGCTTTACAGCACTGAATGTTTTGAAGGCTGAAGGTGGTCCTAGCTGCAGGACAACTTGAGGGCATGAGAAGTTTGCATCAGTTCTTCCCTGTATAATCACCAGCTGTGGGGCATTTCAGGTTAAATACAATCATGTCTATCCTGATGCAGAGAGGGCATCAGCTGTCTGAGACAAAGGGCTGGACAAGGTGGGCTCAGGGACTTGCTCAGAGGACTATGGGTCAGATTCACAGCCCAGGCCCTTCTCTGGCGGAACACCAGAGGCTCAAGTGAAGGAAGGCTGAGTGAAAAGGGCAGGTTAACCCCTCTTCACAGTCTTGCAGTGATTCCCTGTCGCTCTTTTGGAAGATCTCTTCTTCCCAACTGATTGTGCAGTTCCTCGGACACAGTGCCTAGGATGGCACAAGTGAAAAGGCAGATACACCTTAATGTCCATGTCTTTTCTCTAGAGGTCTGTGGTCACTGTACCATCAGTGATGCCTATGTTCACATCTACAATGGGGACATCTTTCAGGTCGTGATGGCTGATGATTGTAATAATTCTGTGTTCACCGTTAAGCCAGGCTAAAAAAAACCCATCAGAACGAAGGCCGTCTTCCTCATGTGTTAACAATGGTAGAATGTCACTTATGAATCTGACCCACAGATTTTAATCCATCCACCAGGAGAAAATGGCAATGAAGTGCCTCTCCAGCCAACCCATGAACATGTCGGCAATCAGTGGGCCTATGGAAGTGCCTATAACTGGGCCCCGTACTTGCCTGAACAGTTCCCCATCAGCACACTGCTTTGGAGAATAAGCCCCAGGAGGGTGGATACACACAGTACTTTAGGTAAAATAAGGTGTCAGTGGTTACAATCAGAGTGGCCTCATGGATTGTCCCTAAACGCTTCCTCAATTTCTTACGAATATGCGGAAGATGGGTGGTGTTCTTCAAGTCAGTGGATGAACCCAGCAATTAACCGGTCTGATTAGTTTCTCAGTACACCATCAACTGATATTTTGAGGGTGACTTAGGAGATGAGGGATCCCCATTTTGATGTACCTTGGGCAAATGGTAGAAAAATTTGAGTCCATGCTTATGCCACCCCATTCCAATAAATAAACTCTTTTGTAAAAGAGAAAATAACAAAATAAAGATTTATACACACTGCTGTGCAAGATGATCATCAAAGACTGAAAGCAGGGAGCTTGTGGGCTGGGAACCCACAGAGATATACCACTGGATGTACGTCTGATTAGACTCACATTATCACTGCAGGTGTCTACATCCCTGCAGCCTGGTATAATCTCAATACATTATATAAAGTGAACACAATACAAGCCTATCAGGTCTGAAACTGAAATGAATCTCTATGGCTTCAGTGTTATCATCGTTCTCCTCACTGGCCAGAAAATAAATGAAAACATTGTCTCAGATGGTGTAGCCTGGCCATCCTTGCTTCCTTCTCCAAGTGACTTATGATTCCTGTTCCACTTCAACAGCCTGGCCATCCTTGCTTCCTTCTCCACGTGACTTATGATTCCTGTTCCACTTCAACAGCCTGGCCATCCTTGCTTCCTTCTCCAAGTGACTTATGATTCCTGTTCCACTTCAACAGCCTGGCCATCCTTGCTTCCTTCTCCAAGTGACTTATGATTCCTGTTCCACTTCAACAGCCTGGCCATCCTTGCTTCATTCTCCAAGTGACTTATGATTCCTGTTCCACTTCAACAGCCTGGCCATCCTTGCTTCATTCTCCAAGTGACATGTCATGATTCCTGTTCCACTTCCTGCTGGTGATGTGTTGCTGTGGAAGTCTATGGCTTCATCAGATTAAAGGTCTGCCACTGAGGAAAATGGTGATGGCTCCATTCCAGGAAGACCCACTCTGCAACTAGGACATCACCGTCATCCAATGTGTCCATTGAGTCAGCACAGGCACCACTGTACATCAGCACCGCAGCACTGTCAGGGTGAGGGCAGGACAACTTAGTACAGTACTGGTGACTGAACAGTGACAGGTCTTGCAGGCTCTGTATATCAGACCTACAACTTAGTACAGTACTGGTGACTGAACAGTGGCAGGTCTTGCAGGCTCTGCATATCAGACCTACAACTTAGTACAGTACTGGTGACTGAACAGTGGCAGGTCTTGCAGGCTCTGCATATCAGACCTACAACTTAGTACAGTACTGGTGACTGAACAGTGGCAGGTCTTGCAGGCTCTGCATATCAGACCTACAACTTAGTACAGTACTGGTGACTGAACAGTGGCAGGTCTTGCAGGCTCTGGCAGAGCTTGGAAAATTGTGGACAGTGAGACAGCAGTCATGCCACCGTCTAGGATGGGAAGGATGGTCAACAATGAAGCCTTATCTTATTCAGTGGACACATGCATCAGTTTTTATGTCATACCTCAAGAAAAACCTGAAAACTTCTAACAAAGACAAACAGAATGACACACACCAACATCCCCATACTGACTGATACTGATCTTACCTTTAAATTAGTCTAAATCAATCATGTAATGCTTCGTACATAACCAGATGATGACTCACCTTCAGCTTGCTTGAAGATCTTGGCAGCTGAGGGGTTAAGACACAAAATCCTCTGAGAAGCTTCGATCAAAGAGATCAGGATTCGCCTCAGTTCCGTCTGAAACTGAAAGACGAATCAAACTTTTAGATTCAGAATCAGAACTGATATTGACAGCACACTGCCTTTGTGAAACAAGACAGTGCAATCCAATCTATCTTGCATACTGATCACATGCACTTTATGTGACATGCAACAGATGCCACCTGTCTATGTATGTTGTACAGGTGGAGTTTGTCCTTCCCTGTGCATGTGCAATGTTTAGGCACAATGGCTTATGTAGCATGTTTAGCTTTTTGCCTTTTTTTTTTCTCTGTTCTCCAATCTTGCTTGGTAATTTGATAAGATAAGATAAGATAATGTTGCTTATAGCCCAGCCGACCGCAAAGGGCCACATCAGGGCTGTTACCACGTTAAAATTAACTCACAAGTCATTAAAAAAAAACCAAAAAAAACACCTTTTACACATCTCTTTAAATGACATCTTCTAGAAACGCACCAGAAACTTTGTTAAAAATCTTTCATCCGTAAAATCTTAAATCAGATGAAAAATGTTAATCTCTCTCAAAAACTCAAAGATCACGTCAGGCGGGACATCTCTGAACAGGATTTTCATGGACTCTGCTGTAAAATGTTTGTGTCTCACATCGTGCAAGTCCCAACACTCTAAAAGAATATGTTTCATTGTGAGTGGCACATGACATGGAATGCACCACGGCGCTTCTTCGCTCTTTAATAGGTACAAATGGGTAAAATACGAACGGCCGGTGTGCAGCCGGCACAGAACTGTGCTTGGTAATTGACATTTTCTAAACAAATGAATTCAAGTCTAACACCTAAATTTAGTTTAAGTTTTGAAAAACAGTTTTGTGTTTGATGTGCACATAGCAGTGGGCTGCATGTTGTGGTTAGTGCACAGTGCTGCCACGAAACAGTTCACTGTTCCACCAAGAAGGAAGAGAGGAAGGCTTGAATCAGTTGAAGAAGACTGTGGAAAAGCAGAGAGAGAAAAACACACAGTCAGAGAAAAGCAAACAGAGAAGCACTGTTAGTGTTACCCTCGTAAAAATAATAATGGTTTCTTATATAGCGCTTAATCAAACGAATTTCTCTAAGCGCTTTACAAAGTCATACTACATTCACCCTTCTCATATACAATAGTACACCTTACACCCAGCTACAAATACTATTACTACAATAACAAATCCCAATCCTACGAGTGTGACATTCACTTATTTTTCAAGTATCACTACAAAAACTTAATCCTATAACGTTCAATCATACAACAAATACATGCAATAGAGAACATACACATACACCACAGTGGTCCAACACATATTTCCACCAACGCACAACAGGAAGGCTTGTTCTGTAAAACAGGAATTTTCCAACGAAAAGCAGTTTTTAGAGCACTGACCAGTCCAAATAAGTGCCTTAATCCTTGGTGTGATCCGTATCTCACTAATCAGGATCTAAAAAAAAGTTTTTTAGGATAAGGGGGGGGGGGGGCTAATCCAAGCCTCCTTTCACCTCCATTTGGACCCGTGAATCTCCCTTACCGATGAGCCCCTTCTGATCAAGGGAAAATGAAAGGGAGTGTAAGGAAAGGACTGGGCTCTTTCTTCTTTGATGCCAAGCCCAAGACACTGACTTCTAACAGTTCATTTTTACACACACACACACACACACACACACACACACACTCTCTCTCTCTCTCTCTCACACACACACACACACACACAAGAAACCACCCAGTGCAGAGCCTTCCTAGAGATGTGACATCTTCCCTGATCAAACAGCGTCTTCTGACTCGGGACAATTACTCAGACGCTCTGAGGATGTAAACGATGAGTCGGAAGGGTTGAGAGGGGGAGCAGCTACTCTCAACACACCTCAGTGTCACTGAGAGTTCTGTGCGGCTTGAAGCGTCCACCGACTCATGCACCAAAACATGTCAACCGAGATCGAACGGACTCCATTTTGAGAGATTGACATGGCAGTAGAATTTTTAAGTTTTTGTGTGATGATGCTCCAGCTTGCACAAGCTTTTCAAGCAGAAAAGGGAAGTATTTTTGGCAATATGAGAAAACACCAACTTAAACCAGATGAATCCTGGAGAGCAACAGACAGCTCTACAACTTAATATTTTTGTCAGCAAAACAGCCCAGTGAAGACGGAGCAAAGGTTGCACTGACTTTTGAGATGAAAACTATGCCACAGGGCCTCCTGTGATGTTCCAGAAGAGAAGACCAGGTCAAAACCAAAACCCAAGGTCAGAGCATATTCACCGACCAAGGAAAGAAAGGAAACTGAGGCGAACTATTTGCTCATTTGGCAAGAAAGATCACTGTAGGGTCTGAGTTTGGGTGACAGAAGGCTTGGACAAGCTCCCTTTTCTCCTTGAGATTTGGAAGAATCCTGATTAATGAGATGTGGACCATCACTTAGGATTAATGCACTCTGACTTCCGTACAAAAACAGTTTTTGTTGACCTGCAAGTGAGGGCATAGGACTTTCCCCTCCTTCATTTCTCTTCTTTATCAGGACATTACACATGCCATCCATATAACTTCAGCAAATCTGGGAATTTCGATCACCTGGGTAAACAGGCACATCAAGGATAAAGTCTGAAACGTGTTTCAGTCATTTTACACAGACAGGGTTACACACAGTCAGATAAGACTGGCAGAAAAACACAATCCAGCAGATCCAACAGGCAGACTGACAAAATGAACAGACAATAAACTTACATCCACCGACCAGCCCCATGGCAAAGTGGTTAGCTTCATTGACTCCCGGCTGGGAAATCATGGGTTCAATTCCCATCACAGCCATTAGTTTGTTGCATTTTTCTGTCCTGACTGGCTCCTAATCAGAGTGGAGTTTGCTCTGGGTTCAAACAGGAAGACTGGGTCCACAGAGTCATCCACTCAAACAATGCGTCTCTGAAGGCGTTGCTCAAATTTCTCAACCAACACTGCAGGTGTTTGTATCTCTCATGCCTGAATGATATCAGGACATGTTGTGAAAGTAACCATACAGTACAGCACTGTCATGCAATCTCAGCCAGTGGAGATCCATAGCATCATCTTTACCCTCATCAATCAACATGAAAAAAAATTCTCCAAAAAATTCTCCAATTCTGTGTCACTTCATGCCTTGCTCCAGTGGTGACCTCAGTTTCCATGTTCTCTCCACATCCCTGCCCTTGGGGAGGTTCTGTGAGGTCGCCAGTCTGGGTCCATTCAGGGACACTGTTCTGTGAGGTCGCCAGTCTGGGTCCATTCAGGGAAACTGTTCTGTGAGGTCGCCAGTCTGGGTCCATTCAGGGAAACTGTTCTGTGAGGTTGCCAGTCTGGGTCCATTCAGGGAAACTGTTCTGTGAGGTCGCCAGTCTGGGTCCATTCACGGAAACTGTTCTGTGAGGTCGCCAGTCTGGGTCCATTCATGGAAACTGTCGTTGGACAGATGTGTTCTGTGAGGTCGCCAGTCCGGGTCCATTCATGGAAACTGTTCTGTGAGGTCGCCAGTCTGGGTCCATTCACGGAAACTGTCGTTGGACAGATGTGTTCTGTGAGGTCGCCAGTCTGGGTACATTCATGGAAACTGTTCTGTGAGGTCGCCAGTCTGGGTCCATTCATGGAAACTGTCGTTGGACAGATGTGTTCTGTGAGGTCGCCAGTCCGGGTCCATTCATGGAAACTGTTCTGTGAGGTCGCCAGTCTGGGTCCATTCATGGAAACTGTCGTTGGACAGATGTGTTCTGTAAGGTCGCCAGTCTGGGTCCATTCATGGAAACTGTTCTGTGAGGTCACCAGTCTGGGTCCATTCATGGAAACTGTCGTTGGACAGATGTGTTCTGTGAGGTCGCCAGTCTGGGTCCATTCATGGAAACTGTTGTTGGACAGATGTGGACGGCCATTGCTGGGGCTGTGGTGGGTCATAACAGGCTGTAGCTGTGGACAGGGAGCCGGAATGAACGGTGTCTGTGCCACACTGAAGTAGCATGAAAAATAAGACAGTAAAAAATCCAAATAAACAAACGTACAAAACACAACTTACATCCACCGAGTTGATTGGCTCGTCTTCCTTTGAACTGTAACTGGTCTTGGGCAGGTGTGAGGTCACTTTCCGTATGGTTGCCATGTCTGGGGTACGTCGATCTTCTTTCTGAAATGTACCCACAGACAGCCTCATTTGCATATATGCCCCCATGAAAGAGAGGGAGACAGAAACAAGAGATTGTGGCCGAGAGACTGAAAGGGACAGACAGTCAGACAGACAGCAGAGAAAGATATGGAGGCAGAGAGAAAAACAGACAGACAAAGGAAAGAGGCAGACATCAGGAGACAGAGATGGGAAGAAGGGGACAGGAACGAAGGGAGACAGGACACAGAGAAAATGAGCAGACTTGAGACAGGTACAAGAGCCACACGGACAGACAGACAGACATACTGAAGAAAAAGCATGGAAGAGGGAGACAGAGAGTTACTTTATTATTAAACTGCATCACAAGCACCCATGAAAGAGACAAAGACAGAGAAAAGGGGGCTGGGGGGGGGGGGGGGGGGGAGAAGGGGAAGGGAGAATAAGAGAGAGAAACAGAGAGTGAAACAGACACACAGACACAGACAGAGAGACAGACAGTGAGACAGACTGACAGAGTCAGAGTGAGTCTGAGACAGAAACTAGAGACAGACAGAAAGAGACAGACAGAAAGAGACAGACAGAAAGAGACAGACAGAAAGGGAAGGAAAGAGACGGAAGGCGAAGGGTATGCAGAAAGACAGTATATGTGAAGGGAGGAGGCATGAAGGCAGTACAGACACAGACAGACAGACAGACATGGACAGAGGGACTCTCAGACAGCTAGACAGAATGAGACACCACCAGACAGACAGACAAAGACAGTACATGTGAAGGGAGGAGGCATGATGGCAGTACAGACACAGACAGACAGACAGACATGGACAGAGGGACTCTCAGACAGCTTAACAGAAACAGACAGAATGAGACCACCAGACAGACAAAGAGCGACAGATAAGTTACAATCACAAATTCAAATTGTTCACAAATCTTTAAAACAATCTGAGTAATTTTTTTTGAATTTCTATTTCATTTGTCTCTTTGTGTGACTGCATTTATTCTCAACATCTCATCATTTAGTGAGCTCAGTTATTCATTTTTGTTTGTTTGAGTTTTAAGGTCGTTTAAGTGGTAAGACTGCCAAAACTAAAATGATGAGATAATGCTCACTTAACATTCATCAAGCTGTGAACTAAGCAACTGAATCAATTGGTTCTTGTTCTTTGTTGTCCTTTTATGTTATAAATATATGGTGCACACAACAGATCTCTGTATTCCATGTTGATGTGTGCAAGTTTCTCTTAATTATACATGATTCAGAATCAGTGTGCGTCACTGTGTACACAGGTGTGCATACATTTGTGTAAGCATACAATGTGGTATGCAGTAATCTGGTCCACACCAAAAAATATACATCAAGTAGTTCGGAAACTGGTGTGAGCTGCCACAAACCAGTTTGTGATTGCAAACTGTAAACTGCTGATGTTTCCAAGAATTACACATCTCTACACAGTTCCCTGAACTGAACACCACATGTAGTACTCTTTTAACACTGATTAATAACTGTTTCTATTTTCTTTCCTTCCATGTGGTTGAGAAAACTTTATTGTTTTTTGTTTTCTTTGTTGTTTTGTTTTGTTGCTTTCTATATGAATGAAACTGGGAAAGGGACGAAGGAGTTTTCAGTGTTTAGCTTTGTCAAGTTCCACACAATTTCACTGTTTGTCAAAATAATGTTTCTCCTTACAATGTAAAAATCAACAGAGTATGATGAACACACCTTTTTTTTTTTCGAAGTCCACATTTCACGCAATTATCTTAAATCAACTTTTTAATTGCATGCCAACTGCAGATTATCATATTCCCAAACACACACATACACACTCTCTCTCTCTCTCTCTCTCTCTTCCATTATCTGGAAGTAAACTGTTGCAAACATCTCTTCCACTGTTGTGTGTGTGTGTGTGTGTGTGTGTGTGTGTGTGTGTGTGTGTGTGTGTGTGTGTGTGTGCGCGCGTGCGTGCGTGCGTGCATGCGTGTGTGTGTCTGTCTGCATGTATGTATGTATGTATATATGTATATATGAGTGTGTGTATATGTGTGTGTGTGTGTGTGGCGCATTCATGTGTGTTAGTGTGTTAGTGTGTGTGTGTGTGTGTGTGTGAGAGAGAGAGAGAGAGAGAGAGAGAGAGAGAGAGAGAGAGAGAGAGATAGAGATAGAGAGAGAGAGAGAGAGACAGGGCAGCATCCAAACAAATGAACTGGTGTTGGCATCAGTCCAGCAGCTGTGACCGCACCTGCTATAAAAACCAGTATTAAACAAGAAAAACTGGTTACCAACTGACCTGGATTTACAAACCAGTACCTAGCTCAAACTGAGATTCATCAACGCTAACTCTAACACAACGTCTGTCATGGCTATTGCAAACATGCCTAATGACTGCACACATTTGTACATAACTGTATGTATAATATAACTGGATGAGTGCAAACACGCGTGTGCGCGTGCACAGCAGAGATATGGGAGGCAATGTAGAAGACGCGCCTTCCGAATATCCTTCACCTTCCGCCGACGGAGCCAATGCCAGAAAAGCTGGTTACTCACTGCGCGAGATTTTTATTCAGAGTATTCCTCTGTTTGGCCACTTCATCATCATGTGTCTTTTCTGTTTTCTGTGAATAAAAGGTGGCAAGTGAACGAGTTAAAAAGCATCTTTGTTGATCTCAAAGAGGGCACATTACAGTATCCATATCTGTTGACAGTAAAATTATCAGTATAATGAGTGTGAGTGTGAGTGTGTGTGTGTGTGCGTGTGTGTGTGTGTGTGTGTGTATTAGCGGCAGGTGTAGAAGCAAGTGACTATCACTTAAACAACTGCGTGCGTGCGTACGTGCGTGCGTGTGTGTGCATGCATACGTGTGCGTGTGCATGTTAGTGGCAGCTGCAGAAGCAAGCGACTATCATTTTAACAACTTTGTGTGTGTGTGTGTGTATATATATAAACACACACAGACATGCATGTATGTATGCATATATGCTATATATGTATGTATGCATATATGCTCTAACACACACTTCATGTACTTGTTGGGGTCAATCTGGACAGAAGTAAAACTTTGTATTTTGGTGATGCAGACTATATATTCCTAAATGTTTATAAGCAGTGACTTGGGGAGCACGCGGAGGGAGGGGTGAATGGTTCTTGTCTGATTTTGAAACATCTCAGTTTCTAAAGACATGCATTCATGTTTGAAAAGCTGAAAAAAACAACAACTTTTAAATAGTTTACATTTGCATTTGAAAGAAGGATAGCAAACACATCTACCTTGTCACTGCTTCTATCCTACTGAACATTTGATGTTTGATGCAGCTAGTGTAGTATGCCAGTTACTACAGTGTATGTTTCAAACGCATCATGGTTTGGTTTTGTCCTATTATTTGATATGTAATCCTTCATGACCCAATACATGTAAAACAAAAATGATGAGGAATAACAGGCCAAAAAAAATGTGCTGTCATGCGGTGTGTGTGTGTGTGTGTGTGTGTGTGTGTGTGTGTGTGTGTGTGTGTGTGTGTGTGTGTGTGTGTACTGTGTGTGTGTGCATGCTTGTGTGTGTGTGTGTGTGTGTGTGTGTGTGTGTGTGTGTGTGTGTGTGTGTTTGTCCGTCTCTCTGCGATACTCTCTCTCTCTCTCTCTCTCCTTCACTCTCTCTTGACCCTGGTTTGGGTTAGTGCATAAGGCAGTGCACTTAAACATATAAGATACCAAAATGCGAGAAGTACACAGTGTTTCCATGACATGTAAACAGTGCAGACAACACGTGTTATCGGGAGGGCCATGCACAGTAAACAGTGCTGTCCGCGAGACCGAGTGGCTCTGTGATGTAGAAAGCAGGGCTCCTGGCTGGAATAAGCCAGCCCACGCAGTACATGACTTGCTGCCATGACACTTTTGACAGGCACATCTTCTACACTACCTCCCATTTCTCTGGTGCACACACACACACACACACACACACACACACACACACACACACACACACACACACACGCATGAAATACATACATATGAACGGATCCTTTTTTTCAGAAGGTAAGACTGATACTACATGACACGTCTGTACACTATGTTTCTTATAATATATCCTGTTGACAATCAGACCAATGTGGTACGGACACCTGCAATGCTGTTAAAAAGAAAGCTCAAGCAACATCATCTGGGACATCAAATGGGTAAAACTGGACTGTGAGGCTCCTGTCGTCCTGTGTGAGCCCACAGCACACTCAGGTCTGGGGAGCAGCTGGCAGGGACTGAAAAATCCCCACAACTACATCATGTCTCTGACTGGACTCTGAGCCACAAGGATCTAGCCTGCAGGTCAGAGCACTGACTGCTGCATCACAGAGGCTGGTCAAATATGACATGATTACCATGTCAAACACCTGACAATGAACTACGATTATGAGTATCTAAGATTTCAATATGTTTACCACAAACCTGTCTGTCCGAGGTGTCAAAGGCGGAGGGAGGAAGGCGCCGTTTCAGCAGCAACAGTTCATCTGGGCAGAAACAGAAAGGCAACAGATTATGTGTTGTATACTGATCACAATTTCTGAAAGACTCATAACTGAACCAATTGTTGGAGCCTGTCTTTGTAGAATGAAAGGTCAGAAGAATGTGCCCAACATCCAGACAGCATTTGGGATTTTTCACTTCATCTATCTTTGACTTTATTTTAATTTTGAGACTGTGCCTGAACTAGTACCCATCTGAAGACCTACTTGAGCTTGTAGTAGAAGAAGGAATGTGTCTAAAGATAGGCCCGACTGTCGTTCTTTGAACTGCTCATTTTCTTTTGTTCCAAGTTTAGCATGCAGCCCTGTAGGTCATTCTTTTCAGCTCCCTTGTCTGGCACATGAGTCATATTTAAGTGCATGTACTATTAAACACAACCATAGCTTAATCTTCTAGCTAAGTAAAAGCTAAATGTATAGCTTATAAGTTACAAACTCCATGACAACATGAACGGTCACTGAATGGACAGGAAATTCTGTCAAGATGTAATCATCATGTCAGCTGATAAAAAGATAGATAAATAAGAGAAGAACCTCAAGAAGAGAGACAGAGAAGAGAAGGAGGGAAGGAGGGGGTGGGAGAAAAAAGATGAAAGTAAGGTGGAGGAGAGGAGCAGGGGGGAAGGAAGTGACTGTCCACTGTTGATATGTACAATCCAAACTGTGTAACACAACACTGCTAACACCACTCCTTCCTTCTCCAATCCTTCATACATTCACACACAATATCCTGTGCACCCGCATCCAATCAGCCCCACTCATCCAACACTTCCACACAGCACATTGTATGTTTCCTCAGTTTCTGTTGGTGATGAACACACATTTCCTCTACTTCTATCTGAGCTGAAGTGAGGCATTCTGTGCCTTCTGGTACAAACCAGTTTAAATGTGTCCTTATTATCCAGTCGTTCTGACCATTTGGAAAACACAGTCTGCACTACTCTTGCGACCAAGCGGGCATGATCAAAGATTCATGTTAAAGTGTCAAGTTTTACTAACTGTTGATCAATTCATTCAACGCCTATCTTGCGCCAAATTGGGTGAAGATAAGCGCTTGCTCGTTCATTTTATTTTCGTCATCCCAAGTGTTATGCATCTTGCCTGAAGAAGACCTATGAGGTTGAAACACATCATGTTTTGTCTTCTGATTCATTTGTCTATGGTTTTTGGCGATGCGTTATCCATAACTTTTCAAATCTTTTCAGGGCTGTCAAGCTCACACATATATAAATAAAAAGTCATGTCACCAACAAGTCAGACATCAAGTAGATTCATCTATTGGGGAATTATACACAAAAATCAGCACAGACATAAAAATTCTTAAATTCATACCTTTGGGCTTTAAATGGTCAAGGGAAGCAATTCAACCACTTCGTTGGGGGGTACCACGGAAGTGTCCCTCGTGTGCAATGGATGTGGAGGTTGTTAATGATTGGACAGAATGGCCCCAAAGAGCTCCCACTTGAAGAGTAGTAGTCCCCTTTTAATCTTCGCTTGTTAAAAACCTGAGCAAATACTAGTTGGTTGGTTGGAATATAACTCGACAAGGTGGTTGTTCAAAGAGAATGATAATAACTGTATGAGAATGGTATAAATTTCAATACTGCATGAAAGAGGATCAAAGTTTAGAATTGACCTCTTTAGAAAATTTGTGTGAATGTTGACATGAAAAAGAATATAGGCCAAGGAATGTCTCCTTTGTGGAGATGGATGTATAAACCTTACAGAACACAACACAACACAGGACACAGTGACAGAAAGAAAGGAGAAACTGGACAGGGAAGTGTTTAGGATTCAGAAATGTTGGTCTAGAACTCAGAAGACTGATTTGGTAGTGAGTCTCCAAACGCACAGGAAGGCATGGAAGAGAGAAGATGACTGAAGTTTAAATCCACAGGATGAAGAATTGAGAGGAGGATGTGACTGTAGAAAAATTCCCGAGAAAGCAACCATAATAATTAACATTGTCCTCAACCCAGTGCCATAGCATTCAAATGACTGCTGCTTGTGCAGAGACAAGGAGATATTCTGTATTGACCTGCTTGTGTAACACTAACAGAGCCACAACTGCATGTGTCCAAGTGTGTGTGTGTGTTGAAACTCAACAAAGTTACAAAGCAAATTTGTTATATTTAACCGAAGATTTGGCAGCACTGATTCCCCCCCACTTTTGTATATTTATTTTTTTCATGAGAAGATTATAAGTGGAGTAGAAAATCCTTGTTTTCCTAGTCATGACAGAGGAGAAATGAATGCATGACACCCTGTTCCCATCGAGCGTGGAATCTCATGTGTGTATGCGTGCAAAGATACCCATGGTAAGCAGGTAACACTAATATATATATATATATATATATATATTATATATACTTTTTTCTTTTTCTTCACAATGTTTAAAAGGTATGTTATGCTTGATCTAACAATTATGAACCAAAAGTGGCAGTGGCAAATAAGCAAACATTTTGCAATTGGACGTTTTCATTCATCCCTGATCAAACTTTCACTGTATTTTACAGCCTGGCCATACACAAATGTGTTCCCACTTCCTGACTTAGTTTGTTTTCCCTTTTTTTTCACACTGATTTGTCCCTGATCGACTTTCACAGCCTTGGCTTACACAGGCATGTTTCCTCTTCCTAACTAAGGAGACACTTGATTTTTTTTTTCCCCACACAGACTTGACTATGCGTATTTCCAGCTGCTGGGAATCGCACTGCTTCATGAAATTTAATCTTTAACAACTAGACTGACAATATTTTGCTGAAACTTTAACAGTCTTGGGTGTTACTGCATCCTATCTGGACTCAGTTCTTATACCCCTCGTAAGCAGATGATGCTAGATATGGGAAAGGGTGATGAATTCCTATTAAGTAGCTTTCAGTCATTCTCATAGTTATTGTTAACCTTATTGTTTAGTTGGCCTTAAGTAGTAAAATATAAATCTTAAATAAATGTTAGCGAACCCCAGAGAACGTGACAAACGATCACAAGACGTCTTGTGACTCGTTTGTCCACGTTCTCTGGCGGTTCGCTAACATTATTTAAGATTTGTTTAGATTTCCGCCTGCAGTCCTCTCGCTTGCAACTAGATCTAGTAAAATATAGATAGCACCCATAGGCCATTGTTAAAAAAAAAAAAAAAAAAAAAAAAACTTATGACTCACCATTCTCTTTAACACCTTCTTGACCCAGAGTCAGCTCTTCGCTCAAGCATTTAGAAAGACGGACATGAAGCAGCTTATGATACAGCGACGTCTTCATGCTGTCACCTGGCCTTAGAAAATGTTCCATGGCAACGATTTTCACTTTGTCAACAGTCCACTCTCTCTGCAAGTCCACCACTGTATCTCGCCCGTCCCAACTTGTGATTCGGACCTTCATGTCGGAAGGTGGAAAGAGATGACCGTCCGTCACTACCATCTAGGAATCCTAAAAGGAAAACAATACTTCATTGGCTGCTGGAAGAAGAGTTGAAATGACTTTAGTCTTTCTGGTTTTCGAAAACGAGTCGAAATCGTAGGCCAGAAATCGTTAGAATATCTCGGATGCATCCATATTTGTTGTGAATGACCGCCCTCTATTTCCGGGGAGGGACTAGTCTTCAAAGGGAGGTCACTCTTTCAGATGTAGCAGACGACTTTTTAAAAAATGCCACTTTTTCAAGGGCAAAGAGCGATTATGTCTCTACCACAAACAGAGAAAACTTTGTTCTTTAGTTAAAGTCAGTGAGCACACGTTCCAACGCATTAGCAAATCGGCAAATACAGCGTGCATCTACTTTGTCTATGTAATCTATTGGGTACTGAATGACCCTGGTAACGGGAGAGCGTGACTAGAAACAAGATGGCGGGACTTGGTGCCCTCAAACAAATCGCTGGACAGGATTACGTCTAGGACGATCTTCAAAGTCCCCAGGTCCACATATCAGGTCGGTAACCACTCATTTTCTCTTCTTTCATTTTTTTGCCCCTCCAAGCTGCAGAAGCACGCTATCCGTGCACGAGTACTGGAATTATTCGTTCTAGCTTGAATAACCATTGATGTGGGCTTGGTTTAACCATTGGTGAGAACTTATGTGTGTATTTTGCAAATTGAATTGATTTGCTGATCAAATAGTGTGTGACACACGCAGCCGCAGTGTTGACAACCATCATGAACATCCAAGTCACAAAGAGTGGTCCATCATTGTGGGAAAAGCTTCATAGCAGGAAAGTCCAGCGTTATTTGATGGTGACATCAGCGGGCGTCACTGCGGGCATGTGTCAGTATTGAATGGTCTGAAGCGGCCAGTTTATTGAGTCAACAATTTGCCATCATCAATGAACAGATTGTAATTGTAGGAGAAAGAGAAGGGGGAGCTTCAGAGGCCTTCAGTGTTTTCTCCATGTATAAAGCACCTATGTTTGAGTTTATTTATTCGTTTATTTATTAGTTTATTCGTTTATTCATTACTTTATTTATTCATTTATTTATTTATGTATTCATTTATTTATCTATTTACTTACTTACTTGTTTTCTTGCCTCCTTATTCTTCATTTGTCCGCTATCTATTAATCAATTCATTCATTCATTCATTCATTAACTAATACTGAACCCTTGTCATGTACTTTGTTTGTCAATGTCATTGGCGGTAACTAACACCTCTCTTTCTAAATTTTGCTCCGTTCTCTGCCGTCAGTCACTCCATTTTGAAACCTTTTTGTTTAATTAAATGTATTGGTTTGCGTTATTTCAAACTGTCTTAATGAATACCAAATCTATATTTTCCTTATGAAGTAATTCCACGATGAAATTAATCTGCTTATACGTCTTGCTATGTAGGAGCGTATAATCATAACTGTCAACAGCTACACTGTCTGTTGAAGTAACCTTTCTGAAAGATGAGAAAGAAACACACACACACACACACACACACACACACACACACACACACACACACACACACACACACTGTGTGTCTCTCTGTCTGTCTGTCTGTCTGTCTGTCTGTCTGTCTCTCTTTCTCTCTCTCTCTCTGTCTCTCTGTCTCTCTGTCTCTCTCTCTCTCTCTCTCTCCTCTCTTCCTCTCTCCTCTCTCTCTCTCACATACACACACACGCGCGCGCGCGCGCACACGCACATGCACGCACGCACGCACGTACACACGTACACGCGCCCACACATACACACACACACACACACACACACACACACACACAGCGCGCACACACACATGAGCACACACACACGCGCGCGCGCGCGCACTCACGCACGCACGCACGCACGCACGCACGCACGCACGAACA